>JAZKJV010000793.1:567354-939103 GCA_037367405.1 Ottelia alismoides
AGACGGCGGTGCTTCTATTAGCATCATACCCTTCTCACTGGTACAGTCTCTTCACTTAGGGCCTCTCAAGAAAACCAGGATGATCGTACAGTTTGCTGATGGATCAATAAAGAGGCCGAAGGGTATCCTTGAAAACGTCGTCATCTCGATTCAGGGCACGAGCCACACCGTTGATTTTGTCGTCTTGCCCATGGAGACCTCCACAGGGGAGAATTCTCCAATCATCCTGGGACGACCATTCCTCGCCTCCGCGAGGGTCGTTATTGATTACGAATCAGGAGAGATTCGCTTTCGCCCTGCTGATGAGAGCGAAGTTTCGATCACCACACCCATTGTCGACCAGAGACCTGCACCTGATGTGACTACACCTGTTCTGGCTGACCTCGAGGACCATGACCTTGATGATACTATCAGAGAATTTTGCTGTCTATTGGATTCCACTGAGACCCGAGAATTCCTCCCGGCTGAGGAAACCTCGGAAAGCATGGACCTCGACGTTCCTTCTTCTGGGACTTGGCGTTGTGTTGATGACATCCGCGGGATTTACACGATTGACACCATTGAGCGGAGGGCAGGTATAGAGACTATACAGGACGGACATGCTCTGACTACTTCCACTGATGAGTCCGCTCCTGTCCACATAGATGCTAATGAGCCAAAGGCCGAATTTGATTTTGTTGCTTTTCTTCAGAGATTCGGGCCTTTTGATGAGAAAGATGATCCAGTTGAGATTATAGAGGACGAACAGAGTTCGACTACTTCCACCGATGAGTTCGTGCCTTTTGATTTTGACTTGGACGAGACCTCGCAGGACGACACTGAGTACACTACTTCCGATGATGATGAGTTCGTCCCATTCCATTTCGACATCAGCGAGACTCCGAAGGCCGGACCTAGTCGCACTTCTTTCACTGATCCGTCTGTGCCTTCACACCCTAGGGCCACTGAGGACTTACACTGTGTCGACCCTGATCGGCTTTCGTCCACTATGGACCCCGATGTCGACCTGCATCACACCAGATCCATTCCTCAGCGGTCCCGCAAGAAGGTACGCTTTCAACCTTCTTGATCATCTGTATATCCATCTCTGTTGTATATTCACTTCTGTGTACCTCTGTTCTCTCTACCGTATTGCTCGTCCACCCATTCTCGTGTCTGCCTTGCTTAGGACGTACTTTGTCCTAAGTATAGGGGGGTGGACGAGCCGAGTGCTCTTTCATCGTTCCGTGTCATCACTCCTGTCGTTGCCTACACTTAGGGCTTCTTTCACCCTAAGTATAGGGGGAGCGATGCGTACATCCCCATGATCTATTCCATTTTCCGATCTCTTTTCTTCTTTTCTTCTTTTCTTCTTTTCCTCTTCTATCTTCCTTATCTATCAAAAAGGTGCCGCCCCTTGTAGGCAGTCTTCTATACTTAGGACGTACTTTGTCCTAAGTATAGGGGGGTGCGCACCCCGAGTTTTCTCATTCATCTCGATCCTCTCCATTGTCTCCTCTTCTTGTCTATACTTAGGGATATTTTACCCTAAGTATAGGGGGAGACAATCTGAGTACGATCTGTTCATTCCCACCCTTGACCCTCCCTGCTTTGTGTACAGTCTGCTATACTTAGGATTATTTGATCCTAAGTATAGGGGGGACGGTCAACTTCTCATTCATTGATTCATTACTTCATTCCTTTATTCCTTAGATTTTCCTATACTTAGTACGAGTTATGTCTTCTCTTTTCTCTCCGATCTATGAGGACATAGCTCAAGCTAAGTATAGGGGGGTCGTATATACTACGTATATACTTTAGCCATAACTCGTACTTTCGTATTTTTCTTAATAATATGGCTAACAATTCTTTAAAATTCATTAAAAATTCTTAATAAAAAGATGTGATTATTCCTCAAATTCTTTTTGTATTTACTGATTAATAAATCAGGTGAAAATGTTTTTTGCAAAATGTTTGAAAAATAGTTTGAAAATCTTTGTGAACATCTATTGAAAACTATTTTGAAAATATTTTGTTTCGTGTTTTCAACCTGTGTAAAAATTGTGTGTTTTGTAAAACTTCTTTTCTTTGTGTGAAATAAAATGTTTGAAAAATGATTTGCAAATGGTTTGAAAAATGGTTGCAAAAATGATTTGAAAAACCTATATACTGTTTTGAAAGCCTTTGCAAAATGATTTTCAAATGTGTGTAAAATGTTTGTAAAAACTATTTTGGACTATAGTTTTCAAAAATTGTGTGTAAATTGTTTTCAAATAAGTTTGAGGAATATTCACATCACACCAAAATCCACTATATATATATATATAATTGACCACTTACCCTGTAAATTCTTAAAATCAACTTCTTGTATATATAAAGAAGCACTCCCGTGTACATATTTTCACCTAGTTTTCAGCCAAAACTTTTTGTTTTCAAAATTCCCAAAAACATTTGCAAAATTAAAATCCAAAAACACTTGAAAAATCTTTTTGAAAAATACAAAAAAATTGCATCTGCATGCATCATATTTTCAAAAATCCATAAAAAGTTCAAAATCCTTGAAAATTGCATCACAAAAATATTTTCTGCATTGCATTGCATGGCATTCGCATTTTTCGGATTAAGTTTGATAGTTGAACAAGTCTAAGTAAAATCCGAAGATTGGAGCTTGATTGGACCTTAAAATCTACCTAATAACAGGAACCTTATAGGAACTGGGTTTGAGGTACTTCAGGTCTAGTTGACTTAATTCTTTGAGGATCACGAGACTTGGTTCAATGGATTCTTGACTGCCTAAGTAGAGTATTTCGGAGCACACGTACGACTCTTGTTGATAATGACCTAACTTGGACACCTGCACCTTTCACGTGGCTCAACTCAGTTGGAGTGGTGAGGGGATTGGATTTGCCGGTATGAGACACACACAAGTGGAAACACTTGTCCTCCTCTAGGGAGGGAAGTGCACCCCAACCCGTCCAGTGATTAGGAAGTCTAAAGACAGGAGGCTGTGGGTTGCGATAAAGCTTCAAAAGAGGGATAGTCTACTGGCTCAAGAGGAAAAACTCCTTATGTAAATGCTGCTGTGAATAGAACTTCAAAAAAAAAAAGTTCAGGCATGTACAAAAATAAAAAGCCTGCAAAGTATGTACATATGTGCAAAGTCAATAAGCAAGCTTGAGTTCCAAAGTCATATCATGTGAGCCTGCAGCAGGATGACTTGACTACACTGGTCTGGCATCCAAGGATAGGTAGCTACACTGGCTACCGTCCATTCTTCTCTTCACCCCCTCCTCTTGAGCTGGTTGCCACTTGAACTTAGAAGGGAATACCCCGCTCCTCGAGGATGGAGTCATTGGATTGGGGAATCATTGGGTTGTCGTACTGGAGAAGTCAGTTTCTTTGTCATTCTAGTTGGGGAGAGCCACCATCACTTACACTGTACAAGTCTGATTCATAGTCGTAAGAGTTTGCGTATGAGTTGAAGTATTTCTGACCTGGCTATTGAGGAGACTTGGACAGAGTTTTGGGATCCTCGAGGACTGTTGTATTTCAAACTCGGTTCTCACTAAGGTTCCGACCGCACTAAAATTCCAAAGGTCTGACTTAAGCTCCAACCTTTGATTTTGTGAAGACAAGTTTGACAATTAAATTCGGTCCACCTTATTCTTTTTCTTTTCTTTGTTTTTATTTTCTGCACTTATTGCATAAGTGTTTGCTAGGGACTAGCAAAAGCAAGTATAGGGGGATGATGAATCCACGTTTCATCATCTTTATTCTATCATTTTGGCCTTAAAAACCCTAATAAATGCGTGTAAATAGGCCTTATTCATGCATTTTAGCATTTATGTATATGTGTGTAAATATTGTATAAAATGCGGTTTTTAGTGCCAAAATTATAGAATAAAGAGAAGAAAAGAAAAAGAATAAATATTGTAAATATTTTATGACCCGAAACCCCGAGACCTAGGCATCTTGATGAATAGGTCGACAAGGAATAAAGTAGGGGGAGATAAGGGCCGAAATACAGATAAAATACCTATACATCATATTCATTCTTTATTCATTTTGGGACCTATTTTTGGTTCCACTTTTTATACATCAAATAAAGAAACTTTGTACATGAAAGTTGTAGATAATAAAATAAAGAAAAATACAAAATTGATTTCACAGAAAAATAATATACAGATAAAAAGTTATGGTCTGAATAAAATTCCAGAATCTCAACTTCCCAGACCCGTATCTCACAAATAAAAACTCCAAATGCAGCGTACTCACCTTTAATTGTATATAGAAGAAAATAATCTAATTAATGGTGGTGGTTTCGCATTTGGCGGAGCTACGGTTTGAAAGTTGACTTTTGGACCCTCATTGTATACTTGTACATATTAAAATATTCAATTTATTATTTATTTATTATTTTTACAATTTTATATTTTTATAATGTTGTAATTAATACTTATAATAATAATGTACATTAAAATAATAATAAAAACCTAAATAAAAACAAAAATAAAAATACTTGTATATATTCAATACATAGATACATTACCTACACTTATACCTATATAAAATACACTTCTATTAAATATACAAAATGTATCAATAAAATAAAGTAAAACTATATTTGTGTATATAAAAGTATTTTATAATTTTAGAAAATAAAAACCAAAATAAAATAAATTAAAAATACCTAAATAAAAATAAAATACTTAAATACATAGATATAGATACCTATAAGGGTATAAATGCAAACTTGTAAAAATACACTTCCTAAAAATAAATAAAAATCACTATAAAATACTTTATAAAAAAATAAACATTTTTTATTTTATAATAAAAAATCAATAAAATCGTTTTCTATTTTAATTTGATTTTACAAATATTTTTCCCTAGGTTTTTCCTGGTTGGTCCACGTGGACCAACCAGGGGGCTAGGAGAGTTGACCTCGGTCAACTCTCTGCCCAACACCTGGGCTGTGTCAGAATGAGTTTTCTTGATTTTCGCGGATTTTTGGAGAGCGATCCTTTCACCGAATGAGGTCGGTCTCTTCACGAGATTTGTAGACCTTCATGTGGTCTATCACGCCCATGGGTTTTTTCGAGGATTGGACCGCGGATACGCTCGGTCCACCTCGTTGAAAGTGCCTCGACCACCATCTTTCAAAAAACCACCCAAACACCTCCTCCAACTTTTGAACCTCATTTGACCACTCTTTGGCCCTGTTTGCTTGTGCTCTGGACTGGTCTCCGTGACAGGGGGACCTCCAGCCATCTAGGGCGGCCTTGGGCGTGGGCATTTGGTGTCTCCACCCACCTCCGGCGTGCCGCCGTCGAGGTTTGCAACCTTGGGTGTTCAACCCTTGAGGTGCTGTTTCTTCTTGGTTTTTCTTACTTTTTCCTTGTATTTCTTAGCATAGAATAGCTCATAGGTTTAATTCTAGTTATTTAGTTTCACTTCAATCGCGATTCCTTAGCTCTAAAACCATGTCCCGTCGAACGCCGGACCCGCGCCGGCGACTTCCACCATCATTCACCCATCGTTCCCCATGAGATCCCGCTACTGTCGCTTCTCTTTTTGTCATTGCAGGTACCAGGGTCGACGCCTAACCATTTGGAGGGGGGCCGCACCTTCGAGCTCGCCGGAGACGAAGCCCCGCCGCCGCCGCGCGGGCCTGGGCTGAAGAGAGCACAGGGGAGGGGGACGTGCTACAGTCACCATCCATCTGCCCCCCCCCCCTTTTTTTTGATCCTCGCCGTCCGATGCAGCATCACTCCAGCCGTTGATCGAGCCCCCCGTTCTAATCCAAGCCGCAGAATCGAAGGGGCATCGTGCCCCCCTGCGCGGACACGTGTTTAAGTGGCAAAGATCGAACCGTCCGACAGCGCCCTTGCTTGGGCATTTTGCAGTATCGCCCAGGCGTTTTTTTGTATTTAAGGTTTAACGCACAAACTTTCCTCTGCTGTTCATTTATTTTGTAATTTTTGCAAGCCGTACCCCTAACTTTTATGTTATTGCGTTTATGCCCCCGCCTGGGCGCGTGCAACGCACGTGCGTGGTGGCGATTTTGTGAAGGCACACCTGTTGTTTATGGTATTTGCGTTTAGTTCAGAAAATAGTTTAGTCAATTCAAAACTTTTGCGAATTTTGCGCAGAGACCCCCGCATTTCCTGATAATTACATAAATGCCCCTGCGAATGTGGTTTTTCTTTTTGTTGTTTGTATTTTATGCATACATCTACAAAAGCCTAAAAAATCTCCAAAAATTGCATTAAGCTCCTGTTGCACCATATTATCACGGCATATTTTTATTTTCCATATTTATTGCATTTTTATATTTATTAAAAATCAAAAACTACCATTTTCAGCACTGTTTGCATTAGAAAATCACTAAAAAATATAAAAACACTTCAGAAAAATCCCAAAAAAATATATATTGTGTCTTTTAATTTGTTTTAACTCCCAGCCAAAATCATTAAAAAATATAAAACCAAACTCCAAAAAATTGCAAAACTCTAAAAACCTTCATAAAAATTTATAAAATCATCAAAAAAATCCAAAAATAGTGTTTTCTTTTCCTGAATTTTCTTTGTTTTATTATCTTTAAGTGAAAATTAATTTGGAGAATTTTCGTTACTAATTGCTATTTTATTTCTCCATTTTAGTTTCAGCCTTGTATTTTCTTCACTGTTTTCCTTATTTTGATAATTAAAAATACCAAAAACATTCTAAAAATTACCCAAAAATCACAAAAACAGTAAAAAAGTATAAAAAGACCAAAAACATTTTATTTCCTTATTTTTGAGTATTTTTATCTATTTTTATAAATACTTTAGCTTACCTTTTATTACTTCGCTTTTATATTCCAATATTGAAAAAGAAAATATAAAAATATAAAATACAAAAAGAAAATATAAAATCAGTAAATTAAAAATCAAAATACAAAAATATAAAATTAAAAATTAAATAAAAAAATATAAAATTAAAACCCACAAAAAATAGCATAATAGGCACTTGACCACAACACACACATTTTTGAGCACTTGTGCCCCGATCTACCTGTCTGCTCCCTGTGTTCGACCTCTACACATACTTGCACTATACACATCTTGTTGTAGAGTTATAATAAATTTTAACTCCGCACATTTACTTTCATTGCTTGATTTATCTGTTGTGGGTTAATTGTTGTTTTAATCCGAATTTTTGAGCGGTCACCGCATCGACTGTTGATCCGCCTTGTGGATCAATACGACCGCTTGACTTTTTGGGTTAAACACCCCCCTATACTTAGGGTAAAGTGCTCCCTAAGTATAACATAATCAAAAGATGAAGAAAGGGATGTGGGACTAAAGAATGTAGTGATATAGACATCTGGATCTATACAAGGCGGAAGATCAGTGAAACTCAGGCGTGAGATGCATTAGATGTGAGTCAAAGACCACATCTCATGCAAAATGAATAGGGGCAAGATCAACGACCCGCGGCTCATGATCTAGAAATGGCTTGAGCCGCTGGCCGTTCACTCGAAAGGTACTCTCAGAAGACAACTCGGATATATCAATGATACCGTTGTTGTGTACCTTTCTCACCAAGTAGGGTCCCTTCCACTTGCTCTATAGCTTCCCTGGAAATAAACGAAGCCTCACATCAAACAGCCATACTCTCTGATCAGGCTCAAAATGCTTGTGGCTGATATGAGAATCATGCCACTCCTTCACTCTCTCCTTATAATGTAGACTGTTTGAGAAGGCGGTATCTCTCAACTCCTCCAGGGCTGCTATCTCTGCCCTCCTCTGGTCTCCTACACCATCTGGATCCATAAGTATATCAGTAACTGCCCGTAGTGACCTGTGCCTCAGCTCAATTGGTAAATGGCACGGCTTGCCATATACGAGGCGAAAGGGAGATGTGCCCAATGGTGTCTTGAAAGACGTCCTATATTCCCACAAGACCGAGTCCAAAAGCTGTGACCAATCCTTTCGGTCAGGGCGGACGACTTTCTGCAATATAGTCTTGATCTCCCTGTTCGACACCTCGGCTAGACCATTCGTCTGTGGATGGTAAGGTTAGCAACACGATGGTCTATACCGAACTCGCTAGCAAGGGCCTTCACCTGGTCATTGATGAAATGAGACCCCCCATCTGAAATCAAAACTCGAGGGACTCCGAACCGCGTGATGATGTACTTCCTCAAGAATCTGCAAACTGTCCTCGCATCAGCGGCTCGGGCGGGGATAGCCTCAACCCAACGACTAACATAGTCCACGGCCAACAGAATGTACTCAAATCCCTGACTCTTAGGGAATGGACCCATGAAATCGATGCCCCATGCGTCAAAAACCTCACAGAAGTGAATGGGCTGCATCGACATCATATCACGTTGTCCACAAGTGCCCATCCTCTGACAGTCAGTACACCTCTTCACGAACTCATCAGAGTCCTTGAAGAGGGTATGCCACCACAAGCCGGATTGGAGCACTTTCTGTGCCGTTCTCCTCCCCGAATGATGTCCTCCTGCCTCAAGCTTGTGGCAGTAAGTGAGGACGCTATGGTGCTCCTCCTGAGGAATGCACCGACGCCAGACGCTATCCCCTCCTTCGTGGTAAAGGATGGGATCCTCCCAGTGGTAGGACTTGGCCTTCGCGAGGAAGGTCTCAAGCCTCTGCCTGGGCCATTCTCGTGGGACTTTCCCAGCAACGAGAAAGTTCACAATATCGGCATACCACGGGAGTGAGGCGATAGCAAGGATCGCCTCATCTGGGAAGGTCTCACAAATGGGATCAATCTGCTCAGACTCCTCAGGCTGCTCTAAATGGGAGAGATGATCCGCCACCACATTCTTGACTCCATGCTTATCCTTGATCTCAATGTCGAACTCCTAGAGTAGAAGGATCCATCTAGTAAGTCTGGCCTTGGCATCCTTCTTTGCCATGAGGTATTGGATGGCGGTGTGATCAGTGTACAAGGTCACTCTAGATCCAATGATATAAGATCGAAACTTATCTAGGGCGAACACTACAGCTAGCATCTCCTTCTCTGTGACGGTATAATTCCGCTACGCGGAATCCAATGTGCGGCTAGCGTAGTGGATAGCAAAGGGGACTCCATCCCTCCTCTGTCCCAGCACGGCCCCTACGGCAAAATTGGAGGCATCCGTCATGATCTCAAATGGGAGAGACCAATCAGGCGGCTGGAGAACAGGAGCCTCAATCACACACTGCTGGAGAGTCGCAAAGGACGAAAGACACTTGTCATCGACAAGGAACTCGGTGTCTTTCGTCAAGAGGTCAGTCAACGGCCGGGCAATCTTGCTGAAATCATGAATGAATCTCCGATAGAAAACAACGCGCCCCAGGAATGACCGTAGCTGCCTCAAATTGGACGGCGGTGCGAGTTTTCTAATGACATCAACCTTGGCCGGATCAACCTCCATGCCCCTGTTGGAGATGATATGGCCAAGCACCGTCCCTTGAGTCACCATGAAGTGACTCTTCTCCCAAGAAAGCACCAAATGGACCTCTATACATTGCTGGAGTACTCGGTCTAGGCAGTCAAGACATGAGTCGAATCCGTCGCCGTAGACCGAGAAATCATCCATGAAGACCTCCAAACACTCCCCTACCATGTCCGAAAAGATCGACAGCATGCATCTCTGAAAAGTCACAGGGGCATTGCATAGCCCAAATGGCATGCGTCGAAAGGCATATGTACCGAAGGGACAGGTAAAGGTGGTCTTCTCCTGATCCTCAGGAGCGATGGCCACTTGGTTGTAGCCCGAGTACCCATCCAGGAAATAGTAATGGCTCTTCCCTACCAATCTCTCAATGATCTGGTCAATAAAAGGCAGGGGAAATGGTCCTTCTTGGTGGCCTGGTTGAGTCTCCTGTAGTCAACACAGACCCGCCAAGAGGTGGGTACACGTGTAGCAATCTCCTCTCCTCACTCACTGATCACAGTCGTGATGCCCGTCTTCTTGGGCACCACATGCAAGGGGCTGACCCACTTGGAGTCGGAAATGGGATAAATAAAATCCGCGCTCCACCATTTTGAAATCTCCTTCATGACGACCTCTCTCAGGTTGGGGTTCAGCTGCCACTGGAACTCACGCGACGGCTTCGCCCCCTCCTCGAGATAGATATGGTGGGTGCACAATGCTGGACTAATCCCATGGAGATCCGCTACGCTCCATCCAATTGCCTTGCGGTTCTTTTCAAGAACCCCCATCAAACGGGATTCTTGCTCTCCACTCAGATCGGCGGAGATGATGACTGGGTACATCTCAGGCTCGCCCGCAAGGAATCGATACTTCAGCGAAGTAGGGAGCGGCTTCAGCTCTGGACAGCTGGGTGCTGGCAAATCTGGCTTCAGAAGAAGATGCGTGTATGCTGCCAAGTCTTCCTGGTAGAATGAAAACGAACTCTCGCAAACTGGATCTGGAGAAGGCTGCTCAACTGAACTGTCTCTGATCTGCTCGGCATCTACCTCCTCCTCAGCTGTAGGCTCTGTGGAACTCAGGTCTGGCATCTGATCCTCGCAATCTGCCCAATCAGACTCTGAATCCGAGGGATCTGCATCAAACAAGGTGGCATCAGTACCACCGTCACACAAGGTGGCCTCAGTACCACCATCACTAGAAATCGTGTCGCGGTCAAGAATCGGCTCTGCTGCCACTGAAGTATCCTGGACCAGGGCTGTGCTCTCCAAGCTCTCCTCTGCTATCAACTCGGCATCAGTGGTGTCTAGAAATGAGAGGATGGCCTATGCTGCAGGGTCTGCCCATGCTGCCTCATCATCTGTGATCACAAAATCACAGTACTGGTGGATGTCTAGCCCGGCATCTGTCAGCTGCTCTGTATCTGTACTGGTCTCTGAGCATGCTCTGTCTCTGGCTCTGTAGTCCTCGACCGTCTCTATTTGTACACTCTCGCCCTCGACGTGAAATTATACCTTCCCACTATCATGGTCAGTCACCGCCTTGGCTGTGGCCAAGAACGGACGACCGAAGATGATGGGGGTATCGACCACTGAATCAGGGATCTCCATGTCCAACACTACGAAGTCCACGGGGAATTGCAGGCCCTGAATAGTGACGACAACGTCTCGCAACAACCCTTTCGGCCTCTTGACAGATCGATCAGCAAACTGAAGGACTGTCCTGCTCTGTCTAAGAGTGCCCAACTCGAAGCGGTGGAGAAGGGCTGCCGGAAGGAGGTTGATAGACGATCCGCTATCCAATAGAGTCCGGTCGAACCTCTACTCACTAATATGACATCTGACATATGGGGCTCCTGAATCTGGATTCTTGGCCGGCAGACGGTTCTGGATCGCGAAACACGTGGCTTTCGTCAGCACATGAATCTCTGAATGGTGGTTCCTCCTCCTCCTCCTGACTGTAGTCCTGTCTCTCAAAGAACGCTGAAGAAGGGGGATGTGCTGCAAAACCTCCTGAAGGGTCAGCTGTATATGGAATCGGTCAATCATGCTCTGACTGAACTCCTCCTGCTCTTTCTTTTTTGGATCTTTTTCTTTTTTCTTCCCCTTCCCCATCAAAAGGGCTCTAGGGAAGGGGATCACAGGGTCCTTCTCAGATGAAGGACTAGGAATAGGTCTAGACGGCTCGACGACCGGATCCGCACATACATCAAGCACCACAGTGGGACCAGAGTAAACTAAACCTTTTCCTTTATTCACAACAGGGTTCTGAGCTACATCAGTTGAAGGAAAAACAACAACTCTCTCATAATGAACACCGGTGGCCTCACTACCACCACGGGCTGGCTCTGCTGGACGTCTCGCGGCCTCAGTACCGTGCTCTGGCTCGGCATCTCGGGTGGCGTTAGTACCACCTCCTCAAACTGGTGAAACGACAGCCTCAGTACCGCCGGTGGGATCAGCATCCTTGGTGGCATCAGTACCACCGTCATCATCATGAGCGGCCTCAGTACCGCTCTCCTCCTCCTCATCTGGCGCCCTGAATGTATCCTCGTGCCGTCGCTCAGACGAGGCGGCGCCGTCGGCTGGTGTCCTACCGCTCCTAAGTGTGACAAAATCAGCATCAAATAGATCCGAAGACATATCATCAAATGGATCACTAGGAGTGGCATGCTCAGTGTAAGCTACCTGCTCAGATTTCTGCTTCAGGCTGTTGGGATTCGGCTCTATCTGGGCAGGAATGGCAGCCTTCCCTCTCACCATGTCCCGCATCTCCTGGCAGAACTCGTCCATCTCCCGTCTGAAAGTAGCCTGCTGGTCCGTGAGGAGGCGGACTATGTCGTCCAAAGCAGGGCTCTCGTGGGAGCCCGACGGGTAGCCTCTCTAGTAATGAGGCTACTGGGACTGGTGCTGCTACTGGTGAGAGGGGTAAGTGGGAGGATGCTGCTGCTGATATGGCTGGTGAGGCTGCTCTCGCCTCCAAGACTGTCCCTGCTGATAGGGACGAGGAACGTAGGATGACTGCTGCTGTGAAGGGTAGAGTGGAGGCTGCTGTTGCGGCTGGTGATCTCTCTGCTGGATATACTGGCCTCCCTGACCAGATGGCTGCGGCTGGGGCTGGGAACCTCCGTTCCCCCACCTGAATCCGGGATGGTCTCATCAGATCCCAGGCTGAGGACGGTCATACCAAATCCCGTTGACATCCATCAACGGCTCTGCATCGTACTGGGCTGGCGGGAGTACTGCCAGAGGCTGACCCAGCTGGTATACCACCATCTGCAAGTCTGGAGATGGTGGTGACTGGTAGGAGGGCTGCTGCTGTTGGTACGGCTCCGCCTGTACAAGGTGAACCTGTCTAGGCTGCTGGTGTGAGCTGGAGCGCTGGAACGAGATGCTGCTGCCGCCGGTATCGCCTCGCGACTGAAGACGGGGCTGTGAAGCCGTCTGTGCCTCCTGGAGACACATAAGCTGGATCTTCATGTCGCTCAGAGTCTGTGCCATCTGCTCCATCTGAGTGATGTCCTGGCACTACTTCTTATCGATCAGCTCCATCCGATCAAACTTCTCACTAATGATGCCCATATCCGCAGTGGATGACTCTGCCTGTCCTGCTGCTACTGCGGATGAACTGGATGGACCGGCGTCGACCCGTGCTATCCTCTGGTACTGCACGGGTCCTGGCTGCTGCTGGGGTCTGTCCTGAGTGTACAACCTGGTCTGGGACATCACCATGTAGTTCTCGGCCATCTCCTCGTAGATGGCCCAAACCTGGTCGTGATCCTTGGCGAAATACGACCCGCCACAAGAAGCGTTCACCAAGCCCTGGAGCTCTGGTGTCAGCCCGCTGAAAAAGCTCTGCACAAGGTTGGGCTTCGAAATATCGTGGTGCGGGCATCGATCAGTAAGCTCACAGAACCTCTCCCATGCCTCATGGAATTGCTCGTTGGGGAGCATGGAGAAGTTGCTGATGAGGGCTCTCGCTGCATTGGTCCGCCCGAGTGGATAGTACTTGTTCAAGTACTCGGTGCGGAGCTGCTCCTAGGTGTAGACAAACCTCCCCAAGCGCTTCAGCCAGGTGGCTGCTCTGTCGGCCAAGGAAAAGGGGAAGGCGATCATCCGAATCGTATCCTGGTCCACCTGACGGTTGTGGACAGTGCTGCAAATCATGAGGAACTCCTGGAGGTGGAGATGGGGCTCCTCAGTAGCGAGTCCGTGGAAGCGGGGGAGTAACTGCAAGGTGTTCGGGGGGAACTTGAAGTCCCCCACGATAGCTGGAAGTACAACCCAGTGGTGCATCAGCGTCGATCCGGGGTTGTGTAACTCCCGCATCGGTCTCGGTGGTCCTCCTACCGCGGCTGCGGCAGAGGCTGCCGTTGCGGCGGCTGCTGCGGCTGCTGCATCTGCATCCTCTGGGATCCTCGGTCCCTCTCTCCTCAGCTCTCGCTCTGCTCGCATCTGCTCCATCTCTCTCCTCATGTCGAGCATGAATGCTCCCTGATCCCTCAACTGCTGCTGAACGGTCTCTAAGGAGGCGATCAGGGTGGAATTGATCGCACCCTGGTCCAGCACAAAATGCTCAGGCTGACCTCGGGAACGATGCTCTGAACTGTCGGCCATGGCGTCTGCAAAATCAAATGAGCCAAACTCAGTGCTGACAAATCTGCTAATCTCTCCTCTGGCTCATGTCTCTCAGAACCAAAAGAAAGGGGGTCGAGGGGGAATAGGGCGGAGTCATACTCGGGCTTAGAGAGCTGGTCTCGGCTCTCGCAGGCCAACCTAGATGAACGGGTAGACGTGCCCGAAAGTGGTGCAGCCAGAGGCTGCCTAAGAGAGCGTCTACCCATCATCGTGATCTGACGAGTAAGGCGGATGAGATCTGGAGAAACTATGATCGGCAACCAAACCCTCTGTTCACCAACGCAACGCGAGCTGAAGACCGTAAAGGCTCGGTCAAATTATCTTGTCAAATTTTATTAGGTGAACAAGCAATCTATCAGAGCGCTTACATGACCTGTTGGGATACCCGATGCTACCCCAACCGACTAGCCCGCACGGAAGAGTCGGTAGTCAGTCAGGAATAACACCGGAGGGCTCTACCTAGTGAACGGGTCACTCTCTCGTGCAATCAAACCAAACAATGAGGGGGTTGCTCTCCCCAAGACAAATTTTTAAGTCGAGTGTCTTTTAGGGTCAATAGTTTTAGCCAGTCCCAATTTTATGGTTTTTCTTTTTATTATTTTTCAATAAAAACAAAGGCCTAACGAATTTTTCGGTTCTCCTGGTTATTTAGTCAAAAACAAGGGGGAGAAGGCGAAAAAGCCGATGCACGAAGAAATCAATGATGCATGTAGAGATAGAAATGCGTACCTTTCCTCCAGCACTCTACATGCAAGTGATCCGCGCAGAAATGTAAAGACAGAAAATAAACTACCTATATGGTGCAGCGGTGAAAACCGAGTCCTAAACAGGCAAGTCTACTCGAAGAACTGTCTAACTGGTCACCGATCCTTCAAGCCAAAGGTCCGGTCTCAGTCTACTCCTCCTCCTCCCGACACATCGGGTTCAGGAGCAGCGCTTGGCAGGGCAGGCTACGGCACGTAGGCTACGAAGGGGATGAGTCAGTTATTTTTATTAATCAATTATTAGTAGGTCCAATTAATCGCACTATAGGAACATACAAGCAATTAGGTGTGGGGATCCTACTAATTACGGCACAGTCAAGCAGAAAATCCTAAGTCTAGGGGCTCGATAAAAACCGCTGAAAACCGTAAAAGGCAACGAAGAAAATAAAAGCCGCGAGAAAAACTGCGAAAAACCTAAGGGTCCCCCGAGCACACCGTTGCTCGGCGAAACAGACCCGCTAGAGAAGTCAAGTCCAAGAGTCTGTCCCTGTATTATTACAATAATCAAATGAATAAAAAGAAAATCTAAACTAATCCTACTCTAATCCTCGCCCGCTCGTCTACTCTCTCACGCTCTCCTGCGACTCCATGCAGAAGGGAGCCGCCTCCAAGTTCCTCGATTGCGTCGGCTTCTCGAAATCAGCTGCCTCGGTCCTCGGACCCTCGCAAGAAAGAAATAGAGTGGTCAGACCAATGAAATAATCAAATAATATCAAGAAAATAAAACAGGGGTATATGTGCAAAATGGCAAATAAAATAAATCAAACAAAACTCCAGCAAAGACAAAAATAAAAGAAAATAAAATAAAATAAAATAAAATAAAGCAAAAATAAATGAAAAATAAAAAGCCGCGAAAAACCACGAACTCAGAAAGAGATGCGAAAAACCGCGAAAAAGAAAACGTGCTCCCCGGCAACGACGCCATTCTGATGACACGAAGATCTGACGACTCAGGTAAAGGTATCTAAAAGGTCGTTGCGACCCAAGCAATCAGACTCGAGTGTGTCAATCCAGAAAAAGAGACCACCAATAAGAGATAAAATCAAATCGAAATCAATAACGGTCTTGCTATTATTTTAACTTGGTATAGCGACCAGGGTCGAACACAGGGAGCACGTAATGGCCTCGCGGCCTAAGAAGTAGTCAAAAAGAAAACAAAAGAAAAGAAAAAGGTATTTTTGGTGGTTTTTAATTCTTTTTATATTTTTTGGATTTTTAAAGTATTAAGAAAATAAAGAAAACTAGAAAACAAAGCAATTCAACTATTTATTTAATGCACTAAAAATCAACCAAAAATTCAAATAAAAATGTTTTTGTGTGTTTTATAATTTTTACTGTTTGTAATGAATTTTTGAGATTTTTCTGATTTTTATTTAATTTTCTAAAAATAAGATAGTGCAAGAAAAAGAAGGTACTGTCCAGCCGAACTTAAGGGACCTAGATAAAATATCTAGAAATCCCCAATAAGCATGGAGGTAATTTTCCTGTATAGAGAAAGAAACAAGGAAAATTTGAGCACCTAAATTATTATTTTTGGGTTTTTAAATTATTTACTAGAATTTTTATGAGTTTTTAAGTGTTTTTCAATTTTTATAAGTTTTAGGTAATGAAAAATAGCCAAAATTGGCTAGAAAATCAAGCACACTAAAAGCAACAGTAACTAATTTTTTTGTGATTTTTAGATGATTTTTAATATTTTTTTGTGAATTTTAAAATTAGACAGTAACGAAATTGGTGTTTTTGAATTTTTAAAAATATCAAATCAAAACAAAAGTGTCCCCAAAAATTCCAGAAAATTTTACACTATGGCATGAGCCATGTATCCAATTTTCATTGGATTTGGAGTAGATTTTCTATTTTATTCAAAAATAAGAAGTAGGTATTGTGCACAGGGACCTGAGTGCAAATACCAAGAGTTCTGGGGGGTCCGGTGCAAATACCCAGGAGAACCCGTGCGTCGCGCGTGCCTGAGGCACTCAGGGACCTAAATGTAAGGAAAACAAGTTCCGGGGACTATTTGATAACATGTACCAAAAGTCCGAGGGCTTGTTTGCAAATTACCCAATAAAAAACGCACATGCACAATTAATTCACGCATAGGGGTATAAATGCAATAATCCAAAAGTATTCATTCATTCAATAACCAACAGAACTACAGGGAATAAAGTGCAAATAGCCCAGAAAACCACGTGTCGAAGCACGTGCTACACCATACACAGGGGCATAAATGCGAATGAAATAAAGTGCAGAGTCCACAGTGCAATTGTACCAAAAACTAAACAACTAAACTAGGTATTTACAAGACTAAACACTAAATAAAATAAAAAGGAGGGCCTAAGGGTAAATTACCCTTTATTAATGGAGACGGCTGGATGGGCGCCACGTGGTGAAGGGACGGCTGAGATGCGGGTGGCGCCCAACGAAGGAGTCCTCGTTGATCGAGCAGTCCAGGTGCAACCACGTGGAAGATCGAGTGGCTCTGAAGCAGCGTGGGAAGGCGCCTCTGATCGGACTGTATGGATCGCCTCTCCAAAGATCTGACGGTAACGGGACCTCCTCAGATGGACGGCCGAGATGGGAACTGGAGGTCGAAGGCGATCGGACAGCGGAGGAGGATGCTGGACGAACTGGGCGCCGGCGAATTTCGTCGGGCTCGTGGCGGTGCTGGTGTCCTCCTGGAAGCTCGCTGAAGATCGGAGAAGGTGCGTGGGAGGCTTCCGCGTCGAGTGGTGCCCTCCGATGACCCAACCGAGCCCTGGAGAGCTCCGGCGAGGTCGGCGGAGGTGGAGCTACTGGACCGAATGGTCCAATCCCTCAGATGGGCTTGGATGAACCTGCAAAACGCACCAGAAAGCTCACGGGTCGAGGGCAAACTACCTCGACCCCGTTAGGCGAGGTGAAGGTGATCGGGGGGTCGGTGCGGGAGAGCTCCGACGAGGGGATGGACGGAGGAGCTCGAACCCCAGCTCCTGTGCGAGCTGGGTTGAATGAAAGGGTGCAGAACGTGCGCGGGAGGAAGGCGGAGGCTATGGTGCAGCCCGATGGTCGAGGGGATGGCTGACGTGATCAGAATCGAAGGTGTTCGGCGGAGGAGCGAATTGGGGGTAATCTAAAATTAGCGAAAAGGAAAGGGAAATGGGGCTACCTGGGTGGAGGAATCGACTGTGGGCGAGCTTGCGAAGCTCTGGGTCCTCGCCTCGAGGAGCATCTACCTTCGAGGCTCGAGCTCCTGCTCTGGGCGGAGCACGGCGGTGGTGACTCGCCGGATCAGTGGTCTGAGCGCCTTCAGCCTCGCTGCAACACCTCCGGGGCAAGCTGTCACTCTCGCGCAGAAGGTGGAGCTCACTGGAAGGAGGAACGACAAGCCAAAGATGGGAATTAAGGTGGCGGAGCTGGGAATTTATATGTGTAGGGGTCCGGCTATCGGGAGGTCGGGCGAGCAGCTCAGTGCGCGGATCCCCAAAATCCACCCCGGGCGTGGATCAGGGATGATCAAGCTCGGATTAGAGCCCGAGGTTAACGGATTCAGAAGTCGGATCGAGTGTGCGAAATGTCGAGAAGTCGGGTTGCGGGCACGGATCCGAGACGGTGACCAGTAGAAGCAGGCCACGTGGAAAAGATTTAAAAATTCAATTAAAAATAACAAATGACCGAAATTATTAAAAAGTCAAAACATGAAATATTTTTGTTTTAATTTTTTCTATTTTTTAGTGATTTTTAATTAATTTTTCAAAATAAAAATAAGGTATTTACATTATATAGCTATATATAGGTATATATACAATATAGGGATTTTAATTTTGATTTTTAATTTGTTATTTTTATATAATTTTATTCCCATTTTATATTTTATTTATTTATATCATAAAATAAGGAATAAAAAGATATTTTTATTTTATTTTTATTATTTTTATACATAGGTGAAATAAATAGATATGTACATATATATACATGGTATATTTACAAAGTATTTTTGGATTTTTAATATTTTGTTCTTTTTATTTTGTTTTTGTTTTAATTGTTTTTATTTTATTTATTTACACCATATCATATAGAATATGTACAAAATTTTTGGAAAATAATTTTATTTATTTATAAGGCTAAATAAATATAAGATGAATGGACCATATACATGGTGACTATGTACATGAGTGATGTTTATGTTTTCTTTTTAATTTTTTCTATTTTTATCTTGATTTTATATTTATAAATATATACAAGTATTTACAAGCCTATTTTAGTCTATTTTTGGGAGGAAAATATTTTTATTTTATTTACATATATATATATATACACATGAGCCCCTATCTCCCTCTACTTTGGCTTTTATGCGGTCAGGCCCATGCTGAGCCCTCCCTTGGGTTAGGTTGCTCAATATTTATTCTAAATATTTCCCTCTTTTTCTTTTTGATCTTTATTCTTTTATTTTTGCACAAAAACATGCTAATTATAGGTTTTTACACAATGCATGCTTTTGGTAATTATCTATATTTACAACTATGTACATGCATTTGCAAAGGTTTTTGTAGCTAAAATATAAGAATAAAGAGTGATGAATGAGTATTCATCAATGACCGAACATGACGACATGAACAACAACACGGTGTCTACACCACCTATACTTAGGATAAAGCACATCCTAAGTATAGCAAAATCTAGATACATCCTAAGGGTGTAAGATAAACGGAAGGAAGAAATAAAATTCAAAATCACATATGTACAAGATGAAAAAGAATGAGCAAATCAACGAACTGTACATGCTCAAGAAAGCCGAAGATTGACCTTCTTGCGTGACCGAGGAACAATGGAATGTACAAGATGCAGGTCGACATCAGGGTCATCCTCAGAGATATCCATATCCGAATCGGAGAATCCCTGATCTGTGTCGACCGGTGAGGAGCGGCCCAAATGGCCGAAAAGATGGACAGAGGCAACCTCTGAAATATGCTCCATAGTCTCTGAAATAGACTCAAGAAAGAGGTCGAACTCTGCTGCGATCTGATCAATCTCCTCATCAAGTAAGCCCTTATCTGAATCTTCGTGACAAGAGGGCTCAATAATCTCACAACAGGAAGGCTCCAGTGAATGATCAACAATCAAAACAGGATCGGCCTTCGATGTTCGTGCCACCAGCGATTTCGTCTCAATGACGTAGATACTATGGATCTCGTCAACACATCTCCAGACATGCGTACTCGGATAACGAAAAGATATGATTTCCGAGTTTTCTCTCGGGAAAAGAAATCTCGAGTCTCTGTAGAATCAAAAGAGATATTATCTTGTCTAATCTCAGTTGTGATCTCACATGCCTCTATCTCTGATGGCACAGAAGCACCTTCTTCTGCTGGCAGAGTCTCTGTCGTCTCGGAGCTCGGCACTGTGCTGCTGGAAGGGAACGTGACACAGTCTGTCCCATAATCAATTACAGCCTTAGCTGCACGTAGAAAAGGCCGACCAAGAATGATGGCAGCATCATGTGATGGTACTGAGGAATCAAAGTCTAAGACAACAAAATCCACAGTGAATTTTGTGCCTTGTACCATCACGACAACGTCCTTAAGTATACCCTTCGGCCTCTTGACCGATCAGTCAGGAAATTGGAGAATCATTCTAGCTCGCTTCAGAGGCCCTAGATGAAGAGTCTCGAGAAGATGAAAGGGTAATATATTCACTGACGAACCGCTGTCTAATAAGGTATGCTCAAACTCATGATCTGAAATCTGACAGCTGATAAATGGCGCTCCCATATCTTTCTTTTTCTTCTTGGGAGATGTGTGCTGGATGGCGCAACAAGTGGCAATGGTTAATACTTATTTTTCAGAGAAATGATTACGTCTCTTCTTCCTTTTTGGTGTGGTATGTTGCTTCAGACATTATCGAAGAAGAGGAATATGGACCAATGCCTCCGAAAGAGTGAGCTTGATCTGAATTCAGTCCAGCATCTCTTTCGCAAATTTTGACTCTTGGATCTTTTTAAAATTTTCTGATTTTTCTCCCTTTCCTAGATTCAGAGCATCCGGGAAGGGAATATGTACATCCTCCGTGTCAGTATGTACACTCGGAGGATCAGAAGAAAAAGATGAAGATATTTTTCTAAAACGGGGACTAACTCTGTGAAGAGTAGAAACTATAGATCCATCAGAAGAATCCGGAGTCTTGTCTTTATTTTTGTTTTTGAATTTTCTTCTTTTTCTATTTTTTTGTGATTTTTTGCCTTCGCTACGTAGAGAATCAGAATCTGAATGTGCTCCCACGCTGTTGCCTGCTACACACTCCGCGCTCCTAAATGTCTCAGCAACTGTAGGCTGCTTCCGATCATCATAGAAATTGGAGGGAATAGAATTCAACAATTTGAGTGAGATAGAAAGATCTAAAACTGAACTCTGACCTGTGACAATGCTGGCAATAAAATCTCTGAAGGTGTACATCTGCTCTCTACGGTCTGTAGTCTGCTCATGAATTAGACGGACAAAATGGTTGAATGTGGGACCGTCTATATCAAGGCTCTCGAAGTAGTGCCCCACATCCATCTCAGGTTGTTGAAGACGCTCGGAATGATCAAGTGAATCTGAGAAGATATGCTCCTGAGGTGGCTGCTCGTAGCAATGGTCCTGATATGAAAATTGCATCAGTTGATACGTTGGCTGAAACAGCAAGGGCTCTCGCTCAGTGTCTTGGATTACCTGAAGAGTAGGTATCCAAGGTTCCTGAACAGAGAAGCATGGGACCGACTCATACTCCGGCTGAAAACTCAACGGAAGAAGTGTCGGTCTCTGAGGATAAGAGCTCTCCACTACTGGCTCAGCGTCCATCCTCGAGACTGCATCAGTGTCCGCATCAACTACCTGATGTGCGATCCCTAATTCAGCGGAAGGTTGATCGCATCGAGGTGGTCTGGCATCGTCCTCGTGTGTCATCTTGACATCAGAAATCTCTCCGAAGAGATTCCAAAGTGAATCCTCATCAAGACTGCAGTGTGAGCCTCCACACGAGGCAACGACCAACACTTGCTGCTCTGCGGTCATCCCCAGATAAAATATCTGAGTTAACTCAGCTCGGGAGATCCCGTGATCCGGAAATCTCCTCAAAAGAATCTGAAATCAAAGCCACATATCCTGAAGTGGCTCGTGGGGATTATGTGAAAAGTCTTTAATAACCGACCGCATAAAATTGGCTCGGCTAATGGGGTAAATTTTCTTAAGAAAGGCATCTCGAAGTGTACCCCAACTAGCTCTCTCCTTTCCCAGAAGTCGGAGCCATCTCGCGGCTCCGTCCTTGAGTGTCAAGGGAAAGGTCTTCTTCATGGCATCCTCAAGTGTAATATCGGAGTAGAATCTCGTACCGCAGATCTCCTCGAACTCATACAGATGCTCATATGGTTCCTCGTACGGTTTTCCATGGAACTTGGGCAGCAATGACACGAAGTCTGAATCAATCAAGAAGGTTGGTAATTTCGATGTAGAGACTGACTTAGCTCCTGAAAAAGATGCATGCTGCTCCATCCGCATTCGTGTCTCAGCAACTCGTGAACTCGAACCTCGCATCTAATCTGAAATTGGCTCACGGGTCTCACACATCTGCTCAGCTATCACCGTAATTGAAGGCTGACTCGAGAGATGCGAAGAAAGGAGGATAGAAGGAGACGGAGAATACAAGGAAACAGAAGGAGAAGATTCTCCGAGGTCCGAGCCACACTCGGAGAAGATCGGAGAACTTAACTCAGGTTCGAGACATGAGACGCCTCGGGCCGACCTAGATGATCGGGTAGATGCGCCTGCAAGCGATGTCGTAAGAGTCGGCCTAAGAGATCGTCTACCCATCATTGTGATGAGACAAAAGACTCCTGATCGATAGATTGATCTGATATCTGAAAAATAAAGAACTCACACTGCAATCAAACACAAAGCAAACCCTGAGTTCACCAACGCAACCCTTGTGATGACCGTAGGAGTTCGATCATTTATCTTTTTGATTTTATGGTTGTTTGGCAAACAACGTTCTCTCAGATAAACGAGATTAGATAGGTGCCCGAGACTTCAATGTCATACTGTCCCGAGTTCTCACCAGAATTCACCTAGTCTCAGCCAGTATGGAAGTAAGTACGGACCGTTTCCAGCTACCCGTGTTACTTGAGGACGGTGCCTTACGCAGTGTCCTCTAAACCTTCCACTCTGCTAAGTGAACTCGGACCGTTGCCGGCTACCCGAGAGCACCTACTGAAATATGGTGAATCAAGGCGTGAACTAAGTAGTATTTTGATAGAAGCCCAGACTCTGGCTCTACCTTATGTGTCGTCTCTCTCTCGCGGATCTGGAGATGAGATTGATGATTCGATTTTTCGGGGATTGCTCTCCCAAAGCAAGTGAGTCCTTACGTTTATTTTAAAGTCAATAGAATTAGCAGTCCTTGTTTTAATTTTTGGTTATCACTTTTTTTGGATATTTTCAGAGAAAAATCGTCTAACGTATTTTTGTGTTTTCGGGATTGGCCCTAGATACAAGCACCTAGGTGTCGAATCCTATGCAAGCATCTAATCTAAGCTAAGCTACGATGCGCAGAGAAGGGAAAAGCCGTAAAACACCTAACAAGCACCTATCTCGGAAAAGCCGCGGAAAACCGTCGAGAAGAATCGCGATCGAAAAAGCTGCGGTGGGTGCCCTGCTCCCCCAGGAGTACAGCCCTGGTGAAACAGACCCCGAGAAACGTACAAGTCGGGATGCCTTTACGAGGCCCCTTTCTACGACACTTTTTATATGCTTTTTTTACAAGAAAATTACAAGAATTCTAAACTACTTAGTTTCGCGGTTTTGAGCAG
Source organism: Ottelia alismoides (assembly GCA_037367405.1). Taxonomy (NCBI): domain Eukaryota; kingdom Viridiplantae; phylum Streptophyta; class Magnoliopsida; order Alismatales; family Hydrocharitaceae; genus Ottelia; species Ottelia alismoides. The sequence goes on from JAZKJV010000793.1 coordinate 590,980, forward strand.
TGCGGCTCGAGCTGTGCTGCACAAATCAAAAACAAGAAACTGTGAGGTCAGAGAAATAAAATCGCGGAAATGAAATCTATCCTAAGATCTTCGCGATCCTCCTAGCGCTACCTCCCCGGCAACGGCGCCATCTGAAAAACCACCCGGTCTGCTTGTCTACTTCTGAACCTGTAAAAGAGTCAGAGAGAGAGATTTTGGTCGTTGAATCGACCAGGTGAGTTTTACCAGAAAAAGATTAAGGTTAATTAATCTTCTTTATTTTTATTTATACTCCTAAACAAATGTGTATAGTGGATTTGTACGGGAGTGTCGAACTCAGGGAGGCAAACTGTTTAGAACTAGGAAGAATCGGTAGAAAAGCTTAGGTTGTTGGGCTTCCTAATGTTTATTTTATTATTATTTTTTAATGATTTTTATTTGGATTTCATTTTGTATTTTTTATGTTTTTAATTTGTTTTGCTGTTTTAAGGGATTTTTATAAGGCTTTCAAGGTTTTTATGAGTTTTGGTTAATTTTTAGAGAGAAAGAACTATTTTTATTAAAAACTGTGACAGTTTGTAATTTTTAATGTTGAAAATAATGCAAAAATATTTTTATTGTATTTTCTGTAGAAAATATACAAGATTACCTTTAAAACGGTATGTTGTGCATTTTTAGGGGATTTTTCTTGAATTGGTTATGGTTTTTACAAGTTTTTATCAATTTTATATTTTTTTTATTGATTTTAATATTTGATTTTTTTAATGTGATTATTTTTTTATTACTGTATATAGTAGAGTAGTAAGTATTTTTTTAAAAGTGTATTTTATTAGATTTTAGTTAATATGTATGTAGTATAGTATAGAATATAATCTAATGTAGGGGTGAATGTGTAGTTTGCAAGAACGTGGAGTGTATATATGCAAAAATTAGTAAAATATACTATAGGTATTTTTATGTTTTTTTTATTTTGTTATGTTTTTTTTCGTTTATTTTATAAGGAATAGAGTTAGTATATGAGTATCTATACGTATTATATACAGTAGGAGGGTATAGGTGTAATAGAATTTGGAAAAGGGGGGTACGTGTAAAAGATAGAAATTTGAGGGGTTGAGGGCGGCGATTTTGTTCCAGTAGACTTGTGTCTACGTCAAGCTGCAGCCTTCTGGAACGTAGCCGGGGGTGTACGCGTAATTAACTCCACGGTATGCAAGTGTCACGCGTGTGCTTTTAAGCAGCAGGACCTGTTTGTTATTCTCACAAAAGACAGGCAGAGTTTTTGCAATTTGTTCCAATTATCAGGCTCACACTCGTGATCCACGCATGCTGCACTAAAGCGGTGGGGCTACGGCGTGACGTGGATGCGAACTCGGTCCAACTCCGCAGCTGATGACGCGCGGACGGCTTTGGATCGTACGATCAAATTTGATCGTGGGATGCCTGTAGCTCCTGGTCGCCTAAGGAATTCCACACCCGAGTGGCTTCAGCCGGCGATAAAATTTTCGATCACGGGACATACACGTAAAGATCAGATTCGGAATGATGCAATCAGAAAGAAAGTTGGTGTAGCTCTGATCGAGGATAAGATGCGAGAAAACCGCTTAAGATGGTTTGGTCATTTGCAAAGAAGGTCAACTGATGCACCGGTTAGGAGATCGAGTGTTGGGATGTTGAGCCGGCTAAGAGAGGGCGAGGATGGCCCAAGAAGTGTTGGAAAGAGACTATACGAAGGGATCTTAGTTTGCTGGATATAAGTCCGAGATTGACCCAAGATAGATCTAAATGGAGGCGAAGAATCCATGTAGCCGACCCTACTTAATTGTGGGAAAAGACTTTGTTGTTGTTGTTTGTGGAGGCTTTAGATTTCAGATCGATCAGATAGTCGTTCGAACAGGAGGCTTTCGCTGTTCAGCCGTCTCCAATCTATTTAATGCATACCCAATTCTGATGCTCGATGAAGTTGCTTGATTGTTCAGTTCTGTCTCTATCCGTAGCTCTCGATCAGACGACCAAAACGGCCTCCAGGTGCTTCGTGTTTGCTGCGGCTCTAGTCGGTGTTCCAGCTAATTGGAATTACAGGTGCTCGCGCTCCAGATGGATCAAAATACACCTATGTCCTGCAAATGATACTGACTCGAGGAGAGCCTCGATCCATACAGTTGACGTCAATGTAAAAAAATTGCTGATGGATGAAGGAATGTAATCAAGAGGATTCGAAATAAACAAAGCATGCAGAACTGGCAGTAATTGGAATGGAATCATCGAAAGTTGAATTGTATCAAATGGATTAATTCCATGATGAGTGAAGCAGAATGAATGGTTTTAAAATCAAATCTCGACAGCAAACAGAGGAATAGAATGGAGGAAACAAGAGGGTTAGAGAAGAGAAATGAAATGATGAGAAGAGAACGGATAGAAATCCGAGAGAAAAGGAAATAGAAATCGGAGATGGATAGAAGAGAGATGAGAATAGACAGAGATGCTAACCCGGAGTAGATAGATGCGGACGATGTCGCCTGGGTTGGAGCTCGGGCAGCGCTCCCGGAATCACGGCCTCGACACGACGGCGGAGATCGTGGAGGCTTGATGCGGTGGTGAAGATGCTCGACACCGGCGTCGATCTCGCCGCTCCCCTCTCGCCCTTCACTCAACACGACGGAGCGCGTCCCTGTCACAGACACTCTCTCACGGAGCTCAGAGGAGGAAGAAGATGATAATGGCGGATCCCGAGGTTGAAGGTGGTGGAGCTCCTTTTATAGATGGAGGTGGAGGATGAATCTGGATGGGAATCGGGGAAGATGAAGATACTTGGGGCACACGCTACCCGTTCCCGTCACCAGGCGGTGGATATGGTCACCGGAGTTGGTTAGTCGAATGGCTTAACGGCCGGAGAAGAAGAGAAGAGGTGGGAGGAGGAAGAAGAAGAAGGAAAAAGAAGAGGAAGAAGAGGCGTGGGGAAGAAGAGAAAGAGAGAGAAAAAAAAGAAACGATGGCGAATGAGAGCCCGCCACGTGGCAAGGAGATATTAAGAAGAGAAAAAGACAAAATAGGGATGAAGACAAAAAAATTATATATAAAGTATAATTACCTTATGTATAATAAATAAATAATGTAGGTATAAATTGTAATTAATTAAATTAATAAATTAAATAAATAAAGTATTATTTGTTTAAAATAAATATAAAAGATTAATGTATTAAATAATAATATAAATTACAGCTTATTGTACAAATAAACCAATACGGACCCCGAAAACCGTGTTTTTCGCATTAACTCCGATTTTAGCGAAACTAGTGTCATTTTGTAGATAATTGAAAAATATAATTTTAGGGACCGAGTTTGCTTAATTCGGAGTTCATATGGCCGAGTTATGAGGCCCGGACAAAAAAGTAGCGGCTTCGGGCCTCCAGATTTTTTCGGTATTTTGGCTTTATTATATTTTTATATTTTTATATACAATTTTAGATGATTTTAGGAAAAAGAATTAACTTAATACGGTTTACGGTTATTTAATTAAAAATCCCGGAAGTTTGTACATATAGTACAAAAAGACAACGGGTCCAAAAAGCTGAAACTCACCGGTTTTATCCGATTATTTTTTTTGATATTTTTAAAAAATAGTATTATATACAAAACGGATTTTAAGAGTGAGTTTGGTCATTTTGGAGTTTTGCTATAAATAGATATGAAGCTCGGAAGTCGGCTTTTACGGTTTTTTTTCCGGTTCAATGCGGTTATTTTATTTTTGTGCTGAAATATTTTTCTAATATTTTTATAAAATATTACATATTTTTATGAACAATTTTTGTAAAAGTAGTGTTTTGATTTGAAGTTATTTTGATGATAAATAAAATAGGTTAAGTATTTACATTATGAAAAATGGGTATATTACATTTTTGGTCTTTATTTTCTAAATATTTTTATAAGTTATGATCCTTATCTCCCCCTACTTATTTCTTTGTCGATCCAGTCAATATTGACCTGGTCTCGGGGTTAGGATCAGTTTGTATATTACATATACATCCTTCTTTTATTTTCTTTTTATTATTCTTTTATTTTGGATAATTTAAGTGTTAAATCTATAATATTAATATTTTTAGTTAAAGTGATAATTAATTGGAATTAGCGGATATTTACATGTATTTTACCAAGGATTTTAGCCAAAATGAAAGAATAAAGGCGATGAATCATGGATTCATCATTCCCCTATACTTTACCTTTGCTAGTCCCTTAGCAAACACTTATTTTATAAATAAGTGCAAGCAAAAAGAAAAGGAAAAAAGGAAAATAAAAGAACTTCAAACATGATTGTTTCTTTAAACCGAATTTTACTTCGTCCAAAATTTGGAGCTTGGATTTAAACCTTTGGATTAATAGTGTGTCGGGACTCTATTAAAATTAGGATTTAAGCCTCGACAACCTTCAAGTTCCACAAATCCTTATCCAGGTTCACCTCAATAGCCAGCTCAGATCCACCTATCCATCACGCAAACTTTTCATCTTTGAAAGTAATTTGTACTGTGTGTGAAAAGTTTTAGCTCTTCCCGCTTAAAGAAGCGAAGAAACCGTCCATACAGCTCAGTCCTCGAGGAGGGAGGTATTTCCTTCTGAGGTCAGGTCGTGCTGTGTCCACAATCGAATAAGAGAGAAGGTAGAAGAAGGAGAAGAGAACTGGAGTGTGATCAGTGTAATCACATCTCCGGTGAAGCCTGGCCAGTTTAGCTAAGTCTCCACGAAGACATGCAGGCTTTTCTGAAGCTCGGACCATTGTGGTCATTTTTGGAATTTGGTGTATTTGGCTTCTTTGGTAGAGAGAATTGTGCACTGCATCGGTCTTTTGTGCCCCGACGATATAGCATCTTTTCATTCCACCCATTTTTTGGGTCTTGAAAAAATTGTGCCAGCAGATCCTTCCCTCATCCGAAGCTTTATTTCAACCCCAATCTCTCCCGTCTTTAGACATCACCACCGCCAGATAAGGATGGAAATGCACCACCGAAATGGATTGCCCTTCGCAACCTCAGGCAGGTCGAGCTAAGTGCAGAGTGCATGAGCTCAGAATTGGTTCAAATGGAGAAGAGTTCAACGGATGACACCAGGTTCCTACTTAGCACTTTCAAGTTGAATTCCGAACACGGTCTCATGGAACCCAAAGAATTAAGTCCTACAAGACCTGAAGAGTCTCAATTCCCGATCCTAATAAGTCCCTTTAGAATTAAGTGGATTAAGGCCTAAACCAAGCTCCATCTCTCGGACTAAGATCCATGCGGTTCAAGAATCAAACTTGTTCTGAAAAATGCGAATGAATGCAACAATTTTTTTATGAGTAGATTTTTTCGGCTTAAATACTTTAAGTAGTTTTTAAAGGATTTTGCAAATTTTTAATGGATTTTAAAGCTTTTCAATTTTTAAGGGTATTTTTGTAAAAGTTAGTGGATTAATTCGACAAATTTTACATGGATTTTTGTTTGTATTTTACAAAGGATTTTATACAAGTTTTATATACAAGTTATACGGCTTTTATACAGAATTTTTACAAGGATTTTATTTTCAAAAATTTTAAGGATTTTACGAACGAATTTTACAACTTTTTTTATCTACAATTTTAAGCTATTTTTTTATAAAACATTTTTACGATTTTCTTGTGGCTTTTAAAAACCCAAAATATACACCCATACTTTTAGAGAAGCCTTATTATTACAAATACGAGAAAGTACGAGTTATGGCTTCTAAAGTATATATAACATATATACGACACCCCCCTATTACTTAGCGTGAACTATGTCCTCATAGTGACCAAAGAAGCGGCAAAGGAAGACATAACTCGGGCTAAGTATAGATCGGTGAAAAGCATTCTTATACTACAACGACTCAAAGAATAACGAATGAATGAATAGAAGTCAATCATCTCCTATATACTTAGGATCAGGTGATCCCAAGGATATCAGACTCAAAACCGAAGATGATCGAGGTCAAGAGAATGTACATACTCAATGACTCGGCTTGTCCCCCCTATACTTAGGGTAACATATCCCTAAGTATAGAAACGAAAATCAAAAGGTGATGGACAAACGAGGGAGCATACGAGACAAAAACGACGACGATCAAAAGGCGGTATGAGGCGAGATCACCCCCTATGCTTAGGGTAAAGCACACCCTAAGTATGAGCAACGACAGGGGTGACCGAACATGACGACGTGAACAACAACACGGTGTCTACACCCCCTATACTTAGATAAAGCACATCCTAAGTATAGCAAAATCTAGATACATCCTAAGTGTGTAAGATAAACGAAAGGAAGAAATAAAATTCAAAATCACATATGTACAAGATGAAAAAGAATGAGCAAATCAACGAGCTGTACATGCTCAAGAAAGCCAAAGATTGACCTTCTTGCGTGACCGAGGACAATGGAATGTACAAGATGCAGGTCGACATCAGGGTCATCCTCAGAGATATCCATATCCGAATCGGAGAATCCCTGATCTTTGTCGACCGGTGAGGAGCGGCCCAAATGGCCGAAAAGATGGACAGAGACAACCTCTGAAATATGCTCCATAGTCTCTGAAGTAGACTCAAGAAGAGGTCGAACTCTGCTGCGATCTGATCAATCTCCTCATCAAGTAAGCCCTTATCTGAATCTTCGTGACAAGAGGGCTCAATAATCTCACAACAGGAAGGCTCCAGTGAATGATCAACAATCAAAACAGGATCGGCCTTCGATGTTCGTGCCACCAACGATTTCGTCTCAATGACGTAGATACTATGGATCTCGTCAACACATCTCCAGACATGCGTACTCGGATAACCAAAAGATATGATTCCGAGTTTTCCTCTCGGGAAAAGAAATCTCGAGTCTCTGTAGAATCAAAAGAGATATTATCTTGTCTAATCTCAGTTGTGATCTCACATGCCTCTGTTCTCTGATGGCACAGAAGCACCTTCTTCTGCTGGCAGAGTCTCTGTCATCTCGGAGCTCGGCACTGTGCTGCTGGAAGGGAACGTGACACAGTCTGTCCCATAATCAATTTACAGCCTTAGCTGCATGTAGAAAAGGCCGACCAAGAATGATGGCAGCATCATGTGATGGTACTGAGGAATCAGAGTCTAAGACAACAAAATCCACAGTGAATTTTGTGCCTTGTACCATCACGACAACGTCCTTAAGTATACCCTTCGGCCTCTTGACCGATCGGTCAGGAAATTGGAGAATCATTCTAGCTCGCTTCAGAGGCCCTAGATGAAGAGTCTCGAGAAGAATGAAAGGATAATATATTCACTGACGAACCGCTGTCTAATAAGGTATGCTCAAACTCGTGATCTGAAATCTGACAGTTGATAAATGGCGCTCCCATATCTTTCTTTTTCTCTTGGGAGATGTGTGCTGGATGGCGCAACAAGTGGCAATGGTTAATACTTATTTTTCAGAGAAATGATTACGTCTCTTCTTCCTTTTTGGTGTGGTATGTTGCTTCAGACACTTTCGAAGAAGAGGAATATTGACCAATGCCTCCGAAAGAGTGAGCTTGATCTGAATTCGGTCCCAGCATCTCTTTCGCAAATTTTGACTCTTGGATCTTTTTAAAATTTTCTGATTTTTCTCCCTTTCCTAGATTCAGAGCATCCGGGAAGGGAATATGTACATCCTCCATGTCAGTATGTACACTCGGAGGATCAGAGAAAAAGATGAAGATCTTTTTCTAAAACGGGACTAACTCTGTGAAGAGTAGAAACTATAGATCCATCAGAAGAATCCGGAGTCTTGTCTTTATTTTTGTTTTGGATTTTCTTCTTTTTCTATTTTTTTTGTGATTTTTGCCTTCGCTACGTAGAGAATCAGAATCTGAATGTGCTCCCGCGCGTTGCCTGCTACACACTCCGCGCTCCTAAATGTCTTAGCAACTGTAGGCTGCTTCCGATCATCATGGGAACTGGAGGGAATAGAAATTCAACAATTCGAGTGAGATAGAAAAATCTGAAACTGAACTCTGACCTGTGGACGATGCTGGCAATAAAACTCTGAAGGTGTCCATCTGCTCTCTACGGTCTGTAGTCTGCTCATGAATTAGACAGACAAAATGGTTGAATGTGGGACCGTCTAAATCAAGGCTCTCGAAGTAGTGTCCCACATCCATCTCAGGTTGCTGAAGACGCTCGGAATAATCAAGTGAATCTAAGAAGATATGCTCCTGAGGTGGCTGCTCGTAGCAATGGTCCTGATATGGAAATTGCATCAGTTGATACGTTGGCTGAAACAGCAAGGGCTCTCGCTCGGTGTCTTGGATTACCTGAAGAGTAGGTATCCAAGGTTCCTGAACAGGGAAGCATGGGACCGACTCATACTCCGGCTGAAAACTCAACGGAAGAAGTGTCGGTCTCTGAGGATAAGAGCTCTCCACTACTGGCTCATCGTCCATCCTCGAGACTGCATCAGTGTCCGCATCAACTACCTGATGTGCGATCCCTAATTCAGCGGAAGGTTGATCGCATCGAGGTGGTCTGGCATCGTCCTCATGTGTCGTCTTGACATCAGAAATCTCTCCGAAGAGATTCCAAAGTGAATCCTCATCAAGACTGCGGTGTGAACCTCCACACGAGGCATCGACCAACGCTTGCTGCTCTGCGGTCATCCCCAGATAAAATATCTGAGTTAACTCAGCTCGGGAGATCCCGTGATCCGGAAATCTCCTCAAAAGAATCTGAAATCGGAGCCACATATCCTGAAGTGGCTCGTGGGGATTATGTGAAAAGTCTCTAATAACCGACCGCATAAAATTGGCTCGGCTAATGGGGTAAAATTTCTTAAGAAAGGCATCTCGAAGTGTACCCCAACTAGCTCTCTCCTTTCCCAGAAGTCGGAGCCATCTCGCGGCTCCGTCCTTGAGTGTCAAGGGAAAGGTCTTATTCATGGCATCCTCAGGTGTAATATCGGAGTAGAATCTCATACCGCAGATCTCCTCGAACTCATACAGATGCTCATATGGTTCCTCGTACGGTTTTCCATGGAACTTGGGCAGCAATGGCACGAAGTCTGAATCAATCAGGAAGGTTGGTAATTTCGATGTAGAGACTGACTTGGCTCCTGAAAAAGATGCATGCTGCTCCATTCGCATTCGTGTCTCAGCAACTCGTGAACCCGAACCTCGCATCTGATATGAAATTGGCTCACGGGTCTCACACATCTGCTCAGCTATCACCTTAACTGAAGGCTGACTCGAGAGATGCGAAGAAAGGAGGATAGAAGGAGACGGAGAATACAAGGAAACGGAAGGAGACGATTCTCCGAGGTCCGAGCCACACTCGGAGAAGATCGGAGAACTTAACTCAGGTTCGAGACATGAGACGTCTCGAGCCGACTGACGAGCCGCTAGATACGTTGTTTAATTCGTTCACGTTGTAGCACGTGTACTTAGCGATTCGGTCAGAACCGAGAGAAGATCTCCGTGAAGAGTGTCTCGGCTTAATTTATATCCCGGGCAAGTCCGGGGTCGAACTCAGGGAGGCAAAGGAACAACTTCGGGGTTAATTTACAAATTTAAGATCTAGATATCCAAACGGTATTTTTTTTAGATTTTTTTAATGCAAATAGGACGCCAAAATGCACAATGCAAGTGAACTAATATACTAAGGAAGCATACAACTTAGCCAAATTAAGTTTAATGTCAAATCAGTTCAATTCAGCCAAATTATATTTTTCCTAGCATCCTAGTCCAGTGATGAACACAAAACACATTTTTTTTGGAATTTTAGGAGTTAATATGCAATAACTAAAAATGCACACTTTTTATGGGTTTTTTCGCAATTTATCACACAAATAGAAAGCAAAAATTATGAAAAATTTAATGGAATGAAAACATGATGCAAGGAAGCTACAGTAATATTTTTGGAATTTTTAGACAAAATATGAATTTTTTATGTATTTTTTAGTGGAAACAGAGTGACAGTGAGTAATTAATTCCTAATTAATCCATGTTATCAAATTAATCAAAGTGTGATTTATCTCAAATAGATATTTAGATGAGCAAACCAGGAGACTTGAAATTTTATGAAAAGGATGTCTGTGGATTTAATTAAAAATCAAATACGAAAATCACTCAATAATTTATTGTAGGCACAAGCCAACTCCAATAGATGTGAAATTTGGATAGTAATTACATAACATATCAAGGCATCATATATAATTTTTATGGAATTTTTGGAGCAACTATGTGTGAGATATTAATTTAGGAGCACGGAATGGGTAAAATATGCAAAGTTTCAGTTAATCATTTTTAATTAATTACCCATGTAACATAAAAATCCAAATAAATACTCAAATTGTAGACAATTAGTTGCTCTTCACAAAGGCATTTTTCATTGAACAAAATGATGCATTAACAAGATCCAAATTAATAAGGAAATACAGGGGTGTTTGTGCAAAGTAGAAATTGAAAATAAACAACATAAACCACACAGGGACTAAACTGTAATTACAAGAACTAGAGAAATTATAAATGCAATTTTTACAATAAAAAAATAAAAAATGAACCTTCCCTCTTCTTCTTCGTAGACGCAGAAGGAGAACCCAAAGATGGTGGAGGTTGACGGCGGCGGGCTGCTGGGCTGGAGGCGGCGCCGCCGCACGCGAGCGGGCACGACGGAGGGACGGCGAGGGCGCGCCGCTAGGGGGTGGCGGCGGCTTGGATCTGTGGAGTCGCGAGGGCGGCTTGGAACTGAGGCGCGGGTGGCGGAGCCGCTGGCTGCGCCTGGAGGATGGCGGTACAGCAGGTCGCGGTCGGCGGAGGCGCGGCGAGTCGCCGCTGATGGCGGCGGAGGGAGGGGGCGGCGGCGGCTTGGCCGCTGTTGCTCCCTTGGAGGAGATGGCGGCGGCGGTGGGTACTCCCCTCCGCTGCCGTTGGTTTTTTTTTATTTTTTTTTTGATTTTTGATTTCTTTGCTGCTGTAAGTTTTTTTTGTTTTAGATTTTTTAATTTTTTTATATATTTTCAAACAGGAAACAAATATGTGTACAAAAAGGGGATGAAAATGATGGTGATGGGAAAGATGTAACGGTGGTGGTGTGAAATACTACTGTGGTTAAAATAACAAGTAAACAATTTGTGAGATAAAATAAAAATAACAAGAAAAATGAGGAGGAATACTTACATGATCTTCGCCGGATTGGCGGAGCAGCTACGCTGAACTCCTGTCGTCGCTTCGATCCGATTGGCGAAATAAAAATCGGAGAAGCTCCACTAGCTCGACGGGGAACTCGTGACGCGAAGCGGAGCTCCGCGGATCTCACCTGAAGGAGGTCGTCGCTTGAGGACGATGCTTCGCAGCTGTCACCAACAAAACACTCCAAGCTCTCTCCTTATTCTATAAGAATGGTGGATTAATGGAGTTGAATTGGTGGTTATTGTAGAGAATGGAAATTAAATAATAAATAAATAAATAAATAAAGTTGTCTACTTTAAATACAATAAAATAAAAAAAGAAGAGAAATAGTGGAGAATTTACAAAAGAAGACAAAACATCATGTACATTTTTTTTACTTTTCTAATATGTAATTTTTTTTGTCTTTTTAATAGGAGATATTTACAATAAAAAAATACAATAAAATAGTATAATTAAAATACAACACAAGTATGATTTTTTTGTATTTTTAATAATTAAGAAAGATATAATAAAAAATGAAGAAAGTATGAATATATACATAATGTACAATGTACATCTAGGTCCCAAAACCCAACTTTTGCAAATGAGCTCCGATTTTAATGAAACCACTTCCGTTGGATAGATAATTTTCTAACTTGAACTTTAAAAGTGAGTTTGGTGAATTTGGAGTTCATACGGAGCGGGAATTTAGCTTGGAAGTTGGTCTTTACGGCTTTTTCCCATTGGGATCTAGGAGCATTTATTTAAGGTAAAATTTGTTTTGTATTTTTGTATTTTTATATACATTATTATAAACAAGTTAGAGAAAGAATTAGGCAAAAAGGAGTTGAAATGAAATTATTAAAAATAAATGAAGTTTTGGGCTATTTACAAGTATAAAACTCCTTTGATTTTGCGGCTTTTTTTATTGTTAATTTATTTCATACAATCTAATATACAATAATAAGTGTGTTTTATTTACAAGAGTCATTTTGTTAGTTTATTGATTTTATTGACATTTATATGGGATTTTACTCATGGATTTTGCTAAGATTAAGATATTAAGATGATGAATCGTGGATTCATCACCCCCCTATACTTAAACTTTGCTAGTCCTCGAGCAAATAAAGAATGAATAAGTTTGGTTAACCCCTGACTGTGCATGTGAATACAAGACTTGATCCGTTCAAGAACTCTCGGTTTTAGAGATCCTAAAATTCTAAGCTGAACCAAGCTCTAGTCAAAAGGTACCCAATTTCCCTAATCATCAGACTCTCTTTGTATACGTATATATAAGGGATATGACTTTTAGTGTTGACTGCAGTTACAAGAGTAGAGTCACAACGTCACCCAAGGTTCCAGTCCAAGAGACTCTCCTATGGACCCAATCCTCAACACTAGGGAATAAATCATTTCTTGCATCTAATCCACCGTCTCTTTAGTTGTCAGACTTGAAAGTGTAGATGGAAGGCCAGTTGATGGAGGGCATAGGATTGTGTCATTTCTTCTCTCCCTCTCATTGGAACAAGGATCCTCTCAAGTGCCTTATTACGCAACGCATTTTTTTGGTGTTGATCAGTGCATCCGTCAAGAGAAGTTGGAGCCGTCTGCACTTGTTTTCCTGGGAGTACACCGGGGTGTGCCTTTTTTGAGTACCTATCGTACCTTCTACACCCAGACTTGTAGCATTTACGATGCAGAGCCCTTTTTTGGTGCAAGCCCGACTCCTGGTCCTAATAGCGGTGGTCCAAGTGGACACTTTGAAATGGTTGGGAGCGCTCGCCTTTGGTGGAAGCTCTTTTGATAATTAAGTTTGTGGAATGAGAGCTTTTCTTTGACATTTCATTGCTTGGTAGTATTTTTGGCTAGCTCCACTGCTTTTACCAAGAGTTGGCGCACACTGATCAACATTTTTTATTTTATCACACCCTGGCACATAGGTAAATGTCAAGAGATAGTACAAGAACCATGTTCTCATACTGGCTAAATGTGCTGACACTCAGGTTTCATGAAGCCTTCATTGATTTTATCCCATCCTCGAGCATCATTAAATCAAGTCCAAACTCAAATCCCTCATCCCAGTTCCTCAAGTGAAATTACAACTCATCTCATCATAACTGCAGTCGTGTATGTGAGGTGCTGATCATATTCTTAAGGTAGAGACTAAGCATGCAATATAGCACACAAATCTTCAAAAGTAGGGAAATGTGAATAATTAAGTCAAGGACCCTAATGACTAAGGCTGGTTAACTCAAAATCTCAAGACCTCATAAACCAAGTGTTCTTGAACATCACTAGTCTTGTGTGAAAGTGAATTGTGTCAGGGATTAAACCAACTTATTAGTTAGTTTTTTTTGTTTTTGTTTTGTTTTTTTTTTTGACAAACAAAGGCAAAGAAGAAGTTTTTTTTTGTTAGAAAAGTTTTGCTTTTTTTTTCAAGAGTTTTTTTTTGAAAAAGATAGGTAAATAAGAAAAGATTCTTTTTTTTTAAGTTTTTTTAAGGAAAATAAAGAAAAAGAGTTTTTTTTTTAGGAAATTTTTTTTTACTGTTGTTTTGTTTTGTTTTTTTTAGTTTTTTTTTAGTTTTTTTATGAATGTTTTTTTTTTGTTTTTTTGTTTTTTGTTTTTTACCCACCCCATAATTATTGTATAATATATATAAAAATACGTGAAAGTACGAGGTATGGGTAAAGTATATATGTAATATATACACGCCCCCCTATACTTAGCTTGTGCTATGTCCTCATGGCACTAGGTGACAAAAAGACATAGCTCGTACTAAGCGTAGGAAAGCTAAAATAATAGAAAGTATAGAAGTCGATCCGCCCCCCCTATACTTAGGCTCTGGACAGCCTAAGTGTAGAAGAAGAGCAAAAATGGGGCGGACGAGGTCAAGAGGAGAAATGATGAGTAAATACACATGGCGGGCATCGGTCCCCCCTATACTTAGGCTTTGGTCAGCCTAAGTATAGGACAAGAGTAAGTGTGAGAACCGACGTGATCTCGAGAATATACAAAGAAGGGAGAATATGTACAAGAGTGATTGAATCTTCTAAGATGTTGAATCTTGATGCTGCATCTTCATGAAGAGTAATAAGATGTATATGCTCTGTGCTCACTCTGTATGAAGTTGATGACCTCGACTTGGACTAACTGCTCTTTGGAATCAACAAAATGCTTCAACAGTTGTCCATTCACCACATGAGATTGTGCACCATCTGTGAGATCAGCTATCTCTACACTTCCATTCTCGTGCACTTTCTTAACCACAAAGGGACCCGTCCATTTAGATTTGAGCTTCCCATGGAACATCTTCAACCTGGCATTGAACAACCATACCTTTTGTCCAGGGACAAAGTCTTTGCACCTAATGTGCTGATCATGCCATCTCTTTACTTTGTCCTTATAAATCAAACTGTTGTCATATGCCATGTTTCGGATTTCCACGAGTTCGTTCAAGTTCAAGTCTCGGCAAAGCTTCCCTAGGTGACCACTCCAATTAATCTTCTTAATTGCCCATTCGGATTTATGAATCAATTCTGCGGGCAAATGGCATGGCTTGCCATAGATCATTCTAAATGGTGAAGTACCCAATGGTGTCTTGTAGGCTGTCCTATAGGCCCATAGAACTTGGTCCAAGAGTTGAGACCAGTTCTTCCTATCGGGATGAACCAATTTCTGCAAAATACTCTTCACCTCTCTGTTCGAAACTTCTGCCATGCCGTTGGACTGTGGGTGGTAAGGACTAGTAACTCTATGCTCAAATCCATAGTCCTTAGCTAAAGATCTCATATCTCGATTCACAAAGTGGCTACCCCCATCAGATATCAAAACTTTTGGCACCCCGAACCTAGCAATAATATGATCTCTCACAAACTTACAAACAGTCTTGCTGTCTGCGGTTCGGGTTGGGATAGCCTCCACCCACCTAGATAGATAGTCAACCGCCAACAAAATGTACTCATGTCCTTGGCTGTTGGGAAAGGGACCCATAAAATCTATGCCCCATGCATCAAAAACATCACAAATAATCATCGGTTGCATGGGCATCTCATCTCTCTGTCCAACTGTCCCTCCCATCCTTTGACAAATCGGGCACGACCGCACAAAATCAATGGCATCTCTAAACAAGGTCGGCCAATACAATCCACATTGAAGTACTTTGTGAGCGGTTCTCTTTCCCGAATGGTGTCCTCCAGCCTCAAGTGAATGACAATATGTGAGGACACTATGGTATTCCTCCTGAGGAATACACCTTCTCCAAATACAATCCGGTCCTTCGAAGAAAAGGAAAGGATCGTCCCAGTGGTATCTCCTCGAATCCGACTTCAGTCGATCAATGCTGCTCCTAGTCCAACCATGGGGAACCTGCTTGGAGACAAGATAGTTCACCATGTTGGCATACCACGGGAGGGAGTCAATAACACAAATTGACTCATCTGGGAAGGTCTCTCTAATCCGGTCATAATCAGGAGAATCCTTAAGTTCAATCCGAGAAAGGTGATCAGCCACAACATTCTTCACTCCAGGTTTATCTTTTATCTCCAAATCAAATTCCTGGAGGAGTAAAATCCACCTAAGAAGACGCGCCTTCGCGTCCTTCTTTTCCATTAAGTATCGAATGGCTGTGTGATCAGTATAAATTGTCACCTTAGAGCCCAAAATATATGATCTGAACTTCTCGAGGGCCCATACTACCGCGAGCATTTCCTTTTCAGTCACTGTATAATTTTTCTGTGTAGGATCTAAAACTCTGCTCGCATAGTGAATCGCAAACGGAATCCCTTCTCGCCGTTGTCCTAACACAGCTCCTATAGCGAAATCTGAAGCGTCAGTCATGATCTCAAAGGGGAGAGACCAGTCAGGAGCTTGTAGGATAGGCGAAGCACAAATCTTCCTCTTCAAGAGCTCAAAGGCCTCCAGACACCTGTGATCTACAATGAACTCTATGTCTTTCCCTAAGAGCTCAGTCAGTGGGCGGGCGATCTTTGAAAAATCTTGAATGAATCTCCTATAGAATCCAACATGCCCTAAGAATGACCGCACTGACTTCACGTTGGTAGGTGGATCGAGTTTCTTGATCACCTCCACCTTGGCAGGGTCAACCTCCATTCCCCTTTTGGAGATGACATGCCCCAACACGATACCCTCCGTCACCATAAAGTGACTCTTCTCCCAGGAGAGTACCAGATTCACCTCTCTACACCTCGTGAGGACTCGGTCCAAGTGCGCTAAACATGTATCAAAAGAATCACCATGGACCGAGAAGTCATCCATGAACACTTCCAGGAAATCTCCCACCATCTCGGCAAATATGGCTATCATGCACCGCTGAAATGTGCCCGGGGCATTGCAGAGCCCGAATGGCATGCGCCTGAAAGCATAAGTGCCGAATGGACATGTAAATGTGGTCTTTTCCTGGTCCTCAGGGGCTATGGCCACCTGGTTGTAGCCTGAGTACCCGTCAAGAAAACAGAAGAACTCTTTCCCTGCGAGTCTCTCCAAGATCTGATCAATAAAAGGCAAGGGAAAGTGATCTTTCTTGGTCGCAGCATTCAGGCGCCTGTAGTCGACACAGACGCGCCACGACGTGGGTACCCGTGTCGCGATCTCTACCCCCTCCTCGTTGGTGACCATCTGAATTCCCGACTTCTTCGGGACAACATGAAGTGGGGCCACCCACTTGGAGTCAGAAATAGGGTATATGAATCCTGCTTTGCACCATTTCTCAATTTCTTTCTTCACCACTTCCCGTAGATTGGGGTTAAGCCTCCTCTGGAATTCACGGGAAGGTCTCACATTATCCTCAGTAAAAATGTGGTGCGAGCAGAGAGCGGGATTGATGCCCACGAGATCCGACACTGTCCAGCCTATTGCTTTGCGGTTCCTCTCTAAGACTTCTAACAACCTAGACTCCTGCTCTAAAGTCAAGTCTGAGCTAATGATGACAGGATATCTCTCTTTGGGTCCCGCAAGAAAGGCGTACTTGAGTGTAGGAGGTAGTGATTTCAGTTCTGGCAATGTGATATCATCAAGCAGATCTGGCTGAACTGAATCTGAATCTGGTTCCGTGCTGCATGAAGGTGGGCTAAGCTGAGTAGTACTCGCCACCAAATCAGAAGTATCGGGAGTCGGATCGTCAAAAGTATCCAAACAATCGGCAAAAGCCACGTCCGACTCGTCATCTATGTCCCATGATTGTTCCGAAGAGGATGGAACTGACAGATCCGGATGGATCTCTAAGTCATCATGAGAATAGGTTGATGCATCTCTAACAAGATCAGACAACACCTGGCAAACTGCATCATGCACTATATCCTCTCCAGATGAAAGGGTCTCGCTCTGTCCTGAAGGAATCTGTCCCCAAATCCCAACTGTGCTAATCATACTGCAATCTGCCTCTGAAGATGAGTACTCTGTGCTACTCTCTGAATCGGGTCGCTGACACTTGGTTTGCTTCATCTCAAGGTTCACCTCTCCGCCTGGAGAACGGAACTTCATCATTCCCGTACCATAATCGAAAGCTGCGCCTGCGGTCCTAAGGAAGGGTCGCCCGAGAATGATCTGAGATTCTCTCCAATGATTGGGGGTCTCCATGTCCAAGACTGTGAAGTCCACCTGATAGTTCTGCCCCTCAATCGAGATAACGACGTTCTTCACTTCTCCCTTAGGTCTCTTCACTGAACGATCTGCGAATTGGAGTAAAGCTCTAGATTTGCGAAGTGGTCCCAACTCCAATTTCTGATATAATGCTAAGGGGAGTAAGTTGATCGAAGAACCATTATCTAAGAGTGTGCGTGCAAACGCAATGTCGTCAATACGACTCTCCACATAGTGAGCACCCATGTCTCTCTTTTTCTTTGGCAAAGTCTGATTCTTGAGACAATAGGTTGTGGCTACCGATAAGACATGTGTCTTTATATTTCGGTTATCTTTCTTCCTGCTAACCCTTGTAGGTGTGCATCTCACCTTAAGGTATTTTTGGAAGGCAGGATGGTTAGCCACATATTCATCAAATGGCACCTTAACTGTGATGTTTTCTTTACAAAACCGTGCCATGTCGGGGTCATCTTTCTGAATCTTTTTGATGCGCTTTCCTGCCGTAAGAGCACGGGGGAAAGGGATTGAAGCTAAGGAAACAAAGGATGAAGAATCTGAATCATGAACTGAAAGATCATTCTTTGCATTAACGGAAACAGAGTTCTTCATAAAAGAATCTTTTTGATGCAACATGGACTCGAAATCAAAACTATCTACTACAGGTTGTGGAATAGAAGCTGGAGTGGTATCCGCCACACCCGGAGATGCAAGGTCCTCCGTAGACTCAGAAGAATATCCATGCTGACGATGCTGCATACGTACTCTCCTCCTCCTCTCGGCTCCCTGAGTAGAAATCCTCGAATGGTGCTGATGGGGCTCTGAAATATGATGCCTCTCCTCCTCGTCCTCTGAAGACTCCTCAGGTAGAGCTCCAGAGATGCCCCTCCTCGTGTCCCTCGCCTGGTCAGGTACGACCACGGTCCTTCCGCTCCTGAGTGACATGTGGTTAGCCTCGTCACACGAAAGAATCTCATGTTCAGATTTAGGAGATGCTGGATAGTATACCTGACCAAAGTGCTGCTGAGAACTAGAACGGTTCAGGCTATTGGGGTTAGCCTGAACTTGGGCTGGGATCGAGGTAGAGGGTGCAGTCTGCTCGTCTCGCCATCTTGACAGGCGGTTGACATCCACCCATAAGTCCTGAACCTCGTTCCTGTAGGAACGTAGCTCGTCGAGTATCTGCTGCTGAATATCCACGGGACTAGACGATGAAGGAAGTGGATAAGATTGGGAAGAAGAACGGGAAGACTGGCCCTGCTGGCCAGTGTACTGCCTCTGCTGCTGCTGCTGGGGTTGCGGGCCCTGCTGGCCCGTCTGGTAATGGCCCTGTCGGCCATACTGCTGGTACTGCTGCCTCTGCTGCTGGGGTGGATGGAATCCAGGGCTCTGCTGTGAAGGAGGTGGTGCGGAGGTGAATGCGGTGTTGTGAAAGGTCGGGGGACGCTGATAGGTCTGTCGGTCTCCCGTACTTCCCTGCCTGGCAGGGTCCTGAGTATACCATATCCCATTCACCTCCCAAACTGGTGGAGGCTCCTCCTGGACTGTCTCTGCTACTGGAGGTGGTTGCTGGAAAGAGTGGTTGTAGGATTGGTCCTGCTCCCACGGCTGGGGTTGCCCTGACACCAACTGCTCCTGAACATGGTGAACTCGGTATACGGGAGCAGAGGGTGCAGTCACGACGGGTATCCTTATCTTAGATACCTTCTCAGTCAACTCCTCCATCTGTTTTGGAAGTTTGGAGACGCTCCGGTCTAACTCATCAATCCTCCTGTCGATCTTCTCAACTACAGTAAGCTTGTCAGCAAGAAGTCCCATGCTAGGGATCACGTCCTGAGAGAGATCGACTACAGCTGATTTCCCCCCTCCAAATGAGAGTGAACTGGGGGATGGTGTATAGGCCCTGCTGGCCATCTGTGAGCGGCTAGTTTCAGCCATCTGCTCGAATACCCTCCAGACGGTATCCGCTCCTCGTGATGTATAGCTGCCCCCCTCGCGCGGCCCTCCACGCCCAAGCGTGGCAGCTGCGAGCCACGCCCCTCTCCAGGCCACGCGCGGCCAACCGCGCCTCCTCCTCCTCTCCTCCCATCGCCGGCCCCGTGCTCCGCCGCCCTCCGCGCGGCTGTAGACGGCCGCGAGTCGCCGCCGACCTCCTCGCAAGGAAACAAAGATTTATATTAGAGAGATAAACAACAAGATATATACAAAAATATGAAGAGAAATAATTGCAAAAAAATGGAATAAGTACAAGTGGGCTCGGGGGTCAGACTACCCGAGTAAATGGAAAACTAAATCTAAATTTTTAAACTAATCCCTAAGCCGTTTGCCTCCCCGGCAACGGTGCCATCTGACGAGCCGCTAGATACGTTGTTTAATTCGGTCAGAACCGAGAGAAGATCTCCGTGAAGAGTGTCTCGGCTTAATTTATATCCCGGGCAAGTCCGGGGTCGAACTCAGGGAGGCAAAGGAACAACTTCGGGGTTAATTTACAAATTTAAGATCTAGATATCCAAACGGTATTTTTTTTAGATTTTTTAATGCAAATAGGACGCCAAAATGCACAATGCAAGTGAACTAATATACTAAGGAAGCATACAACTTAGCCAAATTAAGTTTAATGTCAAATCAGTTCAATTCAGCCAAATTATATTTTTCCTAGCATCCTAGTCCAGTGATGAACACAAAACACATTTTTTTGGAATTTTAGGAGTTAATATGCAATAACTAAAAATGCACACTTTTTATGGGTTTTTTCGCAATTTATCACACAAATAGAAAGCAAAAATTATGAAAAATTTACTGGAATGAAAACATGATGCAAGGAAGCTACAATAATATTTTTGGAATTTTTTGACAAAATATGAATTTTTTATGTATTTTTTAGTGGAAACAGAGTGACAGTGAGTAATTAATTCCTAATTAATCCATGTTATCAAATTAATCAAAGTGTGATTTATCTCAAATAGATATTTAGATGAGCAAACCAGGAGACTTGAAATTTTATGAAAAGGATGTCTGTGGATTTAATTAAAAATCAAATACGAAAATCACTCAATAATTTATTGTAGGCACAAGCCAACTCCAATAGATGTGAAATTTGGATAGTAATTACATAACATATCAAGGCATCATATATAATTTTTATGGAATTTTTGGAGCAACTATGTGTGAGATATTAATTTAGGAGCACGGAATGGGTAAAATATGCAAAGTTTCAGTTAATCATTTTTAATTAATTACCCATGTAACATAAAAATCCAAATAAATACTCAAATTGTAGACAATTAGTTGCTCTTCACAAAGGCATTTTTCATTGAACAAAATGATGCATTAACAAGATCCAAATTAATAAGGAAATACAGGGGTGTTTGTGCAAAGTAGAAATTGAAAATAAACAACATAAACCACACAGGGACTAAACTGTAATTACAAGAACTAGAGAAATTATAAATGCAATTTTTACAATAAAAAAAATAAAAAATGAACCTCCCCTCTTCTTCTTCGTAGACGCAGAAGGAGAACCCAAAGATGGTGGAGGTTGACGGCGGCGGGCCGCTGGGCTGGAGGCGGTGCCGCCGCACGCGAGCGGGCACGGCGGAGGGACGGCGAGGGCGCGCCGCTAGGGGGTGGCGGCGGCTTGGATCTGTGGAGTCGCGAGGGCGGCTTGGAACTGAGGCGCGGGTGGCGGAGCCGCTCGCTGCGCCTGGAGGATGGCGGTGCAGCAGGTCGCGGTCGGCGGAGGCGCGGCGAGTCGTCGCTGATGGCGGCGGAGGGAGGGGGCGGCGGCGGCTTGGCCGCTGTTGCTCCCTTGGAGGAGATGGCGGCGGCGGTGGGTACTCCCCTCCGCTGCCGTTGGTTTTTTTTTATTTTTTTTTGATTTTTGATTTCTTTGCTGCTGTAAGTTTTTTTTGTTTTAGATTTTTTAAATTTTTTTATATATTTTCAAACAGGAAACAAATATGTGTACAAAAAGGGGATGAAAATGATGGTGATGGGAAAGATGTAACGGTGGTGGTGTGAAATACTACTGTGGTTAAAATAACAAGTAAACAATTTGTGAGATAAAATAAAAATAACAAGAAAAATGAGGAGGAATACTTACATGATCTTCGCCGGATTGGCGGAGCAGCTACGCTGAACTCCTGTCGTCGCTTCGATCCGATTGGCGAAATAAAAATCGGAGAAGCTCCATTAGCTCGACGGGGAACTCGTGACGCGAAGCGGAGCTCCGCGGATCTCACCTGAAGGAGGTCGTCGCTTGAGGACGATGCTTCGCAGCTGTCACCAACAAAACACTCCAAGCTCTCTCCTTATTCTATAAGAATGGTGGATTAATGGAGTTGAATTGGTGGTTATTGTAGAGAATGGAAATTAAATAATAAATAAATAAATAAATAAAGTTGTCTACTTTAAATACAATAAAATAAAAAAAGAAGAGAAATAGTGGAGAATTTACAAAAGAAGACAAAACATCATGTACATTTTTTTTACTTTTCTAATATGTAATTTTTTTTGTCTTTTTAATAGGAGATATTTACAATAAAAAAATACAATAAAATAGTATAATTAAAATACAACACAAGTATGATTTTTTTGTATTTTTAATAATTAAGAAAGATATAATAAAAAATGAAGAAAGTATGAATATATACATAATGTACAATGTACATCTAGGTCCCAAAACCCAACTTTTGCAAATGAGCTCCGATTTTAATGAAACCACTTCCGTTGGATAGATAATTTTCTAACTTGAACTTTAAAAGTGAGTTTGGTGAATTTGGAGTTCATACGGAGCGGGAATTTAGCTTGGAAGTTGGTCTTTACGGCTTTTTCCCATTGGGATCTAGGAGCATTTATTTAAGGTAAAATTTGTTTTGTATTTTTGTATTTTTATATACATTATTATAAACAAGTTAGAGAAAGAATTAGGCAAAAAGGAGTTGAAATGAAATTATTAAAAATAAATGAAGTTTTGGGCTATTTACAAGTATAAAACTCCTTTGATTTTGCGGCTTTTTTTATTGTTAATTTATTTCATACAATCTAATATACAATAATAAGTGTGTTTTATTTACAAGAGTCATTTTGTTAGTTTATTGATTTTATTGACATTTATATGGGATTTTACTCATGGATTTTGCTAAGATTAAGATATTAAGATGATGAATCGTGGATTCATCACCGACCTAGATGATCGGGTAGATGCGCATGCAAGCGATGTCGTAAGAGTCGGCCTAAGAGATCGTCTACCCATCATTGTGATGAGACAAAAGACTCCTGATCGATAGATTGATCTGATATCTGAAAAATAAAGAACTCACACTGCAATCAAACACAAAGCAAACCCTGAGTTCACCAACGCAACCCTGGTGATGACCATAAGAGTTCGGTCGTTTATCTTTTCGGTTTTGTGGTTGTTTGGAAAACAACGTTCTCTCAGATAAACGAGATTAGATAGGTGCCCGAGACTTCAATGTCGTACTGTCCCGAGTTCTCACCAAAATTCACCTAGTCTCAGCCAATATGGAAGTAAGTACGGACCGTTTCCGGCTACCCGTGTTACTTGAGGACGGAGCCTTACGCAGTGTCCTCTAAACCTTCCACTCTGCTAAGCGAACTCGGACCGTTGCCGGCTACCCAAGAGCATCCACTGAAATAAGGTGAATCAAGGCGTGAACTAAGTAGTATTTCGATAGAAGCCCGGACTCTGGCTCTACCTTATGAGTCGTCTCTCTCTCGCGGATCTGGAGATAAGATTGATGATTCGATTTTTCGGGGATTGCTCTCCCAAAGCAAGTGAGTCCTTACGTTTATTTCAAAGTCAATAGAATTAGCAGTCCCTGATTTAATTTTTGGTTATCACTTTTTTTTGGATATTTTCAGAGAAAAATCGTCTAACATATTTTTGTGTTTTCGGGATTAGCCCTAGATACAAGCACCTAGGTGTCGAATCCTATGCAAACATCTAATCTAAGCTAAGCTACGATGCGTAGAGAAGGGAAAAAAGCCATAAAACACCTAACAAGCACCTATCTCGGAAAAGCCGCGGAAAACCGTCGAGAAGAATCGCGATCGAAAAAGCCGTGGTGGGTGCCCTGCTCCCCCAGGAGTACAGCCCTAGTGAAACAGACCCCGAGAAACGTACAAGTCGGGATGCCTTTACGAGGCCCCTTTCTACGACACTTTTTATATGCTTTTTTTACAAGAAAATTACAAGAATTCTAAACTACTTAGTTTCGCGGTTTTGAGCAATGCGTCTCGAGCTGTGCTGCACAAATCAAAAACAAGAAACTGTGAGGTCAGAGAAATAAAATCGCGGAAATGAAATCTATCCTAAGATCTTCGCGATCCTCCTAGCGCTGCCTCCCCGGCAACGGCGCCATCTGAAAAACCACCCGGTCTGCTTGTCTATTTCTGAACCTGTAAAAGAGTCAGAGAGAGAGAGATTTTGGTCGTTGAATCGACCAGGTGAGTTTTACCAGAAAAAGATTAAGGTTAATTAATCTTCTTTATTTTTATTTATACTCCTAAACAAATGTGTATAGTGGATTTGTACGGGAGTGTCGAACTCAGGGAGGCAAACTGTTTAGAACTAGGAAGAATCGGTAGAAAAGCTTAGGTTGTTGGGCTTCCTAATTTTTATTTTATTATTATTTTTTAATGATTTTTTTATTTGGATTTCATTTTGTATTTTTTATATTTTTAATTTGTTTTGCTGTTTTAAGGGATTTTTATAAGGCTTTCAAGGTTTTTATGAGTTTTGGTTAATTTTTAGAGAGAAAGAACTATTTTTATTAAAAACTGTGACAGTTTGTAATTTTTAATGTTGAAAATAATGCGAAAATATTTTTATTGTATTTTCTGTAGAAAATATACGAAATTACCTTTAAAACGGTATGTTGTGCGTTTTTAGGGGATTTTTCTTGAATTAGTTATGGTTTTTACAAGTTTTTATCAATTTTATATTTTTTTATTGATTTTAATATTTGATTTTTTTAATGTGATTATTTTTTTATTACTGTATATAGTAGAGTAGTAAGTATTTTTTTAAAAGTGTATTTTACTAGATTTTAGTTAATATGTATGTAGTATAGTATAGAATATAATCTAATGTAGGGTTGAATGTGTAGTTTGCAAGAACGTGGAGTGTATATATGCAAAAATTAGTAAAATATACTATAGGTATTTTTATGTTTTTTTATTTTGTTATGTTTTTTTCTGTTTATTTTATAAGGAATAGAGTTAGTATATGAGTATCTATACGTATTATATATAGTAGGAGGGTATAGGTGTAATAGAATTTGGAAAAGGGGGGTACGTGTAAAAGATAGAAATTTGAGGGGTTGAGGGCGGCGATTTTGTTCCAATAGACTTGTGTCTATGTCAAGCTGCAGCCTTCTGGAACGTAGCCGGGGGTGTACGCGTAATTAGATCCACGGTATGCAAGTGTCAGGCGTGTGCTTTTAAGCAGCAGGACCTATTTGTTATTCTCACAAAAGACAGGCAGAGTTTTTGCAATTTGTTCCAATTATCAGGCTCACGCTCGTGATCCACGCATGCTGCACTAAAGCGGTGGGGCTACGGTGTGACGTGGATGCGAACTCGGTCCAGCTCCGCAGCTGATGACGCGCGGACGGCTTTGGATCGTGCGATCAAATTTGATCGTGGGATGCCTGTAGCTCCTGGTCGCCTAAGGAATTCCACACCCGAGTGGCTTCAGTCGGCGACAAATTTTTCGATCACGGAGGCTTTAGATTTCAGATCGATCAGATAGTCGTTCGAACAGGAGGCTTTCGCTGTTCAGCCGTCTCCAAGCTATTCAATGCATTCCCAATTCCGATGCTCGATGAAGTTGCTTGATTGTTCAGTTCTGTCTCTATCCGTAGCTCTCGATCAGACGACCAAAACGGCCTCCAGGTGCTTTGTGTTTGCTGCGGCTCTAGTCGGTGTTCCAGCTGATTGGAATTATAGGTGCTCGCGCTCCAGATGGATCAAAATACACCTATGTCCTGCAAATGATACTGACTCGAGGAGAGCCTCGGTCCATACAGTTGACGTCAATGTAAAAAAAATTGCTGATGGATGAAGGAATGTAATCAAGTGGATTCGAAATAAACGAAGCATGCAGAACTGGCAGTAATTGGAATGGAATCATCGAAAGTTGAATTGTATCAAATGGATTAATTCCACGATGAGTGAAGCAGAATGAATGGTTTTAAAATCAATTCTCGACGGCAAACAGAGGAATAGAATGGAGGAAACAAGAGGGTTAGAGAAGAGAAATGAAATGATGAGAAGAAAACGGATAGAAATCCGAGAGAAAAGGAAATAGAAATCGGAGATGGATAGAAGAGAGATGAGAATAGACAGAGATGCTAACCCGGAGTAGATGGATGCGGACGATGTCGCCTGGGTTGGAGCTCGGGCAGCGCTCCCGGAATCACGGCCTCGACACGACGACGGAGATCGTGGAGGCTTGACGCGGTGGTGAAGATGCTCGACACCGGCGTCGATCTCGCCGCTCCCCTCTCGCCCTTCACTCAACGCGACGGAGCACGTCCCTGTCACAGACACTCTCTCACGGAGCTCGGTGGAGGAAGAAGATGATAATGGCGGATCCCGAGGTTGAAGGTGGTTGAGCTCCTTTTATAGATGGAGGTGGAGGATGAATCTGAACGGGAATCGGGGAAGATGAAGATACTTGGGGCACACGCTGCCCGTTCCCGTCACCAGGCGGTGGATATGGTCACCGGAGTTGGTTGGTCGAACGGCCTAACGGCCGGAGAAGAAGAGAAGAGGTGGGAGGAAGAAGAAGAAGAAGGAAAAAGAAGAGGAAGAAGAGGCGTGGGGAAGAAGAAGACAAAGAGAGAGAAAAAAAGAAACGATGGCGAATGAGAGCCCGCCACGTGGCAAGGAGATATTAAGAAGAGAAAAAGACAAAATAGGGATGAAGACAAAAAAATTATATATGAAGTATAATTACCTTATGTATAATAAATAAATAATGTAGGTATAAATTGTAATTAATTAAATTAATAAATTAAATGAATAAAGTATTATTTGTTTAAAATAAATATAAAAGATTAATGTATTAAATAATAATATAAATTACGGCTTATTGTACAAATAAACCAATACGGACCCCGAAAACCGCGTTTTTCGCATTAACTTCGATTTTAGCGAAACTAGTGTCATTTTGTAGATAATTGAAAAATATAATTTTAGGGACCGAGTTTGCTTAATTCGGAGTTCATACGGCCAAGTTATGAGGCCCGGACAAAAAAAGTAGCGGCTTCGGGCCTCCGGATTTTTTCGGTATTTTGGCTTTATTATATTTTTATATTTTTATATACAATTTTAGATGATTTTAGGAAAAAGAATTAACTTAATACGGTTTACGGTTATTTAATTAAAAATCCCGGAAGTTTGTACATATAGTACATATAGACAACGGGTCCAAAAAGCCGAAACTCACCGGTTTTATCCGATTATTTTTCTGATATTTTAAAAAATAGTATTATATACAAAAACGGATTTTAAGAGTGAGTTTGGTCATTTTGGAGTTTTCCATAAATAGATATGAAGCTCGGAAGTCGGCTTTTACGTTTTTTTTCCGGTTCAATGCGGTTATTTTATTTTTGTGCCGAAATATTTTTCTAATATTTTTATAAAATATTACATATTTTTGTGAACAATTTTTTGTAAAAGAAGTGTTTTGATTTGAAGTTGTTTTGATGATAAATAAAATAGGTGAAGTATTTACATTATGAAAAATGGGTAAATTACATTTTTGGTTTTTATTTTCTGAATATTTTTATAAGTTATGATCCTTATCTCCCCCTACTTATTTTTTTGTCGACCCGGTCAATATTGACCTGGTCTCAGGGTTAGGATCAGTCTATATATTACATATACATCCTTCTTTTATTTTCTTTTTATTTTTCTTTTCTTTTTATCTTTATTCTTTTATTTTGGATAATTTAAGTGTTAAATCTATAATATTAATATTTTTAGTTAAAGTGATAATTAATTGGAATTAGTGGATATTTACATGTATTTTACCAAGGATTTTAGCCAAAATGAAAGAATAAAGGCGATGAATCATGAATTCATCAACTCCAAAAACACATTTCAAATGGAAGATGGAGGAACAGATGGTTTGTATATACTCCAAGTTCATATTTTACAAATTTCGATTTGAACTGAATAAAGTGAAGGACCTTAATGTTCGAACTCAATCGAACTCTCTAGATTACTGTCAATATTTTGTGTCATATATTGGGAAACCCGATGAAGAATTATGTGTTTCTTCTTCTACGCCAAGCGGATTTCTTTCTTGTGAATGCAAGAATATGCAATTCTTTGGATATCCATGTAGGCACATACTTGCAGTATTGAAGATACAGAATGTGGAGCTTCTGAATCAAAAATATATATTGAAAAGGTGGACAAGGAGCATTAAAAATCAGGAAATTATCCTATTTATGTGAAAGTTGCACACCAAGAAAGGTCGTCTCAGCTGAATCAGTTGTGTTCGCATATTATTTCAGCCTCAGTCAAACAAGATGAGGACATATTCTTACTTGCTAAAGAAAAATTGAGCGATTTGTGTAGCAATATTGATCTTATGATAAGTAACAAACCTTCTTCGAGCTTTACAACCGGGAACAATTCAAATGATCCAGATTTGATTACTGAACCAGCTGTTAAAGAACCAAATGTTGCGAGAACGAAAGGAAGCGGTCGCGGTGGTAGACCTAAGGGCGTTGGCAATCATATTAGATCGGAATCTGAGATGAGAAGAAATAGAGGTCGACAATGTAAATCTTGCCTTAAATACAATGTCAGACACGATTCTAGAAACTGTCCTAATAACAAATCGGTGAATCATGGTAAATTTTTAACATTCTTTACTTATTAATTTTTGCTTTTAGTTCATTAATCCTTGTTCTTAATTATGAAGGCGATGACGGACCGACATCAGCATAAATTGATCAAATTCCTTTAATGTAAGATTATATATTTTTTCTTTTGATATAAGATTTTCCACATTTCACTGTAAAACAATTAAATGTTGCTTATTATATTCATATTATTATCATTTTTTATAGGTTTGAAATTTACAGAAAGATTCTTGGCGGCAATCGAGCTTGATCGTTTAGCTACTTATCAGTCTTTGATTTTTTATATTTTATGTAATTTTTGTTGCTTGTCGTACTTTGTTCAGTTATTATAGAATTCAAATACTGTGTTCTTGTTATTTTTTAAGTCCAGAAGTATCTTGTTGTGAAATTGTTTTTGTCGTAATTTATAGAATTTGTAGAATTTTTGTTATTATCGTAATTTATAGAATTTATAGAATCGTTCTTGTTATTGTCGTAATTTATATAATTTTTGTTATTGTTTAAGTGTAGGAATACATCTTTGTGTTTTTTGTGATGTGAATGTTTAACGTTCAATATGAGCTTTCGGTCCTATAAGTTCAAACTCATATTCTTTGGATATATGTGTCATTCATTTAATACTTGTTTAATGATTCTGTTTCTTAGGGCTTTTAACTGTTTAATGATACTTGTTATTCATTCATGGAATTTGTAACGTATACTAAGCCCTTTTAACTGTTTATTAGGGCTTTGTTCTAAATATTCACACATTTCGGTAATACATTTCAATATTTCATGATTAAATATTTCCTATCAACAATCCTAACACATGTAGCCAATATTAATATAAAAACAGACATCTCAGTGTATTTAATCATACAACTTATATCATTATTCAATAATGCCGTTCAGATATCTGCTAATACGAGTCCTTAATGCATAATACCTAGGTTATATGAATTCTTACTGTATATTAGCAGACACAGTAGTTTTATTTTATAGTCGAGATATATAATTTACACATATGTGTATTATTTTACAATTATTGTCTCTATTTTACATCTCTGTGTAATAATTTACATATTTACTCAATACTTTACATTTCTTTATCATATTTTACCTATACTAATTTTTCCATTATCAATAATCTTAAAGCATAGATCCTATAATCATTCAATAATACATTTCAGATATTTGCTAATATGATTCCTTCTTGTACAAGAGCTATGTAATATGTATTCTTATTGTATTTTAAGTGTCATAGTACTTCTATTTTAAAGTGGAGCTATACTGTTTAAACATATTTGCAGTAATTTACAGATATTCTCAATAATTTACATATCTTTATAATGATTTACATAAATTTCCAATATTTTAGAATAGAGATATGTCTGCCTGTAGTTTATGGAAAGGTTATCGGCGTTATTTTCTTTGTTGAAGTTCAGAAGTTTGCTATTGTGAACTCGTAACATACAATAATACATAGTACTTCAGTGCTTTTTTGTTATGTGAAACTTTAACGTACAACATGAACTTTCAGTCTTATAAATTTAGTCTCATACAACTTATATTATCATTCTATAATAGCTTTCAGATATTTGCTAATATAAGTCCTTATTGTACAAGATCTAGGTAAAATTAATTCTTATTGTATATTAATTATCCTTATTGTACAAGTCCTTATTAGTACTTTTATTTTAAAGTGGAGATATACAATTTACTTGTGTATGCATTATATTACAGTTATATTCAATAATTTACATTTTTTTGTATAGAATTACAAATTTATTCAATATTTTACACTTCCTTTTCAAAATTTACAGCAAAAAATAAGTTTCTCTTTTGACGAAGAAGTCTAAATCATGAAGTGTAATAACAAACATACGGTAATCAATGGATTGTGAATCATTAACGTACAAGAAGATTTTTGACCATTAAAAAACACAGTTGTAATCAGAAATCTACATTCATTATCGACCATTAGAATACATACTTTGTCTGACTGTCAAACATGTAAATATTTAGTACAACATGTAACAAGATATTCAATGCATATGACTATAACACAGGATAATCATGATATTTAAATTAAGTGTTTCCTTCTAAAGAAGGTTTAAACAGAAACTCTAGAAACATAACATAGTTAAGACATTGCAACAGTACAAGGTTCCAATTTAAACTGCAAAAAATTTAAGGTGTATTTATATTATGTCCGCCATCTCTCTCACTATGTCGCTGAGTTCTCTATGTGACCGCACGTTAACAATATGGAAGCTATTTCAGCTCCAAATCTGTCAATATCGTCGTAGTTGAAATCCAACGCCCTCCCTTCGCACATGTACTCCATCATTTTCGTGACGTAGACACCACAATCCAGACTTTGCGAAGGTTGCTGCGGGCAATCTTGCACGTATATGATTTCCCAACCTGCAAGGCATTCATCTGGAATGTTGTCTTTGAAGTACTCCGAAATCCAGCCATGCCGAGATGTAATTCAAAAAGAAAAATATTAACACTGAATTAAAGCATTTAATAAAATATAAAAGTTTGTTTACGTCATACCCATTTCAATACATCCTTTTTATGAAATTTTGTTCCTTTCACAGAATTGTAAGAAAGAAACTTTCTTGTTGAAAAATCCGTCACAAGAAGATGCCAATGGTTTCTTGTGTGAATAACCGTGAGAATTTTCTCCAACTCCGGTATTTGTATTCCTTCTTTATATAGCTCCTCGAGCTTATCAAATTCGTGTTCTGTAGCATTAACCACAAGATTCACAAAATATTGCTGAAAAATGTAAGTAAGAATATCATATTATGGTAATTAAAGATATTTTTTTAAATTTTTTTCAGTATATAGAATCTCACCATTTGGAATATTGGTGTGAATAGAAACGGAACATGATCATTCTTTGTGCAGTATTTATGTTGTAGCACATCCATAAACATGTCTATTATCTGTAATATCAAAAACAAATTACTCGTAAAGAAATTAAAAAAATAATTAATAAATATATACATACCGAATCCTCAATCATTCTTTCGTACAAAAAATTATGAATTTCTCTCCCTTTACAACTCCGATTTCCCAGAGTAAAGTAGGTTGCATTCAATCTGAAGGAATAATCTTTCATTAATATTATCCCCTTAAAGTTAAAGATATTTAAATGTAAATATTGAAATTTGATTAAATTTCTTACTTGTCTGCAGGATCACGAAGAAATTCTTGGATTGTTTTCTTCATTTCTTCTTTCTTCTGATACTTTCTCGTAACCAATGAAATCGGTTATGAGATCGCATAGATACTGATTTTTATTCAATCAATTACAAACAATATTAGAAACAATTACTATCATAATTATAAAGACTATATATAGTTTTGTGTGCAATAGTAAAATCAGTATTCTACTTGTTCTGCATATAATGAATACAGAATAAATTGTTATATATTCAATGGCTTACCTCACTTGTTGTGTCATCCTCTTGTGTTTCATGCTCTTCTTTGCCTTGCTTCATTGATTCTTGGAAAGATTTTTTGGCTTCTCTTCTCTGTTTCAATCTTTTAATTATTGAGCTTTGCTTACTGTGACTTTTTCCCTTTTCTTTTTTCTTGTTGTAGTTTCTGTTTGCACATTATCTGAATGTGCAATGTCACCAACGTTCATATCAAACGAAGGCATGCCAATGTTCATAGCTGAAACTTTATTTCTCGTATCTTGGGATTGCTGCAATGAATGTTCATCACATATTTTTGAAATTAAATTCTCAAGATTTTCACCAAGATCTAAGTCACTATGTTCTAAAACTCCTTCTTTCATATCAGCTACATTGCATGTCAGTGCAACAATGTCTTTTTCATTGTTATCAACGGCACCTTCAACAACATTTTCCAGATTTCTTCTCTAATGTATCTTCTGATTGGAAAACATTTTGTTCAACATCAATCATATCATGATCATGAAACATTTTAAGTTTTTCCTGTAGCTCCAGAATCTCAGATCTCAATTTATCATTCTCATTCTTCATTTCAGAATTTATTCTGATGTGTTCTGCATCCTTTTTTGTATAAGTTTCACTCATTTCTTTAATTTTCTCCTTCACTTCCTCTATCTCACAGGCAAGTGCTTCACACATACATTTTTTTGGATTTTTTTGTTACGACGTCTCCAGGTGAAACACAAGCAACTGTTTTTTGTCACACAATTCCTCTATCTTTTGTTTTCCCTTCTTTGCTAACACATCTTCTGGTATTGGGATGAGGTTTATTATAATAATTTTTGGTCTCCTCACTGTAAAACCACTCATGATAAACTTCTCAAACGGAAAAACATACTCGTCTGCTCCTATCTTTACTATTTCATTTGTTTGTAGTTGCAAAGCATGCAATATCTACATAAAGAAGAGCACTTACTAAATAAACTTTTGAAAATTTGAGACACCCAGTATGTCATATTTCATATTAACAACACTTACTTGTTCACAGCTGATCAAAATCAATGATCTGGAAATCCCTTTGATTGGACCAGCCCACTTCCTAATCCGTGGTCTAAGATCTCTGCTCACCACAAGGTCTTTGTAGCAATACTCCATCATCCATACCTGATTAAGTTGTTTTATTAGAAATTCTTATTATTGATCATATAATAAAAAAATATCGAGGAACTCACGTATAAGCATGCAACACATCCTGTAACGTAACCCAGTGTTACCCTTGATGAACCGGCTCTTCTCTTTTGAACTCTACTTACTACGTCATCTATGTTGAACAGTATCATTCTTGCTACACCACCAGACTAGTTAAAGAATCGTGTATCTTCGAGGGATTCTACGTAGTGTAACAAATCTTTTGGAAAAGAATAAAAACTGTCTAGGAAAAGGAATGTGGCAAACATCAAAAGTATCAAACATGTTACATAAACAGAGACTGAGTTGTCATCATCTCTATTGTAATAATCCTCCAGAATGCTGTTCAACTTCTTCCTATTGAAAACCATTCCTTTTGCAAACAGTTTATGCGATATGAATGATTTCCACTGAAGGTGTCTACCCCTCACTGTGATTGAGAAACCAGAGCTAGGTAGGCCCAATATTGCTCCAACCTCTTCATCACTGAAACTCACCACCTCATTTCCAAATCTGAAATTCCTCCCTCCTTGGAACTGTTCAACCAACCATTGAAGATTTTTTCGTTGGATTTCAACATGTCCAATGTTGATTAGCTTTCCAAAAGCAATCTTTGACAAAAGTGCTTGTTGTTTAGGCGTGGGTCTATGGTTATCAATGAAATGTACAAAGTGTTCAATGTAACATCTGTATTGTACATAGCCTTTGCCTAGAAGTAGAGACACAAAGAATTATTTTTGTGCTTGCAATGAGTCATGAGTATATTCATATAAAATAAATACGCATTTTATATTTAAAGAAACATTAATTTGCATACTTCCAAAATCATCTTCAACCTTCAGAGGATCCTTTTCAACGTCAACCTCTTTTGTTTTTTTAACCGGAAGGACTGTTCCTTCTGTTCATACCATTTAGGAGAGATATAATTTATAAAAAAATATTAAAAACTTATTTTTACTTTTAAATTTTACTTACTTTTGAAATTTGATTTTGGACGATGGATCTGGAGTTCTAACAATCTACCTTCAATGTACTGGTCAGAATCGTCTTCCTGTTCCCGTATGGTTTCAACCAAGCTCGACTGCATCTTCTCCATCGTTTCCGGCTGTTACTCTACCTCCTTAGAAAGTGCTTTTGCAAGTGCAGACTCTCCCCTCAAATTGATTCCGTTTAATAAGTAAGAGCTTGTTTCCGTTTTACCTAAAAATAGAAAGAATTTAAAATTTAAATTACAAATTGATTTTAGCTTAATTAATGAATCATCATTTATTTGATAATTAATTATTACTCAAAAACATCATTTTCCTTTTTGTTCATTCCGCTTCAAACATTGTTAGCTATTGTATCCATTTCAAAGGCATTACTACGTTCTCATTAGTATGTCTTACCAGGTTGGTATTTTATCATCAATTATATAATATGTTTCTTCTTGTTCTTATTATCAATTCTTCCAAATTCTGGTATCTGTTTTCATCAATATTTCTGCATTTTATTTATTTCCAATAGCTATATTTGCTTTCAGATTTTGTTTTTTTGAATGAGAAATGTGTATGCTACTTGTTTCTCTCAAGCCAAACTTCAAAGCATTTGCATTCACAGTCTTCAGCATTTTTTTCCTGTAATATATAAAATCATTATTATAATTTATTTAATACGCCGTAAAACAATGTCTGTATATATATAATTGGTTATATTGTTTCACGAAAGTCCGAAAAAATACTAAATGAAAATTTTAAAAATGCAAAATAAGACTAATATCAACATAAGAGTTGATACATTGGATATGTTGTCATTTTATATGTATTCATCAGTGTTAGACATAACATCCATATCGACTATAGATTTAGCAATTAGTAAAATAAATTTTCTTATTGTAAAATACATCTTATTATTGTAAAATACAATTATTTTGTGTAAAATAATACCCAAATTACCATTTCATAGATATAAATGTTCTAATATATTTGTAAAATACGATCTTTTGTTATAAATTAAATTAAGTAGTTGTATTATATAGTAAAAAATTGTAATTCTATCAAACTTAATGAAATAGTGAAAATGAATACATCAATTGTATAAGTAAAAAGCTCAGTTCAAGAGAACTAATAAATTGTAAAATATATTATAATATTGTAAAATATAACTTGATTTTGGAAAATACTGTCCAGTAATGTAAAATATTAGACAACTTGTCAATAATCTTGTACAAAATGTCATAATATCTTAGTAACATACATTGAGTAACAAAATATATATAGGATTTAATGGGGCTGCCCCCAACATGGCTGCCCCGCCCCCTTATTTTAGCATTTTTTTTATTTTTTTTCGAAAATATCACCATGTATATTCATCCCTATATCTCTCATATATTTCATTCGAATTTCGTCAGAAACAGAGACTCCTACGGCCTCTATCGAGATGGTGTCGATCTAAAAAAATCCTGTTACCGTTAAAAAATGATTGTCTGGATGGAGGCCGCAGGAGTCTTTGTTTCTGACGAAATTCGAATGGCATATAGGAGGGATATAGGGATGAATATACATGGTGATATTTTTCAAAAAAAATAAAAAAATACATTGAAATAAGGGACGGGGCAGCCCCATTAACCATATATATGATTTAAATGGAGCTGCCCCTGGGGGCATCCAACATGGCTGCCCCACCCCTATTTTCGGCTTTTTTATTTTTTTTGAAAAATATCACCGTGTATATTCATCTCTATATCCCTCCTATATGCCATTCAAATTTCGTCAGAAACAGAGACTCCTACGGCCTCCATCCAGATAGTGTCGATTTAACAAATCCTGTTAGCCTTAAAAAATGATTGTCTGGATGAAGGTCGTAGGAGTCTCTGTTTCTGACGAAATTCGAATGACATATAGGAGGGATATAGGGATGAATATACATGATGATATTTTTCAAAAAAAAATAAAAAATAAAAAATGCCGAAACGGCACGGGGGCAACCCAATTAACCTCATATATATAGGGTAAAATGGGTCTGCTCCTATGGGGGGAGCTAACTTGGCTCTCCCGTGGTATTTCGTCCAGTTTTTTTATTTTTATTTTTGAAAAGTTTCTTCTATAGATTTTCATCAATATATTCCTATTATGTCATTAAAATTTCACGTGAAACAGAGACTCCTAAGACCTCCATCCAGACGGGGTCGTTTTTAGCAATTCTATTACCGTTAAAAAATGACTGTCTGGATGGAGGCCATAGGAGTTTCTGTTACGCACGAAATTTTAGTGACATAATATAGGGATATATTGATGAAATTTTACGGAAGAAATTTTTTAAAAAAATCGGGCGAAATGGGACGGGGGGAGCCAAGTTAGCTCTCCCCAAGGGGCAGTCTCATTTAACCGTATATATATAGATAGGGAGAGAGCAAGAGAGAGAGAGAGAGAGAAGTAGAGAGAGAGAGAAGGGAGCCTACACACAGGGATGTAGGTAACTACCTACACCCGACTAATTTTTCATAGATTTTTTTTGAAATGAAACCTTGGGGGAATTAGATCACTATATATCACCATGGTGTCATAAAAAATTCAACTTAATTAGAGACTCCTATCATCTTCATCAAGACTATCAAATTTTAACTGTTTCAAAATTGCTGAAATTGACCCATTCTACATGAATGTGTTAGCAATGTTTGTTTTGCATGAAACCTGAAACACATATTCCTCTCAACACATTAAGAAAACTCCCCCTAAGGTTTCATTCAAAAAAAATCAAAAATAATGAAAAAAGGCCGGGTGTAGGTAGTTATCTACACCCCTAGGTGTAGGCTCCCAACTCCCATATATATATATGAGAAAAAGGAAGCTGCTTTGAGTAACAACCAAGATGGCTGTTACACAAGGCAGTTTTCCCAATATTTTTTTATTTTTTTTTCAAAAATTCCACCATGTATATTCATCTACATATCCCTCATACATGTCATTCAAATTTCGTGAGAAGCAAAGACTCCTAAGCCCTCCATCTAGAACAAATAATTTTTAAAGGTCTGAAATTTGCTGTAATCTACCTGTTCTAGATGGAGGACATAGGAGTCTTCGTTTCTCACGAAATTTGAATGACATGTAGGAGGGATATGTATATGAATATACATGGTGGAATTTTAGAAAAAAAATTAAAAAAATATTGGGAAAACTGCCTTGTGTAACAACCATCTTGGCTATTACTCAAAACGGCTTCCCCGATCTCTCTCTCTCTATATATAGGGTTAAATGGGGTTGCCCCCTCGGAGTAGCCAGCTTGACTACTCCCACCCCATATTTTTCCCTCATTTTTTTTATTTTTTTGGAAAATAAAAATTTGTATATTCATCATTATATCCATCTAACATTCTATTAAAATTTCGTCAGAAATAGAGACTCCTACGGCCTCCATCCAAATAGGGTCGATTTAAAAAATCCTGCGTCCGTTAAAAAATGATGTCTGGATGGAGGGCTTAGGAGTCTCTGTTTCTGACGAAATTTTAAAAGAATGTTAGAGGGATATAGTTATGAATATACAAATTTTTATTTTCCAAAGAAATAAAAAAATGGGGGAAAAATAGAGGTGGGAGTAGCCAAGTTGGTGATGAGCGTCGAAATGATCAAGGGTAAAGGTATCAATCGGTCGTTGCGACCTCAATCACTCAGATGTGTGCTCAATCAAGAAAAATGAACCACTAAGATAGATAAAATCAAGCAAACACAAAATAACGGTCCTGCTATTAATTTAACCTGGTATAGCGACCAGGGTCGAACACAAGGAGCACGGGTTGGCCTCTCGGACTACGAAGTAGTCAAAAAGGGAAATAGAATAAAAGAAGCAACTATTTTTGGTGGTTTTTAATTATCTTATATCTTTTTGGTTTTTTTAGTTTATTAAGAAAATAAGAAAAACAAATAAACACACACTTCAACAATTTATTAAATACACTAAAAATCAACCAAAAATTCAAACAAAAATATTTTTATGTGTTTTATAATTTTTAGTGTTTTTGGTGAATTTTTGAGAATTTCTGATGTTTATTTAATTTTCTAAAAATCAAAAAATATCTAAAATGAAAGGTACTGTCCAGCCGAGCTAAAAGGGCCTAGATAAAATATCTAAAGGCCCCAAAATAGCTGGGAGCTAATTTTTATGTAAAGAAAACAAAATAAGGAAAATTTAGGCACCA
Source organism: Ottelia alismoides (assembly GCA_037367405.1). Lineage (NCBI taxonomy): Eukaryota > Viridiplantae > Streptophyta > Magnoliopsida > Alismatales > Hydrocharitaceae > Ottelia > Ottelia alismoides. Next base: position 629,370 of record JAZKJV010000793.1, read on the forward strand.
ATTTTATTGTTTTTGGATTTTTAATTGATTTACTAGAATTTTTATAAGATTTTGAGTGTTTTTTAATTTTTAGTGAATTTCAGTAATGCAAAATAGCCAAAATTTGCTAGAAAATCAAACACATCAAAATAGATAGTCTAATATTTTTTTGGAATTTTTAGATGATATTTAATATTTTTTTGGGGTTTTTAAAGTTAGACAGTAGCAAAAATAGATGTTTTTGATTTTCTAAAAATATCAAATAGTGACGAAAATATCTCCAAAATTTAAAGAAAATTTTACATCATGGCAGGAGCCATGTGTCCAATTTTCATTAAATTTGGAGGTGATTTGCTATTTTATTCAAAAATAAAGAGGGGGCACAGTGCATAGGGACCAAAGTGCAAATACCCAAAGTTCAGGGGGGTCCGGTGCAAAAATCCCACGAAATCACGCGCGCCGCGTGTGTCTGGGGCACTCAGGGACCTAAATACAAAGAAATCAAGTTCCTGGGCTAAATAATAACAAGTATTAAAAGCCCAGGGAACTTAATGTAATTTACCCACTAAAATCACGCACATGCGCAAATAAACCACGCACAGGGGTATCAATGCAAATAACTAAAAAGTTTCATTCATTTCATAACATCCAGGAACTACAAGGGCATCAATGCAAATATCCCAGAAAAACATGTGTCGAAGCACGTGACACACTACAGACGGGGGTATAAATGCAAATAGCAAACAAGACAGGGTCCAGAGTGCAAATACACCAAATAAAAATAATTGACTAAGGTATTTACAGGACTAAATGCGAAATAAAATAAACAGAAGGGACTAAGGGATAAATTACCCTTTTATTAATGAGACCGTCGGATGGGTGCCACGTAGCTGATCGAACGGTCCTCGCATGCTGTGGCTAAACCCTCAGGTGATCGACGACGGAGAAGGCGACACGTGGAGATCAGACGGCTCTTAATCGTGGGTGCCCCTTCCTCCGATCGTGCGGTCCAGATCAGTCCTCCTATGGATCTAACGGTGGCGACGCTCCTCAGATGGATGGTTGGGATGGATTCTGGAGCTGGAGGGTGATCCAACGGCTGCTGGAGGTTCTCGAAGAACAAGTGGCCGGCGAACTTCGCCGGCCCAGTACGCGCGCTCCGAGCCTCCGCGGGGGCTTCTGATGACCGAGGAAGCTTCGCCTTAGCCTCCCGAGTCTGTGGGATGTCTCCGATGAATCAACGGAGCTCCGAAGAGCTCTGTCGACTCCAGCGGAGGTGGAGCTCCGGTGCTCGAGTGGGAAGACCTCAGATAGCCTTCCTGGAACCTGCAAAATGTAACCAAAGAGCTCCTGGGTCGAGGGCAAAATGCCTCGACCCTGTCAGCGGTGGTGAAGATGGACGGCGCGGTGGTGCGGGCGAACCCCGACGATGCGACGGCAAAGGGGTTCGAACCCCAGCTCCTGTGCGAGCTGGGTTGAACGGAGGGGCGGAGAAGGTGCGCGGGAGAAGGGTGAACGTGATGGGGGATTCCGATGATCGAGGCGATGGGTGCGGTGGTCGGAATCGGTGCAGAACGACGAAGGGTCGATTTGGGGCAAACTAGAAATAAAAGAACAAGGGAAAGAATCTAAGCTACCTGAGTGGATGGGTCGACTGGGGATGAGCAGCTGGTGCTCTAGGTCCTTGCCTCACGGGTCGTCGTGGCCCGAGGCTCTGGCGCTACCTCCAGGCGGCGCGCGGCGACGGAAGCTCGCCGGATCGATGGCTCCTTGCTCTCTCCTCGCTGCAACACCCTCAGGGGCGAGCTGTCACTCTCGTCAAGACGGTGGAGGTCACTGGATGGAAAGCAAATGATCCAAAGATAGAGAAATGAGGTGGCGGAGCTCGAGATTTATATGGGTGCAGGTCCGGCTAGAAGTGGTCGGGTAGGGCAGTGTGGAGCGCGGACCCCGATGCGGATACTCCGACGAGGGTCCCGGATGTGGTAGGAAGGATTCGGACCCGGGATTTAGGTGATAGGGAGTCGGGTTTAGGCGCGGAATTAGGGAGAAATCGGGTCGGGCGCCTTAACCCGTGGGAAGTGGTCCTGGGGGGGGGGGGGCAGTTGACCGGGGTCAACAGTCCCCAGGGCCAATGGGTAGCGGCCACGTGGCTGGATTTTGGAAGTGAAATTCAAGGTACCAAATGGCCGAATTAGGGAAAAGTTAAAACATGAAATATTTTTATTTTATTTTTTTCTATTTTTTAGTGATTTTTAATAATTTTTTTCGAAATAAAAATAAGGTATATACATAATATGTTATATATAGGTATATGTACACTATAAAGGATTTTAATTTTTGATTTTTAATTGTTATTTTTATACAATTTTATTCTCATTTTATATTTTATTTATTTTCATTATAAAATGAGGAATAAAAAGACATTTTTATTTTATTTTAATTATTTATATGCATAGGTGAAATAAATAAATATATACATTTATATACATGGCATATTTACAAGATATTTTTGTGTTTTTAATTTTGTTATTTTTATTTTGTTTTTGTTTTAATTGTTTTTATTTTATTTATTTACACTATATAATATAGAATATTTACAAAAATTTTAGAAATTAATTTTATTTATTTATAAGGCTAAATAAATATAAAGGTGGTTCTATGTACATGATGACTATACAAGAGGTGTTTTTGTTTTCTTTTTAAATTTTTAATTTTTTATTTTGATTTTATATTTATAAATATATACAAATATTTACAAGCCTATTTTTGTGAGGAAAATACTTTATTTTATTTACATAAATATTTACACACATGAGCCCCTATCTCCCTCTACTTTGGCTTTTATGCGGTCAGGCCCATGCTGAGCCCTCCCTTGGGTTAGGTTGCTCAATATTTATTCTAAATATTTCTCTCTTTTTCTTTTTAATCTTTATTCTTTTATTTTTGCACAAAAACATGCTAATTATAGGTTTTTACACAATGCATGCTTTTGGTAATTATTTCTATTTACATATATCTACATGCATTTGCAAAGGTTTTTGTAGCTAAAATATAAGAATAAAGAGTGATGAATGAGTATTCATCAGTTGGCTACTCCCAGGGAGCAGCCCCATTCCCCCCCCCCACACACACACATGGGATAAATGGGGCTACTCCCTGGGAGTAGCAAACGGGGCTACTCCCACGCCTATTTTCCCTATATATATGTATATATATGTCTCCTCCCCATCCCCATCTTCAGTTGCTCTGGTTGTAGCCAACTTACATGCTTCCACCCATTTTCCCTTATTTTTCTAAAACGAAACCTATTGAAATTTAGATCACAATATGTCACCATGGTGTCATTCAAAATTCAACTTAATTCCAGACTTCTTTCCGCTCCATCAAGGCTGTCAAATTTTAACGGTCTCAGAGTTGTTGAAACTGACCCCCTTCAGATGGAGGGCATAGGAGTCTCTGTTTCTGATGAAATTGGAATAGCATGATAAGGGAATATAGTGATGAATATACATATTTTTTTATTTCTAAAAAAAATAAAAATAGAGGAAAAATAGAGGTGGGAGTAGCCAATTGGCTACACATAAGGAGTAATTTCATTTAACCCTATATATATAGGATTTTTATCCAATGCGCACAGGGCTCATTAGCGTTTCGGTGAGCACCATTTGTAGGCCACACATGTGTATTACCAATTGGGTGGTTACCTATTTCGAAGGATGTTGTTTTTGGAAGGAGATTAATATGCAAAGCGATTTAACAATAAGTGGTATTCCAATTATATCGCGTCCTAAAAAATAGGAAGAACGCTTTGGAAAGAAAACATTCGAATCGATGATTTCTTGTAGAAAATCGAGATCCAAATACTTAGGTCAGTAATATATATATATAATAATCAAGTAAATTGTTGTTGCGAGATCAGTAATATCCAAACAACGGTCAGTAATTTACATTCATTTTATTATATGGTGTAGAATTCAGTAATATATACACACTGGTCAAGTAAGTACTTGTTGTGAAGTCAGTAAAATCATAACAAATGGTCAGTAATTTCTACATGTATTATTACTTTGAATAGAATTAAGTAATTTAAAGACAATACTCACATAAATAGTTGTTGCGAGATCAGTAATATCCAAACAACGGTCAGTAATTTACATTCATTTTATTACATGGTGTAGAATTCAGTAATATATACACAATGGACAAGTAAGTGCTTGTTGTGAAGTCAGTAAAACCATACCAAATGGTCAGTAATTTCCCTATGTTTTATTACTTTGAACAGAATTCAGTAATTTAGAGATGATACTCAAGTAATATATATGCAATTATCAAGTAAATTATTGTTTGTATTCAGTAATGTATATATCTATGTTGATATCTATGTCTTATATCACATGTTCAACAATATGTGCACGATTCTCAAGTACTAGCTACCATGAGAACAATAATAACAAAGTAATGGTCAGTAAGTCATGTGCATTGCTCAAGTAAGAAAGTAACTATCTGTTAATGCAATGCGCATTACATACACAATGGTATTACTAATCATTTGTTATGTTATTACTGATCTCACAACACACATTTACTTGACCATTTTATACATATTACTAAATTCTGTACAATGTAACTATTTGGATGTAAATTACTGATCATTGTCTTGATATTACTGATCTCACAACAAGCATTTGCTTGACCGAATTATATTTATTACTATCATAGTGTTTGGATCCTTAATCATCCGCGTGGAATCATTTATTTGAATCGTTTCTTTCCAAAACCGTCTTCCAATTTTTAAGGACGTTGTATAATGGGAAATATTGATTTTTTTAAATACGTGGTAGTCTATAATTAGAAATATAGTTATTGCTAATACACGTGTATGACCCAGAATGAGTGCTCATCGAAACGTTAATAGGCACATGGCTCATTGGATAAGCCCTATATACAAAGGGTTAAATGGGGCTGCCCCCTCAAGGGAGCTAACTTGGCTCCCCCCGTGCCATTCCGCACGCTTTTTTATTTTTTTTGAAAATTTTTCCATGAATATTCATCACTATATCCCTATATTATGCTATTCAAATTTCAAGCGAAATAGAGACTCCAACGGCCTGCATCAAGACGATCATTTTTTAATGGTAATAGAATTGCAAAAAATGACCCTTCTGGATGGATGTCATAGAAATCTCTGTTTCGCGCGAAATTTGAATGACATAATATATGTATATATTGATGAAAATCTACGGAAGAAATTTTCAGAAAAAAATAAAAAATGCGAGATCCAAGTTAGCTCCTCTTATGGGGGCAACCCCATTTACCCATATATATATATATATATATATATATATATAGGGGGCACTTCAAATGAGGTAGGGTCTCACCGATATTGCGGTGAGCCATCGAGCAGATTCGTCAGATCTCAATCTGACGGTTGCATCAAAAACCTCATCCAAAAGGACATTTTCGTCAAATTGATTTCATTAATTTCGAGTTTCATTTATTGGTTTCAAATTGCCATTCTAAGCTTTTCTCGATTTGGTATTTTAACAAATGCCTTTATTGATTAATTTCCGATTTTGTTCCAAACGATCTGAAATCAACCACAGCTTTGTAAAGTACAACGGGTTTTTGTAAAATATATTTTACTCTTTGTAAATTTTCATTAATAATTTCATTTTATTACTGTAATTTCATTTTGTAAATTGTTGTATCAATTTTGTAAAATGTGTACATTCATTTTGTAATTCCAGCCAGTTTTTGTAAGATTATTTTTCCTCTTTGTAAGCTTCAACTTTTTTGTAATTGTGTGTGTTTGTTTTGTAAAAAATCCATGAATCTTTGTAACTGAATCTCCCTCCTTTGTAAAATTTACGCATGTTTTCCACTACGTTAAAGTTCAATTGCCATACATGTTTTCGAGTCCTGCAAAATAGAGAAAAAACATTGAGATTTGTAAAAAAGGTAAATAAATATGTAAATCTGAATATCAGTTAAGTAAATTTATTATACGATAATGTAACAGAATCTTACTCTTTTGTAAAAACCTGCAAAATAATAAATATGTAAAAAAAACATCAGGATTTGTAAAAAAACAAATCAAAATGTAAATATGAATGTCATATATGTAAAATAACTATATCACAATGTAAATCCACGCCTCGTCTCCCAATAGGGGAGGGGTACCATCGTCGTTGTCTTCAACAGTCAAGAGGGAGGGGGCGGGCGGAGATCTCGGCGGCGCTGACCGCTTGTGGCAATGAGGCACGAGATGGTCGGAGAGGGACACCTTGCAAAGGCGACGGAGCGAGATGATGCGGCCGCACGAAGATGGTTGCGCCGCTGGAGTTGCGCCCTTGCAAAGGCGGCGGAGCGAGATGATGCGGCCACACGAAGATGGTTGCGTCGCTGGAGTTGCGCGGAGGCAGTCGACGCTTCGGAGTCGGTGGAGAGGCACCGCGTTGGAGGATGCGCATGCGGAGCGTGGCCTGACGGAGAGCACGTAGGCGGTAGGGGCACGAGCAAATCACGAGAGAGGACGGAGGGAGTGCAGTCGTCAATCAAGAGAGAGAGAGAGAATGGAAATAATATAATGACTTACCATAAAAATAGGATCTATGGTTGTCACATTCTATATTTAGAATGTGACAATGATGAAAATGGGTTTTCATCCATTAAATTAATTTAGTTAATGAATCATTAATTCCAGCCGTGAGATCCAAAATAGAAGGATGAGATTGAGGGTTCACTACAATATTAGTGAGATCCCGTCTCATTTGAAGTTTCTCCTATATATATATGATCATCCTCTCCGCTCACCTAATCTACAACTATCTAGCACGCTTCACGCAAGTTCCCACCAGCCACACAAGCACGACTACGAAACACACATTTCAATGACACCCGTTTCTTTTCCTTTTATCCATCCTACACATCAGCTAGAGTGCTCCTCGCTCCCTCCTCATTCTATAAGGACATTCTATTGATTAGAATTTGATGGAAGAAAAGGAAAAAATGATTAGCATTTAATTGATGGGTAAATAAGGAAGTGGATCAAAGAACTCCAAAATAAATAATGATATTAAAAATAAATTTAGCCGACATTCTCGGATGGAATAAATCTGAAGAATATATTGAGTGCTTATATAATTCCTAATGAGCCAAGTGCTCATTAGAAAAATCATATATGTATGTTCATGCGTGTTCATAGTTTTAAGGGATAATGAACTACTCGAAAATCGAGCATTAACGTTGGCCTATTGGCTACGGTCATATATACACGTTGCTAATATGTCATATTGACAGTGATCAATAACAAAATGTCACAAATATTAGAAGAATTTATTCGCAGCGGCCAACTAGACGTTGCGCCTTCGACCATGTCGTAAATAACTTAGTGGTGATCATATTGTCCGCCGCGACTAATGTTGCCCTAATTCCAGAATGACAATTTGTTTTGTTCCCTCTCCCTCCCCTTCCCTTTCCCTGGACTCCCCCTCCCTCTGTAACCCATCGCCGGCCCTCTTCCTCACTCTGCCAACCATCTCTCCCTCCCTCTCCACCTATGTCACCTCGCTACCTCTGCCCCTCACTCTCCTCCCCATCCCCAGCTCCAGATCCATCTCTGCCTCCTCCCCACCTCCGCCTCCTTCCCATCTCTGCCACCCCCAGCTCCGCCTCACCTCCGGCCCTGCCTGACCTCCGCCTCCTCCCCACGTGCCACCATAGTCACACCTCGTCCTTGTTGCCTCCTCAAGAGATCTGTGTTTCCTCCTCGTCTCATATTCAAATGTATAACTTTCAACATCTAGTTTTTATGTAATTTTATTTGTGTTAAATTGTGTTAGATTGTAGACTTGTGATATGAATAAATGTATGATTGTAACTATGGGAAAGTTTGTACATGTACGCACATGCTCTCTAATAGACCAATTGCATGATTGTAGCTATGTGAGAGTTTATTAGAGTTTGCACTGCTCTCTAATAATAGTATGATTGTAGTTATGATTGTTAAATTTGTATGTAGTTTTTTATCTAATGTATGATTTTATCTACGAATAACTGATTGGATAAGTAATATGCTCGATTTTGGGATAATTCAATAAGTTGGTATGAATTTCTAATTGTAATGTACGTAAAAAATTGAATAGATGACATGATGATTACTTAATAAATACCTATCCTAGTATAAGGAATCATACCGAGTATTTTTTATGCTTTCCCATGCTTATAAATACATGAGAACCACTTGTGTCTTATGAATATCATTGTTATTTTTAAAATATGTGGAATATATTAGTCATATTCTCCTGGGTATGATTTGTAGTCCTATGTTATATTAATAAAATACATGTGATAAGTTATCACATTAAATATTATTTAATGTGACAATATGTTCACCTTAATTCATAGTCAGATATTCAATAACAATAGAAATTAATTTCATTAGGAAATTCTATAAAACCAATCACACACCATGTGTCCCTCTACACCTGGTGGTGTGTGACCCTACACTCCGGGAGCCATGCACAATACATTTGACGATTTTATCACTTCCAAAGTATTATATATATATTGATTTCTCAAAACTATTAGATACACTTCGTGACGAGATATCCCGACCCAATGGTCGTGGATTTTGATGTGTACAGGTGGAAGACTTATTATTTTGCAAGTTCATTCTCAATAGGTCTAGTATAATATATACTTACACTTCAATTAGACACAATCTTAGATTCATATAGCTCCCTTTCTTTCTCGTAAATGAACCAAATACATGTAAATGTTCAGTCAACAAAAATGATTAAGTGTTATACAAACACCTTGCAGATCCCATTTGTAGCACACACAAATGAGAACACATGGTGTTCGTATAATCTTACATATATGGTGTCCTTTCTTAGTTCAGAGGTTCCCGACTGAAGGGGTTGTTGGACATACGAGCCCACATCGAGCCATTATTCAATAAATGTTATTGTAATTCATTCCCTGATTTGAAATGAAGAATAATTAATTTGCATAATAGATCCCTTACTACAATTAGGGTTATGTACCATGCCCATCTTAATGATCAGATAGTTGTTGATTCAAATATTGAATCATAGAGGATGGTTCTTAGATGATATCTAAAGAGTTAGATTGAAGACTCATTAAGCACCGTCAAGTGATTGTTAAGAGATGATCTCCAGAACGAGAGGAAGATGTCAATTCTTCTCTATAGGCGGGTATCTAATCGACCTCTTGATGCATGTCCTCTACATAGGAATAGAGATTCAGAGGTGTTAGATAAGTTAGATCAAAGACTTGACTTAACGAGATCGAGATAACCAAGCTGTCACGATATAAACAAGCACCCTCAGACTGGAGACAAATGTCCTACTATATGTTTAAGTATGTACATTTGGCAAACCGATGGGTTGATGGTCTAGTCAAAGTCTATACATCGGTGAGCTGGTGTGCATACAAGGGCATATGAGTAATACGATCTATCAAAGGGATCTATCAAAGACATGAGCTCACTCATGAGATATTGGGATAAAATTACGTGCACGATCGTCTCGCTTTGGGAGCTTAACTGAATTTGTAGGTTTTATATATGCTTTCAGAAAGTATATGATCAATACCTAGGTATGATATATGCTTTTTGAAAGTATATGATCGATACCAACTTCCAATGATCAAATAAGAAACTTGATGATAAAACCCTCAAGAAGATAATGTAAAATTGATCTAAATTTTCAGGTTCATTCTAAGTCTTTCAGTATGTAGGATGTATGTATATTAGGAATACTCGAGGATGATGTGATCGTAAATGATTGTATAACCGTGACACTTCCATTTCGAAGGAGTGATGAAACATGTTTGGATTTTAGTGACTCCTCTCAATAGAGAAGTAATCTGATCTTAGTCGAAATGTTGGACATTGATCTGAATACGATTTAGATGCAATGAGAAGATTAAATTTATGGCTTTGATTCAATCAAACATCTTTGAGAGGTCCCCTTGATCTAGATTGCAGATATGATCTCAATATCCAAGTCACTATACATGGAACATACAATCGCTATATCCTTTCTCCAAGTATTCGCGAAGAAAGCGCATTATTCTTGAAAGAATTCAAGAATAATTTCATTGTTGATAAAGTATCTGAGCATTGAGAAAAACTGATAATTAAATGTGATTTAATTATTATGAATAATACGAATGTGAATCATATTATTTGGTCATATGAGAATGTACATCCAATATAAATGAATATGATTTAATAATCATGGATATGAATAATATGGATATCACTATCCATATTAATTAAAAATATTATAAATGTGATTTATAATATATTAAAGAGAGATAATTGTAATTGGTATTTACAAATTAAATGTTGATGTGAATTGGATTCACATTGGACAGTTAATTGTAAATACAATTTACATTTTGTATTGGACGTGTGAATATGATTCACATTCTTTCAATGGCATGAATGAAATTGTCACAAAAAAAATTGGAATTATTTTGGTGAATAATTATGCAGTAAAAGTTATTGCATATGTGGAATTATTGTTGGAGAATATTATCTCAATCTTATATGGAATGAGGGATCTCTCTTGCAATTAATTCCATCTTTGTTGGTGTGATTTGAATTAAATATATTGATTGATTTCGATATATTTTAATTTAAATTAAAGCCAACAAATTTATTTTTGGTAGTTAAAACACAACAAAATCATGGCCATTGATTGAAAGCACAAATTAATCTCAACCATTGGATTTGTGTGCACATGGATTGAGATCCATATGTACATTCAAAATATTATAAGTAGAAGGATAGTCCTAGCCTTTTATCTAAAACAAAATGAAATACAATTTCTCTCTCATTTTCTCATGGTCATCTACCTTCTCTCTCTCTCAATAATATGGTCATCCATATTGTTGACATGGAGGATCTCGCAGTCACCGTGATGCCGTTGTGCTACCGGATCGATTGCTCGTGGATCTCCGTCTTCTTCGGTGCACCTCGCTCGTGAAGAAGGCGTCAGATTTCATGAGACAAAATCAATAGATTCGTTGCTCGGATCATCAACTTGGATTGCGGGAAGCACACGATTCATCCTCGTACCCGCAAGTGCAATCTACGTCAGATTGGACTCGAGATAAGAGAATCTCTTACTTAAGATATCAACGATCACAGACACGCTTCAAGAGCTATTCCTTGAAATCATTTGTGATCTTGAGGAAACACTTTGAGAAGTGTTCTCAAAACATGTGGTTTTATCCGTTTAAAATTTATAAAATTCCGCTGCCCCAAGCAACAAGTATGGCTAGTCGCTATCGATCGCATATGATGCAATCTTCATGCTTACGTGATATGCTTAAGGTTTTTCCATAATCTTCAAGTGGTATCAGAGCCACATATCAGAGGTTTCGAATATGATCCATAAACTAGGATGACATGGGCATTTTTAGATCTACGAATTTTCATCGCATTTTGATCTCGCATCCCTATTTTGTGCGATTTTTCTATTTAAATACATTAAAACGTGAGTTTATCGCTTGAATTACGTTCTCCATCCTATTAGCAAATCATAGGACTTGAGTCTGCACGATTTGGAATCTGTTTGCTCAAGTTATGATCGTTTTAGTGGGCTTGTATGCAATGTTATGGGAATAATGATTTTGGATGTAATCAAGAGATAGTCATGCTGTTAAACGCCTTGAAATGTATGTCTATTTCTTGAATTCTGTGGAAATAAAATTGGAAACCAAGAACATTTAGTTTGTGTAATTTGGAGTTTGTTTGCTCAAGATTTGTTAGTTTTGGTAAACATGTATCACTGCTGGAAACTTAACAAATTTGAATAAGAATCTTGTGATTGTCATTCAATTAGTTAATGAAAATTAATGGTTAATCTCTTGGAATAATTAATGGTCAAATATTTGTGAAATATTTAATAAAGATAGTTATTTTTAAATGACATAACCAACATGATAAGATAACTGGTCTTGATCGATTTAGTTATAATGAACTTTCCAACAAACATTGTTACTTAAATAGGATTGGAGATTTATTTAGCAAATCTCCTTATAATATTAATCAAAATAGTTTTGATAAATATTATATGGTATAACTTCGGCTGAAAGGCCGAATGTCATCGCAAATACAAAATGATCAGATCACATTATCCTGACGTGAGGAGACATGGTGTCTAGTCGGAGATCGTTGGGGTAGCATGTTTCTTCGTAAGAGGTCTATCCCACATTCTATGCATACTAGCCATGACATCAGGTAAGGAAAGGATAATGTTTTAAATGATCATGATGTATTTTTTAGTTATTAAAACTTGAATATTACATATTTTGAGATTGTACCATCCTTCAAGTAACAATCAAGATTGTTTATTGGATACTGATTGGATGATTGATTTAATATAATTAAATTAATCATCAAATAATTATCATAATTTATATTTATATATAGATTAGATTTTCCTTCGAAGAATTAATCATAAGGATATGATTCATTATGATTAATTATAATTTGAATGAGATATGGAGGACCACATAAGTGACATCCTGGTCTCCCATTAAGGCGAAGGGTTCTGTCGTCATGAATTGTATGTATGAGACGCATGTCCAAAGTTATAGTTTCTTCATACAAGCACACATGGATCAGGCTCTTTGCTTCTCGAAAGAGTAAGGCTGTATGCGTAGTGACCCTAATATCGAGTCCTCATATTATTGGAGTGATATTGGATTGCACATAGCGAGTTATAATACTATTGGCGATTGATTCAATTAACAACAAGTCAACATCACCTTAGGAATGATGGGCCCATGTGTTGAAGATCGAATTAGAAAATACAAGTTGGACTTGCAAGGCGTAATAAGTTCCCACTTCTTTTTATCCGAGTTACAAGTTCTCATATTATTGGGATGTAACAAAGGTAAGAAAGAGATCTCAGATCTTGCTTGAGATATAATGTAAGCATATTTCTTATTTTGAAAGTGAATAGTGGAATGAACTTTCAGAGTTGACAAGGCAATGCAACTTTGATATATAATCCTTAATCAAAGTAAAATATGTATTTATGCAAATTATCTTATTTCAGATAACCTACATTAAATCCACTCAAAACTATACTTGATAATAATAGTAAAATATCATGGATTGGATCCATGATCAAGATATTGTACTTGTAGTTGGACACGTAATGTATGTGGTTGCAATATGTAGGTTTCCTCATAATAATGAGGAATAACAATTAAATAGACAATAGGACAACCTTGGGTTTGTATGTCTCTATAGTCTTGATCTCTCATTGTATGTGCTTATCATATCGATGATGATCGTAATTATCAACAATCCTTGTAAAACCTAAGAAGATGTTTTGGCAAACATATGTTCTCTCAACATTTATCATGAATAACATGGTTCACTGCATTATGCAGAATGGTGGCTCGATAATAAAAGATGTACTCAAAATGTTTGAGTACATGTCTGATTCAAAGTCTTTAAGAGTTAAGATGGATGTAGATATGACGAGTGTCATCATTCTACAATCTATAGTTATTCACGAATCTTCATAATATTCATATTGTATGAATTGAATGAAGCATGTATGTATGTTGAAATATTTTTATATTTAAATCTTTTGAATTTAACATAAGAGATCCCTTGTCTTAAGCCATGGTTGTTTATAGATGAAGGAAGTGCAGTGGAAGCATGTTTCTGACCCAAATGAGAAGGAAGGTTAAAGAGTTGACTGTACTTTTATAATTTCCACACATATGGAATCCAAAGAGTTGGATGAATTCCAGTACGACAACAAGCTGATGTACTGATAGTATGACTATCTAGACTATCTAGGATCCATAGAGAAGACTCGGATAGTGCATCAGCATATTATACATCTATATATAATCATTGAAATTGACTTGCTTATTATATAAGATCAAAGTCTAAAAATTGTATATCTTTCTTCAAATAACACTTGCAATTGATTGCATATGTTTAAAAGACTAGAACATGAGATCTTAAGGTTTAATAGTCATCACGTGGATGTTGATGCATTTGTTGCAATAATCTCCATTGAATAGATATAATACATATTTTCAGTGGGAGAGCCCTTAGTATTAGAGAATGTCTCTATATCCTAGATATTAGAATACATTCATTGTTTATTTGTAAATGTTGGAAATGAACATGCATTCTGGAATATACCTATCATAAAAAATTATGATGGATATATTACAGATAATAATCTAATATCTAGAAGACTCTATTAAATTATAATATCAATGAATGGATCATTAACATTTCTAATACTGGAAATTAAACCTTAAAAAGATCAGTAGGAGGATGATGACAATGATATGGCATCAATCCTTGGACATATGTCTGTTGATGTGATCAATAGACTAGTAAGAGATGAAACTTTAGACTATCTGAAATTTCAAAATATACATGTGAATATTGTATTCAAAGTAAAAATGTCCAATGCACCCTTCTCAGGGAATGGTGTAAGATGCCAAGGTATTCAAGATCTCATACATATTTATGTATGTGGATCATCTATATCATAATAAACATTGATGATATGTGATATCATTCGATGATTATTTGTGATATGAGATTTATTTCCTTCATCTTAGAAACCTTTGAAATGTTCAAAGACTTCACTTTTTGGTTTAGAACCAAAGTCTGAAGGAAGATGAAATGATTTTGATCTAGCCTAAGAAGCCGAAACTTATTAGATGAATTCAAAGAATATCTTACGGAGAAAGGAACATCATTCCTATCTCATTCCTCCTAATACACCTAAATTCAATAGAGTTGTAGGGAGATGCAATTGGATCATGTGTGACGTGATTTGATCAATGATGGCTTTTAGCATAATTACCTCTTAGTTTCCAGGTATATATGTAGTAGAGACTACAATATATATATCTTTAATAAGATTCCATGCAAATCTAAACCCGAAGACCCTCATAAGCTAGGGTTTGGAACCTAGCCTAGTGTTGAACACTTGAGGATTTAGGGTTACTTGGTCTATAACCATGTCATGGATGCAAGTACGCTAGAATCTAGCACCAGAGAGTGCTACTTCATTAGGAAAACAAAGGATGGTATTAGATACCTACTTTTTACCTTGAGATTCTTAAAAGATTTTATCTCTAAGAACAAGATTCTTAGATGATGATTTTCTTGAGAATCAAGATGAAAATGAAGTAAAGGAACTCATTGAATCTTGAGAAGATAATGAGGCTCTTGAAATCGAAAACTAAAAGGACATTTAAAGATGAAGCACTCATACCTCTTCAAATTAGTTTGAAAGTGGTGAGACCACCTAAAGGGTTTGAATTGAATGTGTCATTTAAGTCTGACTATGATTTGACTTCATATGATGAAGTTTCTAAGGATCATGACATGGAGAGATGGATGTTAGCAATAAAGTCTAAAGCAGACTTCATATACAAGTCTTGTATACATGCCCTCGAGGATCCACCTATAAGGGTAAAACATGTTAGATGTAAGTGGTTCTTCAAGAAAAAAAGGGAAATTGATGAGAAGGTAGAGACCTTCAGAGCATGGCTCGTATCCACAAGATACACACGAAGAGAAGACATCGCTTGCGATGAGACTTTCTCTTCTATGACTATGTGCTTAAACTCATCATAATATTGCTAACTGTAGTTATACAACAACTTGACTGCGACATCTAAATAATGGAAGTTAGGATTGCATTCCTATATGAATACCTCACCGAGGATATTCATAGGAAGTAGCCCCATGGCTTCATAGTTGAGGAAGTCATGATGTGCAAGCTAAAGGAACTCCATCTATGGGATCGAATAAGCTTCTTATAGTTGGAACATTAGATTTGATGAAATTATAAATGTTATGTTTCATATAAAATGTTGACGAACCATGTGAAGCTTAGTGGGAGTGCCATTGTGTTCATCATGCTAAATGTATGAAAGTCCAAATCATTTGGAATGATATAAGGATGGGAATAAGTGTTTTAAAGTATGGTTGTTCCATACCTTAAGATATGATCTCAAGGATACCTCTTATATTTGAGTTCTGAAGTTGTTCAGAAACAAAGAGAAGAGGGCAATGAAATGTCGCATTAGTAGTACACATTGGACATGTTCCATTTTTAGAAAAACCCCAAGGAATGCTTCCTTCCCTTAAAATATGGTACTGACCAATCTGAAGGGACAACATATCAAGTGTTGATGATGCTAAAACTGGTTGTCCTTATGTACAGTTACAAGAAGCCAGATGTATGCTAGATGCGTACGAAATCTAGATGCCTACCATACAGTGGGAGTAGTATATTGTTACTAATCCTACTATTGAGCTAAAACACTTCGATTGCAGTAACAACAATATATTCAAAGATGACATGATTTTTGAGATAGTGATCTTAAAATCTTATTTTCAGGAACTCAAGACTTTATAGATAGTGATATAAATGGTCTTAACTGCATATGCCTTATAAGACTTAAGACTGAGTCTTAGTCTCAAGAGATAGAGAAATCTGAGAATAAGATTAATCTGATAAGGATAATAGAAATTACATACTGGTTATAACGATTATTGAGTTGTAGTATCAAAGACACTAGAACTTCTTTAACAAGATTGAGTATTGGTTGCATAAGATGCAACATTCACATTGGATGCGAGCACTGTTACTAGGAGATATGCAAGTATCGTAAAAGGACTTGGCACAGTCTCTCGGGAATAAAGTGACTAATCAGCTTATCAAGCCATTTTTCTAAATAGTGATTAACACATGAGGGTGGTTTTAAAGATAGCCCATTAGTGGCTCTTTGGGTTAGTGGGAGATTGTTGGACATGCGAGCCCAGGGCGAGCCAATATGCAATAAATGTTATTGCAATTCATTTCTTGATCTAAAATGAAGAATAACTAATTTGCATAATAGGTCTCTTAGTAAAATTAGGGTTATGTACCATGGCCATCTTAATGATCATACAGCTGTTGATTCAAATATTGAATCATAGAGGCTGGTGCTTGGATGATATCTAAAGAGTTAGATTAAGGACTCATCAAGCACCGTCAAGTGATTCTTAAGAGAGGATCTCCATCCTGAGAGGAAGATAGCAATTCTTCTCTATAGGCTGATATCTAACCGACCTCTTGATGCAGGTCCTCTGCATAGGAATAGAGATTCAGAGCTGTTAGATAAGTTAGATCAAAGAGTTGACTTAACGAGATCAAGATAACTAAGACCTATATCATATACTGTCACGATATAAGCACACATCCTCATATCGGAGACATATATGTTACTATATGTTTAAGTATGTACATTTGGAAGATCGATAGATTGATGTACTAATCAAGGTCTATACACCGGCGAGCTGGTGTGCATACGGGGGAATATGAGTAATACGATCTCTCAAAGGGATCATACATGTTCATTACTAAATCGGAAGACATGATCTCACCCACGATATATTGGGATAACATTTCGTGCACGATCATCTCGCTTTGGAAGCTTAACTGAATTTGTATGTTTGATATATGCTTTTTGAAAGTATTGATCAATACCCAGGTATGATATATGATTTTGGAAAGTATATGATTGATACTGACTCCCAATGATTAAATGAGAAACTTGATGATAAAACCCTGAAGAAGACAATGTAAAATTGATCTATATCTCCAGGTTTATTCTAACTCTTCCAGTATGTAGGATGTACGGGTATTAGGAATACTCGAGGGTGATGTGATCGCTAACGATTGTATAACCGCAACACTTCCATTCCGAGGGAGTGATGAAACGAATTTGGATTTTAGTGACTCCTCTCAATAGAGAAGCAATCTGATCTTAGTCAAAATATTGGACAATGATCTGAATACGATTTTGATGCAATGAGAAGATTAGATTTATAGCTTTGATTTAATCAAACATCTCTGGGAGGTCTCCTTGATCTGGATTCGAGATATGATGTCAATATCCAAGCCACTATACATGGATCATACAATCACCCTGTCCTTATCTCCAGTATCCGCGGAGAAAGCGCATTATTCTTGAAAGAGCTCGAGAGTAATTTCATTGTTGATAAAGTATCTAAGCATTGAGGAAAATTGATAATTAAATGTGATTTAATTATTATGATCAATATGATTGTGATTCATATTATTTGGACATATGAAAATGGACATACAAGATAATTGAATATGATTTAATTATCAAAGATATAAATAGTATGGATATCACTATCCATATTAGTCGTAAAGTATTATAAATGTGATTTATAATATATTAGAGAGAGATAATTGTAATTGTTATTTACGAATTAAATGTTGATGTGAATTAGATTTACATTGGATAATTAATTGTCAATACAATTTACATTTTATATTGGATGTGCGAATATGATTCACATTCTTTCAATGGCATGATTGAAATTATCACTAAATAATTTGGATATTATTTTGGTGAATAATTATGCAATAAAAGTTATTGCATATGTATATTTATTGTTGGAGAATAATATCTCAACCTTATATGAAATGAGGGATCTATTTCTTCCAATTAATTCCATCTTTGTTGGTGTGATTTGTATTAAAATATATTGATTGATTTCAATAAATTTAATTTAAATTAAAGCCAAAAAATTTGTTGTTGGTAATTAAAACACAACAAAATCATGGCAATTGATTGAAAACACAAATTAATCTCAACCATTGGATTTATGTGTACATGGATTGGGATCCATGTACATCCAAAATATTATAAATAGAAGGGTAGACCTGACCTTTTATTTTGAACAACATGAAATACAAACTCTCTCTCATTTTCTCATGACCATCCGCCATCTCTCTCTCTTTCGATAATATGGTTTTCCATATTATTGTCCTGGAGGATCTCGCAGTCGTCGTGGCGCCGTTGTGTTGCCAGATTGACTGATTGTGGATCTCCGTCTTCTTCAGTGCACCTCGCTCGTGAAGAATATGTTAGATTTCGTGAGATGAAATCATGAGATTTGTTGCTCGGATCATCAACTTGGATTGCGGGAAGCACACAATTCATCCTCGCGCCTACAATTGCAATCTACATCAAATCAGACTTGAGACAGGAGAATTTCTTTCTTTAGAGATTTGCGATCACATCCATGCTTCAAGATATATTCCTTGAACTCGTTTGTGATCTTGATGAAATATTTTGAGAAGTATTCTCGAAACATGTGGTTTCATCCATTTAAAATTTTTTAAATTCCGCTCCCCCGAGCAACTAGTATGACTAGTCGCTCCATATCGCATATGATGCGATCTCCATGCTTCTGTGATGCGCTTAAGGTTTTCCCATAACCTTCATGGGTCCATAAAGACATAAAACCACAATACAATATGATTATTGTTACATGCAAAAGTTTACATTTTGAGCATATTTTTTGTAGCATAACTCTAATCCTCTTTGGTATATGAAATCATTCATGACAACTTTAATTATTTCACCTCAGTGAAAATTTTGAGAGATGATCATGATTGATTTATGGGGCATACTAAAGGGGTACGGGGTTATGCTGTCAAAATTTGCTCAAATGTAAACTTTTGCATGCAACAACAATCACATTGTACTGTGGTTTGTGTCTTTTTGGACAGGCTCAAGTAAGATATTAACAAAAACATTTCTCTTATCATCTCCTATATATACTCTTCTTAGTTTTAGACCAACAACTTCTCGTGTCTTTGCATTTCTCTTCTCATCTCCTAGATCTACCCTTCAAGATTGATGCTTACCAAGAAGACGGAGATGTATGAACTCCAGTACGATTCTACAAACTTTTTCGTCCTTAAAATTAGTCAATGTTAAATATAAATATATATATATATATATATATATATATATGAAGATTCTTTTGCAGGTTTAAATATCCATTGCTTTTCATGATACATATGTGAACATTTCTTTTATAAGGTTACATATAAATGAAAATTATAATGAATATATAATGTAGCTATGGTTCTTTTAAAATAGTGCAGATGGATCAGACATAATTTTCCGGACAGAATGACCAAGATGAGGATGAGCGAGGAGGTGAGCCACTACAATATGAGGTGGTTGAGGGGGCTGCGAATAGCCATTGAGTTGAGGAGGATGATGATGGGTCCACAGCCATTTCGCAAGGTCCTCCAGAAACAGGTGCTTCATCATCAGGTATGAATTTAAGTAGTATCTTATTCTTTTAAATCACACATATCATTGAGATGTTCTTAAACATGTCATCGATGTTAGGGGAGGGTACTACTGAATTCATTCAATTAGATAAACTAAAGCATGCAGAGAGGGTGAAGGTGTGATGAATCTCGTATTCATCATGCTAAAAGTCGCTAATTAAACCCCTAGCTTAAATAAAACAATAAAAATAACCAATAATCACTCATTACTATCTTGTACTATATTGTGTAAAATTAACACATAATTAATTGTATTTAATTACTATTATTTTCTTTGTAATTATTTTCTCATCAAAACCCCCTAAATATTAGATGAATTAATTGTCCATAAATTCCCGACCCTTAAAAAGACTAAAAAATACAAAAATAACTCAAAACTCAAAAAGCAGGTGTTTTTACCCCCTTAAAAATATCCCAAAAATACTTTTTGTAAATGACCTCTTTTGGTTTTTCGTCCAACATGAAACTTGTAGATCTCATCGAGACGAACAAATTTCATGTTTTAATTTTTTTCTAATTCCACACCTCTAACTAAATCTTTTTTATTCTTGTTTGATTTTTATTTTTGAATTTTCTGGTTGGGTCACGTGGCGCTCTCTGGAGCCGCCATGTGGCCATGCCTCCTTCCTCCACCCGTCACCTCTCCTAGCCATCTGATCTCCTTTTCTAGCCACCTCCATCGCAGTCGTTGATCTCCGCCTTCAAATCTCACCGTTGGATCTGATTGTGATCAGATCTGAACCGCCCACTCACGCCGACATCACAGCCGCCCAACCATCTCTCATCCTACGCCTATCATTGCTCCACGTCACCCCTTCATTCTCCACCATCTGATTAAATCCTAAACTCCATCTGAACCACTCAACCCCGCCTCCATTCGAGCCGTTGGATCACAAGATCCAATGGCTCCATGTCATCGTCCTCCTCCCTCCAGCCATTTCACCTTGCGACCGCCCCACCCCCCTTCCTATTTTGGAAGGTATCTCCTGTCACATCTCCCTCTCGTAACGCCACCTGCTTGACACCCCAGATCCGTCATCTTCGCGTAACCTCCAGCCTCCCTACTCCATTACTTCCCCGCCTTCACTTTTCATTCAAACACCCCCACCACATAACTGCCGGCGACCCCCCTCCTATAAAACCACTCCCTCCGCCACCTTCAACCATCATCTACCACTCCACGGGGCTTCAGCCTAGCCTTTGGCCCTCCGGTGACAGCGGAGGGGCCCGATGTCAAGGTGTTGACGACCCCAACCCCCGGTGAGAACCATGGCATCCGCCATGTAAGTTCCGCCCTCCGACATATGTACGAGCACCAAGGCACGATCTCCTTCATCGTGCGACGACCCCGAGCTCCTCAGAGCTCAACCCAGATCGTCTCCTCTGCCAATTCTTCTTCCTCGCTCCGGCCAAGTACTTCTTCCATATTTCCATTATTTTTCTTTGATTTATCCTGATGCACATATCACCCGTCACCGTCCACCGATCACCCGATGACCTCCGTCCGACCACCTTCACATTCACGACCCCTTCACATCCATCCTTCCCTTCTCCACAGTCTCTCCCGCTCCGAACCATCTCCTCCTCCACTTCACCAGAGAAGGAGCTCCAGGGCCACCACTCATGTCGCTCTCACGGCCCTCACTCGCCTCACTCACGCACGCACAATCACACAATTCATGCTTCGACTATCTAACGCATGCAGGAAGCTTTAATAGCTGGATCCATCCTCGCCTCGCTGGTCTCGTGCAACCACTCCGACCACCTGCCTCTGCCTCGCCATTACAGACGTCGATGGACCTCCGCCAGCCACTGAGCATCTTCGCCGGATTACCAGCTAGCTTCCCCGACCTCCAGTGGGCCTTGCGGAGCTCGGTGGAGCTTTATATGGCTCACCGGGGTCCCGCCTTCTCCGATGGCCCGCGGTGGAGAACGAAGAGAAGATGTTGTCCGATCATTTGGATCGGACGGCTATGATGATAACACGTGGCATTTCCGAGCCTCACCCTGAACCAACAGGCTCAGATCTTCCAAGCTTTCTCCTGAGCCCCCACCTGACGCCACGTGACCCAAGCCAGCCTAGCCTCTTGAGCCTATCTCCCTCACGTGCCTAGCATGTGTGGAGATGGGTAAATTACAATGAAGACCCCAGAAGTTTTAGAAATTACATTTCAGTCCCTAGGCGCGTGCTTCACGTGTGCGCCTGAGTATTTTACAGGGATACCCTTGAGGTTTTATAGAATTATAATTATACCCTTACGCGTATGGAAAAATTGTAGAAGGGCCCAGCTGGTTTTTGGAAATTACAAATAGGTCCCTCTAGGGACCTATTTATAATTAATTATTCTTTTATTTCCTATATTTTATTTACAATTATGCCCCTGCATTAATTTAAGCATAACTTGAGCATCGTAGATCTAAATTGCATGATTTCAGTGTCATTTTGATCCTTGTTTCTTCATCTATATTATGGCATGTTGAATTTTCTCATCTGCCACCATTTTAAATGAAATGAAATTTTAATGATCGGTGATGACTCTTGTTCTAATGCCTTGTCATAAAATAGATGTTTTCTCATGATGTTATGCTCAAAATGACCCTGTGTTCAATATACTTTCTGTTGCTCAATTTATTGATCTTTCTAGGGTATATTTGTAATAGTCAATTGCATACATTTAACCTTGCATTATTTTCATGCACACTCCTGCACATTACATCTAAAAATGAACTAAAAATTGCATGCATCATATTTCTGCATTGTTCTGTGTTTTACCTTGTGCATCTGCTTGAAGACCTGAAATTGAGAAATAATTCACACTTGCTCTTAATTGATCGAAATTCGATAAATAGATAGAGTAGCTCGTGTCCCTGCGTTCGACCTTGGTAGACTTGCCAAGTAAAAATATTCCACAATATTAGAACGATTGTGGTTTTCGCTGAACCAAATTTGCCTCCTATACTACGACAATTATCTATTCTTAAAGAGGCAAATTTCGCGATCATCAAATGGCGCCATTGTCGGGGACACGACTCACATTTATTTATTTATGTAATTTTGATTTATTTTTGGTGTTGAATATTTTCAAGATTCACTGATCTTCCTTTCATGCATTATTTTTGCATCATTTTTGCTAATTATTTTCCTCTCTATTTTTCTAACATTTCTAATTTGTGATAGGGCCCACGAGGATCGAGGACGCTTGATCTCCATAGATACGTGGAGTTGGGAGCTCCCGCTGAAGAGGCCGCAAAAGAATTGGTGGAGAAATTTAGGAATTTTTATCAGTCTGCTTGTGTGTGCATCTTGTAAAAAAACATTTGAGTTGCATGTGCATTTTTAACTATCCTCATTAGAGGGCTTGCATGTTGTAAAAAAGAGAGTAGATCACTAGATGATCTACGCCCCCCCCACACACACTTGCACATATACACTCACCCCTCCCCCCCTCTCTCTGCATATTTTACACCCCCCTTTATCTGCCTCCTAGCCATTTGTGAAAATACAATCCCCCACTCCCTTGTATCTTAGTGTAATCACTCCTCCAAATACAGACCTCCCCTAACTCAGATACTTTACTTAGGCTATTTGTTTCCTAAGTATAGGTGGGACCCGCCTATTCATCTACCCCTCACGTTGTCTTCTTGTACGTAGGTCAATTTTTGACCTAGGTATAGGGGGGGCCCTTCTCCTTAGTTCCGCTATATCACCCTATATTTAACCAAGCCATGACTTCATATTACTTGTGCTATGAATACATAGCAAAAATTAAGTATAGGGGGTATACCGTATATTACTGTATATTTACTTTAGCCATAGCTCGTACTTTAAAAAAAAACTTTTTGAAAATTCTTTTTCGGGCTTGGTTTTAGTATTCGTGTGAACCGAGTTTTGTAAAAACCTTGTAAAAATATTTTCTTAAAATTTGAGAGATTAATTTGTGTAAATAACCCCTTTCAAAAAAAAACTCCATAAAATTTGAAAAATTAAAAACTTTTCTTTGAATTAGACTCTGACTACTAGGCTTAGTAGATACTTTCAGTGAGGGAACTTCGGTCTCCCTTAGCAGAGTGGGTGGTTTAGAGGACACTGTATATGGCTCCGTCCTCAAGTAACATAGGTCCGTCTAACGGCCTGTACTTACACCCATACTGGCTGAGAGTAGATACTTTTATTCATTTGACCCTGGGACAGTCATTGTCTCTCCAAAGAATTAAAAAAAATTAAATCCATAAAAATCTGCAAACAAAAATCACACAAAAATCACTAACTAAGGAGTTGGTGTATTCCTGACACACTCACATTCATTCAAGGCTTAAGGATTTTGAGGACACTGGATTCCTGTTATCTAAGGAGTCTGACTTAACATGCCTTAGTCATTAGGGTTTTTAAACTTAATTTTCCACACTTCCCTGGTTTGAAAGATTTGAGCGCTATATTGCACTCTTCATCTCTACCTTCAAAAGAATATGATCAGCACAATCACTTTCACAACTGCATGATTGATGAGATGAGTTGAGATATCACTTGAGGAACTAGGACTAGAGATTTGAGTTTAGACCCAATCTAATGATATTTGAGGATGGGATAAAGTTAATGAAGGCTTCAGAACACCTGAGTGTCAGCAAAACCCTAGCCAGAATATGAACAAGTTCATATGCTATCTCTTTGATATCTACCTATGTGCCAGGGTGTGATGAAACTTAATGATAATTGTTGATCAGTATGCACCAACTTTTGGTAAAAGGAGTGGAGCTAGCCAACAAAAGAAAAAGAAAAAGAAATGTCAAAGAAAAGCTCTATCATCCAAAGTCAAATTACAAAAAGGTCTTCCACCAATGGCGAGCGCTCCCAAATATTTTCATAGTGTCCACTTGGACCAAGTGCTAATTAGGACCAAGGAGTCGGGCTGACACCATAAAAGGACTCTGCATCGTAAGCGATACAAGTCTTGGTGTTGAAGGTATCTTAGATACTCAAAAAAAGACACACCCTGGTGTACTTCCAGAAAAACAAGTGCAGACGACTCCAAATTCTCTTGACAGACACATTGATCAACAAGCTAAAAATCTACTTGTGTTGAGTAAAAAGGCACTCGAGAGGCCCCTTGTTCCAATGTGAGGGAGAGAAAATTAGACACAATCCCATTCCCTCCATCATTTGGCCGTCCATCTACATTTCAAGTCTGATGAACTAAGGAGATGGTTGACTGGAGCAAGAATAGACTTATTCCCTAGTATTGAGGATGAGGTATAGAGGAGAGTCTTTGGGACCGGAACTTCGAGTGATGCCTCAACTCGACTCTCATGAAATGCAGTACACTTAATTTATATCCTTATATTATATGTACAAAAAGAGAGTCTGATAATTAGAGAAGTTGGATTCCTTCGGACTAAAACTTGATAAGCCCAGAATTTTAGGATCGCTTAAATCGAGGGTCTTCGAAAGATTGAGCCTTGAAATCCTCACTTACACTATTAGGAATTAATCCGACTCCTTCATTCTTTAGATGCTCGAGGACGAGCATGGTTTAAGTATAGGTGTATGATGAATCTCGTATTCATCATGCTAAAAGTCACTAATTAAACCCCTATCTTAAATAAAACAATAAAAATCACCAATATTCCCTCATTATTATCTTGTAATATATTGTGTATAATTAACACATAATTAATTGTATTTAATTATTATTATTTTCTTTGCAATTATTTACTCATCAAAAACCCCTAAATATTAGGTGAATTGATTGTCTATAAGTTCCTGACCCTTAAAAAGACTAAAAAATACAAAAACAACTCAAAACTAAAAAACCAAGTGTTTTTAACCCCTTAAAAACACCCCTAAAAATACCTTTTGTATAAATGACCTCTTTTGGTTTTTCATGCAATATAAAACTTGTAGATCTCATCGAGACGAACAACTTTCATGTTTTGACTTTTTCCTAATTCCACCTTAACTAATTCTTTTTTATTTTTGTTTGATTTTTATTTCTGAATTTTCTGGTTGGGCCACGTGGTGCTCTCTGGAGCTACCACGTGTCCGCCCCGCCTTCCTCCACCCGTCACCTCTCCTAGCCGTCTGATCTCTTTTTCCAGCCACCTCCATCGCAACCATTGATCTCCACCTTCAAATCTCACTGTTGGATCTGATCGTGATCAGATCTGAACCACCCACTCACGCCGACATCACAGTCGCCCAGCCATCGCTCATCCTACGCCTATCATTGCCCCACGTCACTCCTTCATTCCCCACCGTCGGATTAAATCCTAAACTCCATCTGAACCACTCAACCCCGCCTCCATCCGAGCCGTTGGATCGCAAGATCCAACGGCTCCACGTCATAGTCCTCCTCCCTCCAGCCGTTTCACCTTGCGACCGCCCCGCCCTTCCTATTTTGGAAGGTATCTCCGGTTAGATCTCCTTCTCGTAACGCCACTCGCATGACGCCCCCAGATCCATCATCTTCACGTAACCTCCAGCCTCCCTACTCCATTACTGCCCGCCTTCACTTCTCATCCAAACACCCCCACCACATAACTGCCGACGACCCCCTCCTATAAAACCACTCCCTCCGCCACCTTCAACCATCAGACACCACTCCAAGGGGCTTCGGCCCAGCCTTTGGCCCTCCGGTGACAGCGGAGGGGCCCAATGTCAAGGCATCGATGACCCCAGCCCCCGATGAGATCCATGGCATCCGCCATGTAAGATCTGCTCTCCAACGGATGCACGAGCACCGGGGCACGATCGCCCTCGTCGTGCGACGACCCCGAGCTCCTCGGAGCTCATCCCAGATCGCCTCCTCCGCCCAATTCTTCTTCCTTGCTCTGGCCAAGTACTTCTTCCATATTTCCATTATTTTTTTTCGATTTATCCTGACACACATATCACCCGTCACCGTCCACCGATCACCTGATGACCTTCGCCCGACCACCTTCACCTTCACCGACCCCTTCACATCCATCCTTTCCTTCTCCACAGTCTTTCCCGCTCCGAACCATCTCTTCCTCCACTTCACCAGAGAAGGAGCTCCAGGGCCACCACTCCCGTCGCTCTCACGACACTCACTCGCCTCACTTACGCACGCATAATCACACAATCCTTGCTTCAACTATCTAACGCATGCAGGAAGCTTTAATGGCTGGATCCATCCTCGCCTCACCGGTCTCGCGCAACCACTCCGACCACCTGCCTTCGCCTCGTCATTCCAAACGTCGATGGACCTCCGCCAACCGCTGAGCATCTTTGCGGATTACCAACTAGCTTCCCCGACCTCCAGTGGGCCTCGCAGAGCTCTCTTTACATGGCTCACTGGAGTCCGGCCTTCTCCGGTGCCCCACGATGGAGAACGAAGAGCAGATGCCATCCGATCATCTGGATCGGACGGCTATGATGATGACACATAGCGTTTCCGAGCCTCACCCCGAACCAACAGGCTCGGATCTTCCAAGCCTTCTCCCGAGCCCCCTTCTGACGCCACGTGGCCCGAGCCAGCCTAGCCTCCCGAGCCTAGCTCCCTCACGTGCCTATCACGTGCGGGGTTGGGTAAATTGCCATGAAGACCCCAGAAGTTTTGGAAATCACATTTCGGTCCCCAAGCGCGTGCGTCACATGCGTACCTGGGTATTTTATAGTGATGCCCTCGAGGTTTTACAAAATTATAATTATACCCCTGCGTGCATGGAAAAATTATAGAAGGGCCCAGACTGTTTTTGGAAATTGCAAATAGGTCCCTCTAGGGACCTATTTGTAATTAATTATCCTTTTATTTCCTGCATTTTATTTACAATTATGCTCCTGCATTGTTTTTAGCATAACTTGAGCATTATAGATCTAAATTGCATGATTTTAGTGTCGTTTTGATCCTTGTTTCTTGATCTATATTATGGCATGTTTAATTTTCTCATCTGTCATCATTTTAAATGAAATGAATTTTTAATGATCGGTGATGACTCTTGTTCTAATGTCTTATCATAAAATAGATGTTTTCTCATGATGTTATGCTCAAAATGACCCTGATTTCAATTTACTTTCTGTTGCCCAATTTATTTGATCTTTCTAGGATATATTTGTAATACTCAATTACATACATTTAACCTTGTATTATTTTCATGCACATTCCTGCAAATTGCATCTAAAAATCAAGTAAAAATTGCATGCATCATATTTCTGCATTATTCTGCATTTTACCTTGTGCATCTGCATGAAGACCTGAAATTGAGAAATAATTCACACTTGCTCTTAATTGATCGAAATTTGATAAATAGACAGAGTATCTCGTGTCCCTGTGTTCGACCTTAGTAGACTTGCCAAGTAAAAATATTCCACAACATTTGAATGATTGTGATTTTTGCTGAATCAAATTTACCTCCTATACTACGACAATTATATATTCTTAAAGAGGCAAATTTGCGATCATCAAGGTGCAACTGAATATAACAGGTCAGTATTTAGGTTAGTATGCATGGTTGTTTTCCAGTCGGATACCCATTGCAGTATGAGCGAATGTGCTGCTACGTACCACAGACTTTAGGAATGTCCCCACCACTTTGAAGGCTTCCATCATTTTTGATATGAAGGCATGTTCAATTAAATAAATAATTTAAAATATTTGTTAAATACATGATCTATCTGTTATTGGATGTTATACAAAATATTTTTGACTGGAGCGACGATCCAAGCTAAAGAAAAGGATCTTGCATCGGGAAACGAAGCTACTTTGTGATACCCAAGTGAGGGGGAAAGAAGGTTAGTACAATTGGTATGTTGATAATCCAATCAATACACTATTTAACCTTCTTTGAAAAATCTAAAAGCACTATGATCGATTCATGATGGTGGTTGAAGCATTAGCCGATCCACCCTGAGATTAGCATCCAACCAAGTGGGAGGCGACCATCCAGTTTTAGGAGAGTGACGAGTTCAAGGTGATGTGTGTGAACAACATGGTATGCTTTCCTAATTGTAAATTTATGCCTAGGTTTATAATGTTGGTATGCTTTTGTAAATTGTATGATTATTTAACGAAAAATAAAGGAAATATGAATAAAGCACTGGGTCCTACCCATACCTTGGAAGGGACTAGTATGGACAACCTAAAACACAAGCATGTCATTATTCTATTCTAACATGTTTACAAAACAAGGATGAATTGATATGGATATGATTGTCATATACTTGTATAGTCCGCTACAGGGGACGAGCTGTGGCACAATCCTGATTCTAGATCGTCAGATCCTCCCATATTCGGATCTGATTACTCAACAATAATTTGTTTAACAATCACAACTAACATTAAGAAACAAACTGTAAATAAAAATACTAAGAAAGAAGCATTTAGCACTTTTCCATTCACAAAATAAAGTTACATAGTATATTGTCCCACTATAACAATTTACACGTACATCATCTGGAAAGGAAGTGGAGAAAAATATGAACTTCCTTATAGAGATGCTACCGTGGGTGGATGGATGGCTATTGTTCATGTGATGACTCTCCGATGCCTATTGGATTTTCAGAAAATATAGGAAAAGAAATGAGCCAGTGCTCAATAACAAAGAAAAGAAACATAAACCAAGCATGGCATTTGAAAGGTTCAGCAAGCCAAATTATGCAAGTGTTCCTTTATTCCATTTTTATTTTAGTTCCTACCCATTCAACGATTGGTCCTCTCCCCTCTATGGACCTCGAAGCTCTAGACACTCCGAGATTGTAGTTTACGTTGAAATTTGATGAGCTTAGGTCATCGTCCATTGCCTCAACCAATCTTCCAATCTACCATTGACAATACCTCCTTTAATAGTAATCCAAGGTCCTTAAGCCATGTTGCCTATTCAACATAGATGCATATCATTCTCGAGGACCCGGTTGCTTAAAATCACATGCCATTTTCACCTTAATCTTTTTAACAACTGCTTATTTCAAGTGTTATCGCAATCCAACAGCTAATCATACCACCATGTACCTTTACATGGCACGGCCACATCTTTCATCATTCAACCCGAAGATATTGGCATCTAGTACCAAGTGTTGCAAATCATTCATTCATTTGATGCACACTTATCATAACAGGGCAACCGTATACCACCTAGGTAGGGCCCCACTAATACGAGTTCCTTTAGATAAACCTATAGATTGCATGCTCGACCAGTAGTTCCAGTCCTAGTCATCCTAAATGTAACACACGATCCTTCAGGATCCATTTCAATACACATCAATTCCCATGATCTAATTCCTCCATTAAGCCTTCGATTTTCTTATTCATCAACATTAAATATAGACTTGCATATATATAATAATTCCTATGTATATATACTCATATTTATTCTTATTTTAACTCCCAAACACTAATTTTCCAATCCACTGCATCAATTCAATGCTTAGCTGTTATTTTAGTGGAAATCACAAAGCAACTTTTTATATTTCTAAAAAAACTATATTAGTGTTCTTCGTAGCGAAGAACATAAAATCAGGTTGTTCAATGATCCTATATGAAAACCCAATAGCAAAAGATAGGATTTTGTTACCTAATTGAGCTCTTTCTTGCGTATGCAACACTTTATCGTGATTTGTTTTCAGAAAGGGTGTTTTATGTCTCCTGAAATGATTCGTATCAAGAACACAAAGAACATGCCAAGAACAAGAAGTGCGGACGAAGAACCCGAAGAACACAAAGAATATATTTTTCCTCGTAATCTTAGCAGAGCTTCCCCTTATACGGGATGATATTTCTAGGAAAATTTCGGCAGATTTTTCCCTTATATCAGGACATATTTCAATGAAAATTTCAGCAACGTTTCCTTTATATTGGATCATATTTCTAAAGAAAAATAGAAAGAACTTCCTCTATAAAATCATTGAGAGGAAAAATATTAGCGAAATGGAAAGAATATAATAGAACTGCAAGCGATGGAGAATTGGTAGATACCACGCGTCTTAGGTAAGTGAAGCGTGTGATGAGTAACAAGGTTCACTGATGGCCTAGCCACTCGTACCTAAGTAGGGCATTACACAAATTCCTCCATAAAAACAACTATAAAAGCGACAAAAACTGCAGAACCGGCATGTTTTTTGTCATGGGTGAGTGAGTTATACAAAGAAATCATATACTCACTGATGGTCGAGCCACCCGTACTCGAGCAGGGCTATTTTCAGATTTCTCCTTGAACCACAACACAAAATGAATCGAAAAGGCAGATGAATCGAAAATCTAGCTCAACTTAGAGCTACTTACCTCCTACACAAAGCCAACTAGGAGAGGATCATACCGTCCTTCTCCTCGTCATCCTCCCGATAGTGCTTCACTATTGCTCCTTCCCCGCCTCCCTCTCGTCCTCCCGACCTCAACCCTAGCCCTTGGGGTAGTGGTGGAAGTGGAAATCGTAGAGAGTGAATGGGTAGGGGGCTATTTATAGGCTTCGGAAAACTGCTAACCATGGTTAGTACCCTTAACTACGGTTAGCAAGCCATGATTATTGCTCATGGTTTTGGCCAAGGCTTATCTTAGAACTTAGGACTTAAGTTAGAACCTTCTAGAAGCTTATAGATTCTCTAATGATACTAAATTAACATTAATCATGATTAACTTTCACTAATCGCAATTAACTTCTGTTAATTGTGATTATCTTTCAGTAATCCTTGATTAGTGTTTGTAATGGTGATTAGTAGTCCTTAATCTAGCATTAGTACTCTTATTCGTGGTTAACTAGTTTTAATGACAACCATTAGGGTTAATGACGTCTTAAGCCTCCCTATTTCTCTTTCTTCGGAAAATCATAACAATTCGAAATGAAGCCTGATTCACATGAAACAAATTCCATTAGTTTCCTCTTAACGAGCCGGGTCTTATGACATAGGATCCGAAAGAAGACCAAGTTTAAGGCTTTACAATTATAACAACCTTAAAGGAAGTCACCCCTCCAAACTTGAAGTGCATGCATAACAACCTTGAAGAAAATTGAGACCATAACAACCTTAAAGAGAATAAACATCATATCACTTATAATGAAGATATATATATAATACATAGATCATTTAAATAAATTAGGATATTTTTTTATCATATGTGCCTCGGGTTCCCATGTGGCTTCTTCAAACCCTTGGTTCCTGTAACGCCCTCGGATCCGGGTATCCGTTTCCACAGCATTTGTAATATTTTAATCAATAATGATCGCATTAAACAACATGAAATTGAGGGGAAATTTTTTGCGTTTCCTATTTGACATTCATAAACAATGTAACAACCACAAAAACAACAAGAAGTGCCACCAATTTGCATTTTATTAATATCTATAAATATACACAACATGTAACAAAAGAAACTGACAGTGTATACATGTCTTCGAAAATATACAAAAGATAAAGCAAAACACCACTACAGAAATTAAGCCAAAATCTGTAATAATTGTACCGTCTGGTATATCAGCGGCTACTAGGATCATCAGCCAGCTACTGAAACGCAAGCGATTTTCCTGCCTCGCATGCAAGGAATAAAAAGACATCAACAGATGTTGTGTACATTCCAATATAGAAAAAAATAACAAGTAATTTAACCTGTCCAAAAGAAAGCAAGTAAAAAGGCATTGATATTTAAAATTTACAACTACTTGCATGGAAAATAAAGTTCACGTTGCTTTATTTGTAAACCCCATGTGTACCATCACCCCAATATTTTTCAAATTTACATATCCTTTTCATATATAATATTTGACCCATATGTATATTATCTTCTTCTTGTTACTTAGAGATCCTATTAGTGGATCTTGATATTGAGTATGATGTGTTTCTGATTTGATCCTTGATTCTGCCTAATTTCTCAAGTATAGTGGATAGTCTGTGGTCTTGGCCTGAGGGTGACCACACACTATGACTCTAAGGCGTGAAGAGTGTCTTAGGGTTGAGGTACCTCCGTAAGCATGCGATGGCGTGTAATGCATCCTAACTAAGTTGCCAACATATCCACTAGCTTGCCTTAACACTCAAAGTAATAATTCTATCCGACGAATTGTCGCTGATTGAGGATTTATGATAAATGATGATTCCACCAGCAAGCTTAACTATAGTCAACTCAATTGTAATTGATCTTAACTTTCATCAACTCAATTCTATTTAATCTCATAGCCAACTCATTGTAATTGAGCTCAGATGTAGCCATCACCAGGCCTATTGGTAGAACAGTAACCAAAACTCAAGCGGTGAGGAAGTTTCCTAAGAGACTCTTCCGTCTGGCCCTCTAAGTGGAAGTGCGATCCAATAGAGGGATATGACTACTCCAAAACTACGCCATTGAGACGGATGAGAGAGACTCTCCAGAAAAAGTCACTCTAGAAATAGGACCGACTGGTACGAGCAAACGAGTTTGTGAGAAAAAACTAAAACTGAGGGACCCCCAACCTAAGCACACTAAAACAGAGGGTTGGCGGAACTGGTCAAAAGTCGGGATCCCAACGAGGCATAAAAGCACTGTGAGTTTGTGTAAAAATGTAAAAAGGATTGGGATCCTAGACCCGCGCACTTGGCGGCCACTACCCTAACTGAGATTTCTATCCTCTGCCCAGCCGAGGGTCACCGCGCCCTCGCACAGTCAGGTGTAAGGGTCACCACGACCGACATAATATTAACAGCTACTGATTCTTACTAACCATCTAGGTTCATTGATTATATATTCACACCTCCATATATTGGTTATTGACTTTTTATCACATAAAGATAGGTTGATGGATCTTAATATTGATGATGATGAATCTTTGATCTAGCCTTCAATTATGTATTATTTCACATACATGATTGATCTCCACTCTAGCCAAACTCAATTATGCTTCATTCTAAGTTCAATTGTAACTCCTCCAAATTATATCTGTTATACAAAGAACACACACATTTAATAGTCAAAGCTTGTATCAAAGAAATTTATGCTTTTTAACATTCGGTAAATATTTTTGTAGATTAAACAGTACAGAGCTGCATATGGATTTTGCATAATAATGTTGATACAAACGCAATCTTCAATGATGTCAAGAAATAATATGACAAGGAACAAATATCAAATCCTTGTGCCTAAATTACTAATATGTGAATTCTTGTTTGATGTGTGCCATTACAATTATGATGCATATCATTTCAGGTCGAAGTGAAAGGGTCGTTTACCAAATTATTTTACATATGCAATATCAGATTGGTGGTATCAGATTTTGTTTATTAATCTATTATGAAGATTTCGAAGAAGTTCCTCATGAAGTAGGCATGCTGATTCATTGACTGAACAACTATTATATTCACTACATGAATCAACCTATGAAAAAGGCATGAACAAAGCAATTACTCTGACAGGAATCCTAACTGCTTGGTCTGATTAAAAAAATAACTATATTCATCTAATCGAAGATTGCTAACTATCGTTGGAAAAAAGATATGAACTTGGCATTGAGTTGCACCAATTAGAAGGAAGAAAAGGTAATTTGGAGGTAGATTAACATGAAATTTAGAGTCCAGAAAAAGGCAGATAGTGGTACGATTGTGGGAACGAGAAGGAGAAGAGGTTGTTGAGCTTAATACTGGAACACTAAATATATTAGTAGGTGATGATATTCCTTCCACTTTCTTAAATAAGCATACGACTTTTCCATGTTGCCATGGAATATACCTATTCTAATTCAAAACTTGAAATAACCTGAGGCATAAGCATGCACAAAGTCCTTCTCTAATAAGTGGATCCAAAAATGTGTATGCAATACATATAGTACGACAAGAGGGAAATGAGATTGTTCATTTTAATCTTTAGATTACATGTAAGGCAATATGCATGGCAAAAAAGACAATAGAGATAGGATTGTACCTAATTTGAAGTATTTTGGTTTGCATTTAATGCTGGCACTTTGGAGCTGCAGCCCCAACTGCAGTTGAACTCCCAAATTTGTAGGAGCTCACATTTCAACCCTGTTGAAGATCTTGGAATCTTGCTGGAGCAGTTCCAAAGCTCTGGGGCTGCAATAGATAATGAAATGGAGCTCCAGCACGAGCTTCTTGCATCACCAGCTGCAGAGGGGGGTTGCTGGATCAATCTCTTGATGGAGACGCAGTGTTGCGAGGCTTTGGGCAACAACCATGTAGGAAGAAAAGAGGGGAAAAATATGGAAGGCCTTCGGCTTGGATTTTGGAGGGGAAACGGGGCAAAACCATGGAAAAAAAGAGAGGGATTTGGGAAAAGAAAAATAAGAGGAAGGGGAGAAGATGGGAGATTCCTTCGTGGAACCTTCCTTGGATATAATTATTATTTTTTGATGACATCAGTATGACATCAACCATGACATCAGAAGGCTGATGTCATCGCTGATGTCACTCTCTCTTTTTTTATAATATATATACATTATATATTTAATTTATCATATTTGCAAAAACTAAAGGTCATTCTTACTCGCACCTCAATTCTCCAATTTTGAAGAACAATAACTCGTTTCAACTGTCTCTGAATGCCAAACAAAATGAGTATAATATTCATATACTTTAAATCGGGTATAAATTCTCGAATTCTTCGAAATACGATTTTGGTTTATAGCTAAATTTTACGATTTTAAAATATCAATCGATCTCCGATTGACGAACGGTTAATTCCGTTGGTTTTATTTCATCGAAGCAGATTTTTGGGTGGTCTCAGTTTGTTTTACGATTTCTTATTTGCATCACGGCTTTTCCATGGCACGCATTATGATGCGATCGACTTTTTGTCTATTGCGACCTAACGAGTTTTAATTTACGATCAAGGCATCGATCTGGGTTTATTTAATATCAATTGAATATTAATATATCAGTCATACACTTAATTGGGTTGGGTTTGATTTATTTATACCCAAATGTTACAAATATAAAAACCTCATAGGAAGTCTCATCCTCGAGACTCGAGTCAAGGTTCCTACGTGTCTAGTTTGGATTTCATCTAGCCATAAAAACCTCAAAGGATTAAACCTCAAAGGGGAAACAAGCCATATTCTTTTAACATGGAAATAATTACAAGGGCTTGTTTTGATGATTACGCAAGAAAAGCTGTGGGTATCGTGCTCGCATGTTTGCTTCGATCTCCCATGTTGCCTCTTTGACTCCATGTCGGTGCCACAACACATTGATCAAGGGAATCTCTTTGCTGCAAAGCTTCTATACAACACTATCTAGTATCTGCAGTGGCCTCTCCTCATACGTCAAGTCTGGCTCCACATCAAGATTCTCGTAGCCGATGATCTCGTAGCCGATGATGTGTCGAGGGTAGATGACACGCCTGAGGGCTCGGGTAAAAGGTAATCAAAGGTCGTTGTGACCCAAGTCACCATGTGGTGCCAATCGGAAAAATAGACCACCAAAATTGGACAAAAATCAATCAAACTCAAGTAGGGGTCTCGCTATTATATTAACCTGGTATAGCGACCAGGGTCGAACACAAGGAGCACGTAATGACCTTGCGGCCTACGAAGTAGTCTAAAAAGAAATAAAATAAAAGAAATGTATTTTTGGTGGATTTTAATTTTTTTATAATTTTTTTTGATTTTTTTAATTAATAAAGAAAATAGAAAAGTAATCAAACAACCCAATACAAACAATTATTAAAGCACTCAAAAATCACTCAAAAATTCAAATAAAAATATTTTTATGTTTTTTATATTTTTTACTGTTTTTGGTTAATTTTTGGTAATTTTCTGATTTTTATTGAATTTTCTAAAAATCAAACAAGACAGAAATATGAAGGTGCTGTCCAGTCAGGATTGGAGGGCCAATATAAAATAGATAAAGGCCTATCAAGGTCTAAAGGTAATTTTCCTAGAAA
Organism: Ottelia alismoides; assembly: GCA_037367405.1. Lineage (NCBI taxonomy): Eukaryota > Viridiplantae > Streptophyta > Magnoliopsida > Alismatales > Hydrocharitaceae > Ottelia > Ottelia alismoides. The sequence goes on from JAZKJV010000793.1 coordinate 666,367, forward strand.
CTAGAAGATATAAGGAAAATCAAGGCACTGGAATTATTATTTTTAGATTTTTCAATTAATTATTACAATTTTTATAGGGTTTTTAGTGTTTTGTAATTTGTAAGGGTTTTATATATCCAAAAATGACCAAAATTGGTCAGAAAATGAAACAAGGTAAAACAACTACTGTCTAATTTGTTTGTAATTTTTAGAGGTGTTTTAATATTTTTTTGTGAATTTTTAAGTGAGACTGTAAAGAGAAAGATTGTTTTTGAATTTTTAAAAATATCAAATGAAATAAAAAATGTCTCCAAAAATAGGAAAAAAGTTTACACTATGGCAGGAGCCATGTATCCAATTTTCATCACAATTGGAGTTAGTTTGCTATTTTATTAAAAATCAAAACTAAGGTACAATGCATAGGGACCTGTACGCAAATAGTAAAAGTTCCAGGGGGTCCGGTGTAATTTTTCCAAGAAAACACGCGCGAGACGCATGGCCTGGGCACTCAGGGACCTAATTGCAAAGAAACTAAGGTTTTAGACTATTTAATGATGAATTTCCATTTCATCACCTTTATTCTATCATTTTGGCCTTAAAAACCCCAGCAAATGCATGAAAATAGCATCAATTTGTACATAATAGCATTCATGATTCATTGTATTAATTGTACATTCATTAAGGTTTTTAATTCCAAAATTATAGAATAAGGAGAAGAAAAGAAAAAAGAATAAAATATTGCAAATATTTTATGACCCTAACCCCGAGACCAAGTCCAGAATGGAATTGGTCGACAAGGAGTAAAGTAGGGGGAGATAAGGGCCAGTGTACAATAAATACCTCATTTATTCATGCATTCATTTATGTATTTCTGACACCTATTTTGTATATAATTATTTATTCATCAAATAGAGAAACTTTGTACATGAAAGTTGTAGATAATAATGTGAATAAAATTACAAAATTGAGTTTGTGTAAAAATAATACTCAGTGTACATTTTATACTTAGAATAAAAAGTAAAAATCTCAACTTCACAGACCCATATCTTACAAATAAAAACACCAAATCACTCAAACTCACCTTTAATTGTATATATCCTTCTAGGAACTATTTAATAAAATTGGTTTCAGAATTTTTGGAGTTCATCTGTAGAAGTTAGGTTTTTGACCCTCCTTGTATATAGTACTGATTAAAATATTCCATTTATTCATTATCCATTATTTCCATAAATTTATATTTTTAGAATTTTGTAGATAATGTATATAATACATGTACATATTGAAATAAAAAGAAAACAAAAAAGAATTTGTAAAATAAAATAAGTCTACAGGCTATATAGACAAAATACCTATGCTATCTATATGTATATAAATAAAAAGAGATTTTATTCTTTTATTCTTTATTCATCTATATTTTTCTAATAATGTATATATTATATATAACTTATTAAAAATACAAATCCAAAATAAAAACAAATAAAATCCATTAAATAAATAAAATGTATATAATATACAGGTAAAATACCTATAAGTATACCTACACATACATATACTTATTTATTTAAAAATGTAAATAAACTCATAAAAATTAAATAAATATATATATACTCACAAAAATAAGTTATAAATTTATAAAATAAGAAAATAAAATAATAAAATAAAAATAAACAAAATAAAAATAAATACACATAAATATACTTAAAAATACATTATTAAAATAAAACCATAATAAAATATATCAAAAAATAAATAAAAATCAGAAATAAATACTACATTAATTTATAAACATTTTTTATTTTATAAGTAAAATCTAATCAATTCATTTATTATGTTAAATAAATGGGTCAAGATCTGGTCGATGTGGACCAATCAGGGGCCAGGGAGTGTTGACCTCCGGTCAACTCCCCCCTGCACCTCTGACTCCCGTCAGACATGTCGCTTCCCCCGATTTCCTCCAATTTTCCCGCTCGACCTATCGCTCCATCACCAGCGATCTCTTCACGGATTTTTCTCCCAGATGAATCATGATCCTCGCCGTCTACTTAGATTGCTTGTACATACCACCGATTCCAAGATTTTAGCCAGTCAATAAGGGCGCCCCCTCTTGTTTATAAATAACCTCATCTCCTTATTCCGAGCTTTTCGGCCATTTCCTAAGCCCTAGAACCCTCGCCTTCGGCCAAGCATGCATCCTGGTGACAGCAGGAGGTCCCCTGGAGGTCGAGGAGGTTCGCGGAGGAAGGAGATGCGCCCACAGCGGCGCTTCGGCAGCCGTCCTGCTCCTTGGCCCTCCGGCCAAGTCGAGACTGCGCATTTATGATTTTTAGGTAGGTTTTCGTTCCTGCATTTTATTCCTGTCTTTATTTTGCATTTAGATTATTAGAGTAGCGTAGATTAGGTAAATCGAAGTTCGCCGGAGCTCAGCTCCGGCGACTTCGCCACCGTATTTCCGACCGTTTCCCGACTCCCTTTCGCCTTCATTTCGATTCCCTACGCATTCTCCACCTCCCAACCACCCTGTCCAACCGGATTCCCACCTGGATCCGTGAATCGAAGCTTCAGCTCCGCCGCTCGTCGGAAGCTTCGCCACCTCGCCCATTTCTTGTGCTAACAGCTTCAATTTCAGGTCGAGGATGAAGCCCTCGAGCCATGTAGTCTTCCTCTGCAGGTTAGGTGCGTTGAAGAGCACCAGGAGACGATTCCAAGGCCGGCGGAGGTACCTGGAGCTCCGTTCCTTCTCCGAGCTCGTGGCGGCGCTCCAGCGTGCCTCCGACCGATCCAAGCACTCCAGCAGATAGAGCAGCCCTCCAGGAAGCTTTTGGGACCTTCAGGTGCAGCAAAGACCGGCTAAGGAGCGAGATCTGGCCGGAAGAGGTTCGCCCCGACGAGCTTTCTTCCCTGTTCTTGCACGTGAGCTCCCCGCCGTTAGATGAAGACGAAGGCCCAGGTTGAATCACAGCCGTCCGATCCCCCAGCGCTCAGACCGTCAGATCACGCGAGTGATCTAATCTCAGACGTCGGATCGCGAACCGTCATCGGCTCACGTGGAGGCGCCACGTGGATTAGCGGATGAAGACCAGCCGTTGGATCCAACGCCTTTGGGGGTAAATTGCAAAACCACCCCCTGTTTTTTTGTATTTAAGTTTTAATTCTGTAAATAGTTTTTAACGTTGTAAATAAATCGTGATTTTTGCTGAAAGGACCCTGAGGTTTATAGAATTACAAATAGGTCCTTCCGCGCCTCACATGCAATCCCACGTGAGGCACGTGAAATTTGCACTTCAACCCTGGCAGTTTTTATTAATTGTAAATTATCCCCAAAACTTTAAATAAATGTTTATTTCTGTAGGTATTTTTGCACCGATGCCCCTGGTACTTATTTTATTTGCAAAAATGCCCCTACCAGACTGTTTAAATTTTGTGCCTTTTATCTATTTATTAAAAATACCTATGGGGCTTCTAAAAATTCAGAAAAATTAGGATAGATGTTTCATGTGATGTTCTTACACGCCCATACTTTATTTCACATTTTTTCATTTTTCCTAATTATTAAAACTGAAAAGAGAGCCCTTTTTGTACTTTTTATATTAGAAAATACAAAAAAAATTATAAAATGCTTTTGAAAAATTAAAAAAATTATAGCTAGTATATTTATATATATCTTGAGTCCAGAAATTGAAAAAAACCTAAAAACAAGAAAAAGAAAAAAAAATCAGAAAGCTCCAAAATCCAACAAAAAAATAGAAAAACCCTTAAAAAATTCCAAAAATATATTTTTCTCTTTTATAATTATCTATATAATATTATTATTATATTAAAATTAATTTGGGTAATTTTGGGAATCATTTCATATTTTTAAAACCCAAATTACATCCAGCTAGCTAATTAGTCCATATTGTGGACATTTTTGAAAAAAAAATAAAAAAAATTTAGAAATATTCCTGAAAAATAACAAAAATTAGAAAAATATCAAAAACAAAAAAATATATATAATATCTATTTATGTTAAGCATTCATATCTATATATATGTATATCCATATATTATATTACTTCTCTCTCTCTCTCCTCTTACATATATATATATATATATCTCTTTATGTATATATTATATAATTAAAAATATAAAAAATAAAAAAATATATAAAATATAAAAACAAAATAAAAATTATAAAAAACAAAAAAAATATAAAAAAAATTATAAAATCCAAAACCCACAAAAACAATAAATGGACATGAATAATGTATTGAATAAATTATACATCACATACATTCCCTTCACCTCCCAGTGTTCGACGTCTACCTGTACTTACATCTATACACATTTACATGTAGAGTTATAAAAACTTTTAACTCCACATTTTTGGATATTCATTGCATATATGTATTGTGGGTTAATTGTTGATTGATCTGGGATCTGTCTGCGGTCACCTCAGTGACTGTCGATCTGCCTTGTGGAAAGACACGACCTTTGCAAATTCCCTGTTCATCAAATGGCACCGTAGCCAGGGAGGCAACGGATGTTGTATGAATTTTGTGTGGTTTTTCATTCATTTATTTAATTCTTTGCTCATGTCCATTATATATTTATTTATTTGACTTCTTATTTTTATTGACATTATTTGATTGACTGTTCTGACCCATCTTCTTCCTTTGTCTTTGATGCGAGGGACCGCCAAGCGAAGGAGGACCTTCTAGGAGGACCTATGCACCCAAGCAAGGCGGAGTTGGCCCTTCTACCCCGGCCAACAGGAGAGAGCATCAATAGCAGATGAAGAAGAATTTTTGGCTGGCAGTCTTATTTTATGCATTTTAATTTTATTTTAATATGTATATTTATGTGAGAGAGTGCCACTTAGAATTTTGTAATAATACAGGACTCTCACAGGTACACTTCGACTCCCGAGGTCCAGTGCCCGAGGGATTGTTCCCTTAGGGGCCTCGATGGTTTTGACGCTTTTTTCTTTATTTTATTTTTATTATTTTGTGTGAATGAGCCTTAGCTTAGGAGTTGCTTGCTCGTAGAGTTAGGTCCAAACACCCTAATATATATTTGCATGTACCTATAGTTCACTTTGGATCTAGATCAAACTCTGAACAGCCGTTCATTTGTCTTTTAGCCTTTGTGCCACAGCGAGCCCCGCAAAGCGCTTTCTCCTAAACTCAAGTGTGTTGAGCAGAGGAGGGGTGAGCCAAGACCGGACTTTTTGAGGCTAAAGATGAATGAGCGACTTGTGGTGCTTCACAATAATAGCAATTTCTGAACCTAGGGCGATTTCTTCGGCTTGCATTTGCATATAGCATATGTTTCAATTTCTGTTATTCATCCCGCATGGAGAGAGCTGGGAGGCACTGTAAGTCTTCTTACTTGGCATGCATCATTGTTTTCCGACTTGCATGGCTTTTCCGATCTTCTCCCTCTGATTTTGCCAACCTAGGATGCTTAATAGAAATTGGAATCTCGATAGGCACGTGCATTGAAAATACCCAAAACAGTGATAACTTAAATAAAATCGGGACTGCTAACTTGATTGGACCTAAAAGTAAAACATAACGGACTTCCTTGCCTTGGGGAGAGGAACCCCCTCATTGTATGCGTTTTAATTGCTCGCGTACACACTAAGGAGTAGAGCCCAAATCCCATCAGAGCCTCCTAAGTGATTGTACAATTTTTGTGATTCTCACCTAACTCTAAAATCGAAAAGATAAATGACCGTCACCTGATGGTCTTCACTGTGTTGAGTAGGTGAATCAGGGGTTTTGCCTTGTGTATTGATTGTGACTTGGAGTTCGTGGTGTTTTCATTTATTACTAGAGTAGTCGGTCCCACCCGAGTGAGTCATGCATTTTTCATCTTTGAGTCCCTCTACCCCTCTTATACATATATCTCTTCATTTTGCATCAAGTCATGATATTGGTGCTTGAGCTCAATCATTCTTCGCCAAGTCCTTTGTTTCCCTCTTCTTTACCACTTTCCTCTTATTCTCCGTACCATCCTCATCCTCTTAGGTTCAAAGAGAGCATGCTCTTCAGACCGCCATCTTGACGGTGCTCCCGCCTTGTGTGGAACACCCAATTTTGTCTATGTCCCGATCTTCTCTCCCGCCCTCCTCGTACCCTCTGTATCACTCTTCTACACCCACGATATTGGCACGCACGCTCAATCAGCTTCTCCACCCCATTATGTACCCTTCTTATCCATCTTCCTCGTGTCCCCCGTATCATCTCTCCCTTTACCCGGGAATGATGTGCATATTGATGAAGCCCGCATCGAGGATTATGTATACTGATTATTGGTGTAAGCCGGGCCCATGATGTTGAGGATGCTGAGGTTGATGTGGTGGATTTGTCTTTGATACATGCATATGGGCTTCTTGAGGATTTTTGCTGATGCATCGAGCATAGGTGTGATGCATTATTGAGGAATTTTAGTTCTTGCACACCGGATTAAGGATGTGATATGATGCGATGATTTGATGATGATGTCATGAGAATTGATTGATCTATCTATCTTGAGGTTCCAGCCATCTTGATTTTGAGGATTGAATGATTATTCTGACTTGGACTTCCTGATAAAGGTGTGCGGATCCTGCATGATCTCTCATCTTCCTGATTGAACCATCTTTGATCTCCTGACTCTTTGATCCACCCTCGCACTTTAAGGATTCCTGATGATCTTTCATGCTATCTTAGCCGATTGGAGTAGCTTCCTATGGATTGATGGATTCACACTATTTTGAGGACCTGAGATGACTTGCCAGCATTCCCTTGACCTATAGTGGTATAGCTCGCATTCCTCCCCGAGGACTATATGCGGGAGAATGCGACAATTTACGAGTCAGATGATATGCTTGATTGGCCTCCCCCTGTGATTGTGTACCCGACCTGAGGCTAACTGGCTGACTGCTCTCCTTGACGGTCCTCGCAAGGCAAGAGCTCCGCTTTTCTGAGTATTCCATGCCTAGTTCATAGCTCTCCGAGGGTTATCTGCGAGAGGCTATGACACATTTTACCTCCATGGTCTCTTCTGCTGGTAGCCGAATTGTCGACTAGTGAGACCATTCTGTGGGTCCGTCTGATGGATCCGGCTCCTTCGAGCCCATCTCTCTCCTTGACGACCCTCGCAAGGTGAGACACATTCTGACTATTCCTTGCCTAGATCGCAGTACTCTCCGAGGACTATCTGCGAGAGACTGTGCCACTCTTTCTACACTTGGATCCCACTTCTGATTGTGTCTCCGATCTGCGGAGCACGGAATCGAGTCGTCTGATATACATAATCTTTGGTCCCATTTTAAGTTGCCTATCTGATCTGCGGATCATGGGACCCATCTGATTACACTCCTTTGAGCCTGCTCGCCTTGACGGTCCTCACGAGGTTGAGCTTCTGATATCTGCTATTTCCATGCCTAGCTGGCAGCACGTTCCCCGAGGGTTATCTGCGGGATGCTGCCACACTTTCTTGATTTGACGGTCTCTTCTGCTGGTAGCGGATCTGTCGCCTACCGAGACCATTTCTATGGTCCGTCTAATGGATCAGGCTCCTTTGAGCCCGCTCTCCTTGACGACCCTTGCGAGGGTGAGCTTCTAATCTGATTATTCATTGACTAGTATGTACCATTCCCCGAGGGTTATCTGCGGGAGGGTACATCACCTTGCAGGTACTCGGTTTCACTTCTGGTGTCTCCTATCTGTTGGAGCATGAAGCCGAGTCTTCTGACCTTTTTACCCGGTCTCCTCCCTGGTTGTGTCTCCGATCTGCGGAGCACGGAGCCGAGTATTCTGATTATTCTCTGATTTCGCTCACCTTGAGGACCCTCGCAAGCGTGAGCCATATATGGTGTTGATCGATGTATTCTTGTGACTTTCAGATTATATCACCGCCGTGCATCACACAGTCTCATACGCTTTATTTCCGATCTATCTGAGACTCTGATTGACTGGAGGAGTCTGTACTGCTCTTTCTTCCTCCCGGTCTTACGGTATTGGCTCTGTTTCCTCATGCTGACCCTATGAGCCGATTGACTGCTTCACGCTACCGGTCCTTGCTTTACTTTCCGATCTGATTATTCCTGGTAGCTGACACCCACCTGACTGTTTATCAGGGTGTCGTTTCACCTTCTGACTGCGTCCTCTTCTCACAGGGAGACGATGACGAGAGCACGGTAGTCGCTCACCAGATACCGTCCTGTACTTCACCAGTTTTTCACCGCTTGTATATATGGGTGCCTTGTTCATTCTTTCTCTCGCATGTTATGTGTGCCCTAGATCTATCGCCATATCTCTGTGACTACACTTAGGACATACCTTCTCCTAAGTATAGGGGGGCACACACTGATTTGTTCTTTCCTTGTGCAGTTTCGTCATTCCTGTCGTTGCCTATACTTAGGGATATCTCACCCTAAGTATAGGGGGGGTGATGCGTATATTCTACACAATCTTTTCATCAATCTGTATATATCTCTCTTTTCTTCTTTTCTTCTTTTCCTTTCCTATCTTCTGTATCTAAATAAAAGGTGTCGCCCCTTTGTGTCAGTTTTCTGTACTTAGGACGCACTTTGTCCTAAGTATAGGGGGGGTGCACCCTTGATTTGTTCATTCAATGATCTGTTTATTCCCACCCTTGACCCTCCTGGCTTTGTACAGTCTGCTATACTTAGGATTACGTGATCCTAAGTATAGGGTGGACGGTCAATTTCACATTCGTTCATCTCTTACGTGTATATTTTTGAGACTTGTCTATACTCAGTACGAGTCATGTCTTCATTTTTCTTTTCCGATCTATGAGGACATAGCTCAAGCTAAGTATAGGGGGATCGTATATACTATATATATACTTCAGCCATAACTCGTACTTTCATATTCTCTTAATAAATATGGCTAATCATTCTTTAAAATTCATTAAACATCCTTAATAAAAAGATGTGATTATTCCTCAAATTCTTTTTGTATTTACTGATTAATAAATCAGGTGAAAATATTTTTTGCAAAATGTTTGAAAAATAGTTTGAAAATCTTGGTGAACATTTATTGAAAACTATTTTAAAAACATTTTGTTACATGTTTTCAACCTTTGTAAAAATGTGTGGTTTGTAAAAATTTATTTTCTTTATGTGGAATAAAATGTTTGAAAAATGATTTGTAAATGGTTTGAAAAATGGTTGCAAAAATATTTTGAAAATCTATATATACTGTTTTGAAAAACCTTTGCAAAAAGATTTTCAAATGTGTGTACATGTTTGTAAAAATGTTTGTAAAAATTATTTTGGACTATAGTTTTCAAAAATTGTTTGAAAAATTTGTGTCAAATAAGTTTGAGGAATAGATACATCTAATAAATAAAAATAAAATAATAAATAATAAACCAATTATTAATAAATAAAATTCTTTAATAAGTGTACATATATACCTATAAATTAAAAACTAAATTGTAAATTCTTAATTCTTGTAAAATAAAGCGGCACACTTGTGTAAATAGTTGTACATATTTTATACTTTGAGTGCCAAAATTATTTGCAAAAATTCTTTGTGTAGAAATTTTCTCTTTGTTTCAAATTCTGTGAAAAATTGCATTATCCTTTGCATATTTAGCATTTGCATAGCATTCATATTCTTTGATTGATCTTGATGATTGAACTAGTCCAATAAAGTCGAAGATTGGAGCTTGGTTGGACCTTACCGCACCTAACTGCACTGGAACCTTATGGGAACTAGGTTTAAGGTACTTCAGGTCTATTCAGACTTAATTCTTTGAGAAATCAGGGCTAGGTTCAAGTCACCTCAGTGGACTAACTAGAACTTTTCGAAACACACGTATGACTCTTGTCGGCCGTAACCTAACTTGGACACTTGCACCTTTCACTTGGCTCAACTCAGTTGGAGTGGTGAGGGGGTTGGATTTGCCAGTCTGAGACGCACACGGGTGGAAACATTCGTCCTCGTCTAGGGAGGGAAGTGCACCCCAACCTCGTCCAGTAGCCATGAGGTCTAACGACAGGAGAGTGTGGGTTGCAATAAAGCTTCAAAAGAGGGATAGTCTTCTGACTCAAGAGGAAAAACTCCTTATGTAAATGCTGTTGTATATAGTATGTTGAAAAAAAAGAGTGGACAGGCTTGAAAATAAAATAAAGTGCCTGCCGGAGTATGTATATATGTTGTATAGAAAATAAGCAAGCTTGAGCATCAAAGTTATACCATGTGAGCCTGCAGCTGGATGACTTGACTACACTGGTCAGGCATCCCAGGATAGGTAGCTACACTGGCTACCGTCCATTCTTTTCTCTACCTCCTCCTCTTGAGTTGGATGTCACTTGAACTTAGAAGGGAATACCCCGCTCCTCTAGGAAAGAGTTGTTGGATTAGGGAATCATTGGGTTGTCATTCTGGAGAAGCTAGTCTCTTTGTCATTTCAGTTGGGGAGAGCCACTATCACTTACACAGTACACGTCAGCTTCATAGTCATAAGGGTTTGCGTATGACGTAGGCTAGTTCTGACCTGGCTATTGAGGTGATTTGAACCAAGTTCTGTGACTCTCGAAGGCTGTTGTGTTTTAAATTTGGTTCCCGACTAGGTTCCACACACATTCTCACACCAAGGTTTAACCTGAGCTCCAAACTTTGATTTTGTACAGATGAGTTTAATAATCATGATCAATTCAATTTATTCTTTGAATTCTTTATTTTTGCTTTTTCTTTTCTTCTTATTCTTTATTCTTTTTGTACTTATTGCATAAGTATTTGCTAGGGACTAGTAAAGGCAAGTATAGGGGGGTGATGAATTTCCATTTCATCACCTTTATTCTATCATTTTGGCCTTAAAAACCCCAGCAAATGCATGAAAATAGCATCAATTTGTACATAATAGCATTCATGATTCATTGTATTAATTGTACATTCATTAAGGTTTTTAATGCCAAAATTATAGAATAAAGAGAAGAAAAGAAAAAGGAATAAAATATTGCAAATATTTTATGACCCTAACCCCGAGACCAAGTCCAGAATGGAATTGGTCGACAAGGAGTAAAGTAGGGGGAGATAAGGGCCAGTGTACAATAAATACCTCATTTATTCATGCATTCATTTATGTATTTCTGACACCTATTTTGTATATAATTATTTATTCATCAAATAAAAAACTTTGTACATGAAAGTTGTAGATAATAATGTGAATAAAATTACAAAATTGAGTTTGTGTAAAAAAAATACTCACTGTACATTTTATACCTAGAATAAAAAGCAAAAATCTCAACTTCACAGACCCATATCTTACAAATAAAAACTCCAAATCACTCAAACTCACTTTAATTGTATATAGCCTTCCAAGAACTATTTAATAAAATTAGTTTCAGAATTTTTGGAGTTCATCTGTAGAAGTTAGGTTTTTGACCCTCCTTGTATATAGTACTGATTAAAATATTCCATTTATTCATTATCCATTATTTCCATAAATTTATATTTTTAGAATTTTGTAGATAATGTATATAATACATGTACATATTGAAATAAAAAGAAAACCAAAAAGAATTTGTAAAATAAAATAAGTCTACAGGCTATATAGACAAAATACCTATGCTATCTATATGTATATAAATAAAAAGGGATTTTATTCTTTTATTCTTTATTCATCTATATTTTTTCTAATAATGTATATATTATATATAACTTCTTAAAAATACAAATCCAAAATAAAAACAAATAAAATTCATTAAATAAATAAAATGTATATAATATATAGATAAAATACCTATAAGTATACCTACATATACATATACTTATTTATTTAAAAATGTAAATAAACTCATAAAAATTAAATAAAAATATATTTATACTCACAAAAATAAGTTATAAATTTATAAAATAAGAAAATAAAATAATAAAATAAAAATAAACAAAATAAAAATAAATACATATAAATATACTTAAAAATACATTATTAAAATAAAACCATAATAAAATATATCAAAAATAAATAAAAATCGGAAATAAATACTACATTAATTTATAAACATTTTTTATTTTATAAATAAAATCTAATTAATTCATTTATTATGTTAAATAAATGGGTCAAGATCTGGTCGATGTGGACCAATTAGGGGCCAGGGAGTGTTGACCTCCGGTCAACTCCCCCTGTGCCTCTGGCTCCCGTCAGACATGTCGCTTCCCCCGATTTCCTCCATTTTTCCCGCTCGATCTATCGCTCCATCACCAGCGATCTCTTCACGGATTTTTCTCCCAGATGAATCATGATCCTCGCCGTCTACTTAGATTGCTTGTACATACCACCAATTCCTAGATTTTAGCCGGTCGATAAGGGCGCCCCCTCTTGTTTATAAATAACCTCATCTCCTTCGTCCGAGCTTTTCGGCCATTTCCTAAGCCCTAGAACCCTCGCCTTCGGCCAAGCGTGCATCCTGGTGACAGCAGGAGGTCCCCTGGAGGTCGAGAAGGTTCGCGGAGGAAGGAGATGCGCCCACGGCGGCGCTCCGGCAACCGTCCTGCTCCTTGGCCCTCTGGCCAAGTCGAAACTGCGCATTTATGATTTTTAGGTAGGTTTTCGTTCCTGCATTTTATTCCTGACTTTATTTTGCATTTAGTTATTAGAGTAGCGTAGATTAGGTAAATCGAAGTTCGCCGGAGCTCAGCTCTGGCGACTTCTTCACCGTGTTTCCGACCGTTTCCCGACTCCCTTTCGCCTTCATTTCGATTCCCTACACATTCTCCACCTCCCAGCCACCCTGTCCAATCGGATTCCTACTGGATCCGCGAGTCGAAGCTTCAGCTCTGCCGCTCGTCGGAAGCTTCGCCACCTCGCCCATTTCTAGTGCTAACAGCTTCAGTTTCAGGTCGAGGGTGAAGCCCTCGAGCCATGTAGTCTTCCTGTGCAGGTTAGGTGCGTTGAAGAGCACCATGAGATGATTCCAAGGCCGGCGGAGGTACCTGGAGCTTCGTTCCTTCTCCGAGCTCGTGGCGGCGCTCCAGCGTGCCTCCGACCGATCCAAGCACTCCAGCAGATAGAGCAGCCCTCCAGGAAGCTTTTGGGACCTTCAGGTGCGGCGAAGACTGGCTGAGGAGCGAGATCTGGCCGGAAGAAGTTCGCCCCGGCGAGCTTGCTTCCCTGTTCTTGCACGTGAGCTCCCCGCCGTTGGATGAAGACGAAGGCCCAGGTTTAATCACAGTCGTCCGATCCCCCAGCGCTCAGACCGTCAGATCACGCGAGTGATCTAATCTCAGACGTCGGATCGCGAACCGTCATCGGCTCACGTGGAGGCGCCACGTGGATTAGTGGATGAAGACCAGCCATTGGATCCAGCGCCTTTGGTGGTAAATTGCAAAACCAGCCCCCGTTCATTTTGTATTTAAGTTTTAATTCTGTAAATAGTTTTTAATGTTGTAAATAAATCGTGATTTTTGCTGAAAGGACCCTGAGGTTTATAGAATTACAAATAGGTCCTTCCGCGCCTTACGTGCAGTCCCACGAGAGGCGCGCGAAATTTGCACTTCAACCCTAGCGGTTTTTGTTAATTGAAAATTAGCCCCAAAACTTTAAATAAATGTTTATTTCTGTAGGTATTTTTGCACCTATGCCCCTGGTACTTATTTTATTTGCAAAAATGCCCCTGCCAGGTTGTTTAAATTTTGTGTCTTTTATCTATTTATTAAAAATACCTATGAGGCTTCTAAAAATTCAGAAAAATTAGGATAGATGTTTCATGTGATGTTCTTACACGCCCATATTTATTTCATATTTTTTACATTTTTCCTAATTATTAAAAATAAAAAGAGAGCCCTTTTTGTATTGTTTAAATTAGAAAATACAAAAAATTATAAAATGCTTTTGAAAAATTAAAAAATTATAGATAGTATATTTATATATATCTTGAGTCCAAAAATTGAAAAAAACCTAAAAACAAGAAAAAGAAAAATAAAAAATCAGAAAGCTCCAAAATCCAACAAAAAAATAAAAAAACCCTTAAAAAAATTCCAAAAATATATTTTTATCTTTTATAATTATCTATATATTATTATTATTATATTAAAATTAATTTGGGTAATTTTGGGAATCATTTCATATTTTTAAAACCCAAATTACATTCGGCTAGCTAATTAGTCCATATTGTGGACATTTTTGAAAAAAAAATAAAAAAAATATTCCTGAAAAATAACCAAAAAATTAGAAAAATATCAAAAACAAAATATATATATAATATCTATTTATGTTAAGCATTCATATATATATATATATATATATATGTATATCCATATATTATATTACTTCTCTCTCTCTCCTCTTACATATATATATATATTTATGTATATATATTATATAATTAAAAATATAAAAAAATAAATAAATATATAAAATATAAAAACAAAATAAAAATTATAAAAACAAAAAATATAAAAAAATTATAAAATCCAAAACCCACAAAAACAATAAATGGACATGAACAATGTATTGAATAAATTATACATCACATACATTCCCTTCGCCTCCCAGTGTTCGACCTCTACCTGTACTTACACCTATACACATTTACATGTAGAGTTATAAAATATTTTAACTCCACATTTTTGGATATTCATTGCATATATTTATTGTGGGTTAATTGTTGATTGATCTGGGATCTGTCTGAGGTCACCTCAGCGACTGTCGATCCGCCTTGTGGAAAGACACGACCTTGGCAAATTCCCTGTTCATCATTTAATAACAAGTATTAAAAGTCCGAGGGCCTTAGTGTAAAATACCCAAAATATAACTCACATGCACAAATTCAACACTCACAGGGGTATTTATGTAAATATCAAAAAGTTACTTTCATTCATTAACACCCTAGAACTATGAGGCTAAACATGCAAATAACCCAGATAAGCACGTGTCGACGCACGTGTTCCACTACACACAGGGGCATACATGTAAATACAGAAAATGACGGGGTCCACTATGCAATTTACCAAACTAAAATAAAGTATCTAAAATATACAGGACTACAGACGAACAACTAAGAAACTAAGGGCCTAAGATGATATTTACCCTTTATTAAATCACCCGTCGGATGCGCGCCACGTGGTGATCCATCGGCTCAGACGCGCTGGGGCTAACCCTCGACGATCGACGGTCACAATAGAGCCTCCCAAATGATCGGACGGTCATAGCTGCTCCTCAAATGGATGGCTGGGATGCGAACTGGAGCTGAAGGTCGATCGGACGGCTGCGGAGGATCCTCGACGAACTGGGCTCCGGTGAACTTCGCCGGGCTCGTGCAGGCGCTGGAATCCTCCTCGGAGGCCACTGATGGTCGGAGAAGATGAGTGGAGGCCTTCCGCGTCGACTGGTATCCTCCGATGACTCGACGGAGCTCTGGGGAGCTCAGGCGAGTCCGACGGAGGTCGAGCTGCTGCTGCTGCAAGTTGGAGCCCTCAGATGAGCTCGAATGGACCTGAAAAGCACAGTAGCAAACTCGCTGGTCGAGGGCAAAGTGCCTTGACCCTGTGAGAGGGGGTGACAGTGATCGGTGCGGCGGGGCGTAGGGGCTCCGGCGATGCGACGGCGAAGAAGCCCCAATCCCAGCTCCTGTGCGAGCTGGGTTGGATGGAGGGGTGGAGAAGGTGCACGGGGAGAAGGCGATCTTGATGGAGTGGTCCGATGATCGAGACGAAGGCGGAGATGGTCGGAATCGAAGATGAACGGCGACGGTGAGATTTGGGCATAATGCGAAATTAAAGAAAAGGAAAGGAAGCTACGGCTACCTGGGCGGATGGGTCGACTGGACTTGAGCTCAGGGAGCTCTGGGTCATCACCTCGCGGGTCGTTGAGGCCCAAGGCTCGAGCTCTACCTTCAGGTGGAGCACGGCGGCACGAAGACGCCAGATCTAAGGTCCGGGCACCCTCTCCTCTCTGCGACACGATCAACGGCGAGCTGTCACCTCGAGGATGGCAATGGAGGTCCTGGGATGGTGGTTGGGGAGCTAAAAGATCCTTAAAATGGAGGTGGAGCTCGGAATTTATACAGGGGGTCCGGCTAAAATCGATCGGGTAGGGCAGCTCAGAGCGCGGACCCCGAGGCGGGCATGCCGGCGAGGGTGTCGGATCTGGCAGGAACGAATTGGACCCTGGGTTTGGGTGTGAGGTGATCGGGTCGTGATGCTAAAATGGTGAGAAATCGGGTCGGGCGTCACGGACCCGTGGGAAGTGGTCCAAGGGGGGGAGTTGACCGGGGGGTCAACGTCCCCCGTGGACCAATGAGGATCAACCACGTCAAAATGATTTGGAAATTAGAAATAAAATAGGAAATGGCCGAATTATTAAAAACTCAAAATACAAAAAATGTTTATTTTATTTTTTTCTATTTTTTGTGATTTTTAATTAATTTTTCAAAATAAAAATAAGGTATTTACACTAGGGTGCTATATATAGGTATATATACAATATAGGATTTTTTTATTTTTAATTAGTTATTTTTATACATTTTTATTCCCATTTTATATTTTATTTATTTATAGCATGAAATTAGGAATAAAAGGGTATTTTTATTTTATTTTTATTATTTATATACAATGGTTAAATAAATAGATATGTACATCTATATACATGGTATATTTACAAGGTTCTTTTTGGTTTTTAATTTTATTCTTTTTATTTTGTTTTTGTTTTAATGGTTTTTATTTTATTTATTTACACCATAAAAGATAGAATATATACAAATTTTATGGAAATTAATTTATTTATTTATAAGGTGAAATAAATATAGATAAGGGGACTATGTACATGATGAATATGTCCAAGGTAGGTGATTTTTATCTTCTTTTTAATTTTTTCAATTTTTGTTTTGATTTTGTAGTTATAAATATATACAAATATATACAAGCACATTTTATTCCATTTTTGGAGGAAAATATTTTTGTGATATTTACAGATATATTTACACACATGAGCCCCTATCTCTCTCTACTTTGGCTTTTATGTGGTCAGGCCCATGTTGAGCCCTCCCTTGGGATTAGGTTGCTCAATATTTATTCTAAATATTTCCATCTTTTTCTTTTTAATCTTTATTCTTTTATTTTTGCACAAAAACGTGCTAATTATTAGTTTTTACACCATGCATGCTTTTGATAATTATTTGTATTTACAAGTATCTACATGTATTTGCAAAGGTTTTTGTAGCTAAAATATAAGAATAAAGAGTGATGAATGAGTATTCATCATCCCCCTATACTTAACTTTGCTAGTCCCTTAGCAAACACTTATTTGAAAAAGAAGTGAAAAAGAAAGAAAGAAAAAAGAAAAAGAGGAGAATACACATGGATCAAGGTTGAATATTAAACTTGCCTTCATTAAATTAAATTATGGAGCTCAATCAGATCTTTGGATTATTAATGTGTCGGAACCTTATTTGGACTTAAGCTTAAAACTCAACAACCTTTAAGTTCCACTATTCTCTAATCAAGACTCCTCAATAATCCAGATCAGAACAAGTCATCAAACACAAACCCTGAAGACCATGAATCTTTCCTTGTACTGTGAATGTGAGGTATAAGCTCTCCACCTCAGAAATGGCAACTTGACATCCCTCCCCAACAAGGTAACTCTATGACCCCAATCTGGCCACTCTTTCCTCGAGGAGCGGGGTATTCCCTTCTAAGTTCAAGTTCAACCGGCTCAAGAAGAGGAAGAAGAAGAGAATGGACCATGGCCAGTGTATCCATGTAACCTTGGGAGCTCGACCAGTGTAGCCAAGTCTCCCTGCTGCAGGCTACATAAGGTGGGACATGAATCTCAAGCTTTGCTTATTGCACTATATACATACTCCGGTGGGATTATCATTTTCTCTCAGACACACCACTTTTTTGGAGTTATTTTCTTTTTGCATTTTTTTTCGAGTGCATCTGTACAACATATACATGTGCAGCATATATACAAGGAGTTTTTCCTCTTGAGCCAGTAGACTATCCCTCTTTTGAAGCTCTATTGCAACCCACAACTCCCGTCGTTAGACCTCATGGCAACCAGACCAAGTTGAGACGCACTTCCTTCACTAAAAGAAGAAGAGAGGTTCCTCCTAGAAGTACTACCCTCATATGCTACCCCAAGTCAAGGAAGACTGCATCCTCACCACCTCATCCGTAGAGAGCTCGGTGCAAAGTGCTGGTGTCCAAGTAAAGCCATTGTCCTATGAGTCATGTGTTGTTGTTAAGTGCTCTACTTAGGCTCATTGAGATGACATGTGATCATATCCTGGTGGACTCAAAGAATTAAGTCACCATGGACCTGAAAAGCCTTAACCCTAAGCCTTATAAGGTTCCTCTTATAAATTAGGTGGATTAAGATCTTAATCAAGCTCCATTTCCCAATTTAATTCCAGGCTAGTTTAAATGTCAACTATCATCCAGAAAAACTATATACATATATACAAAGATGTTATTTACACAATTTTTACAAACATGCAAAATTTTTGAAAAATGTTTTGAAATCATGAATGGATGAATGCATGAAATGCAAGTTTTGCAAAAGTATTCACACACATTTACACAAGATTTTTGCAAACTTTTGATTTTCAAAACATTTTGGAAAAATTTGTACTATATACATAATTTTGATAAGAAAATATTTACACAAGCTTTACACAAAAGATTTTTGAAAACATTTTTACAAAAATAATTTGTACACTAGCTATGTATGTGCAATAAAAGAATGATTATTTACAAGAAAATTTTTTAATTTTTGTGATTTTTAGGGTTTTTAGCCATTTTATTTATTAACACACTCACACAAAGTACGAGTTATGGCTAAAGTATATATGAAATATATACACACCCCCCTATACTTAGCTCGAACGATGTCCTCAGAGTCAAGAGCGATGAAGAAGACATAACTCGTGCTATGTATAGGGAAGTGAAAAGGAAGGCTATATACAAAGACGAATGAATGAATAGAAAGTCAAGAAGATCTCGGCTTTTCCCCCTATACTTAGGATCAAGTAATCCTAAGTATAGCAGGCTGTACACAAAGGGAAAACCGAGTGGAGAATGTACAGTGTCTACCCCCCCTTTACTTAGGGTGAAATATCCCTAAGTATAGGCAGCAAAACAGGGATAGAAAGAATCAAAAGAAATACCCAAAGGTCCTACATCCCCCCTATACTTAGGGTAAATTACACCCTAAGTATAGCATAATCAAAAGATGAATAAAGGGATGTGGGACTAAAGAATGTGATGATATGGACATCTGGATCTATACAGGTCAGGAGATCAGTGATAATCAGGCGTGGGATGCAATAGATGTGAGTCAAGAGACCACATCTCACGCAAAATGAATCGGGGCAACATCAACGACCCGCGGCTCATGATCTAGAAATGGCTTGAGCCGCTGGCCGTTCACTCGAAAGGTACTCTCAGAAGACAACTCAGATATATCAATGCTACCGTTGTCGTGTACCCTTCTCACCAAGTAGGGTCCCTTCCATTTGCTCTGTAGCTTCCCTGGAAATAGACGAAGCCTCACATCGAACAACCATACTCTCTGTCCAGGCTCAAAATGTTTGTGGCTGATGTGAGAATCATGCCACTCCTTCACTCTTTCCTTGTAATGTAGGCTGTTTGAGAAGGCGGTATCTCTAAGCTTCTCCAGGGCTGCTAACTCTGCCCTCCTCTGGTCTCCCACACCATCTGGATCCATAAGTATCTCAGTGACAACCCAAAGTGACATGTGTCTCAGCTTGACGGGTAAATGGCACAGCTTGCCATATACGAGGCGAAAGGGAGATGTGCCCAATGGTGTCTTGAAAGACGTCCTATATGCCCACAAGACCAAGTCCAAAAGATGTGACCAATCCTTTCGGTCAGGGCGGACGACTTTCTGCAAAATAGTCTTGATCTCCCTGTTCGACACCTCGGCTAGACCATTCGTCTGTGGATGGTATGGAGTGGCAACTCGATGGTCTATGCCGAACTCGCTAGCAAGGGCCTTTACCTGGTCGTTGATGAAATGAGACCCCCATCTGAAATCAATACTCGAGGTACCCCAAACCGCGTAATGATGTGCTTCCTCAAAAATCTGCAAACTGTCCTCGCATCAGTGGCTCGGGCGGGGATAGCCTCAACCCAACGACTAACATAGTCTACGGCCAACAGAATGTACTCAAATCCCTGACTCTTAGGGAATGGACCCATGAAATCGATGCCCCATGCGTCAAAAACCTCATAGAAGTGAATGGGCTGCATCGGCATCATATCACGCTGTCCACAAGTGCCCATCCTCTGACAGTCAGTACACCTCTTCACGAACTCATCAGAGTCCTTGAAGAGGGTAGGCCACCACAAATCGGATTGGAGCACTTTCTGTGTCGTTCTCCTCCCAGAATGATGTCCTCCTGCCTCAAGCTTGTGGCAGTAAGTGAGGACGCTATGGTGCTCCTCCTGAGGAATGCACCTACGCCAGACGCTATCCCCTCCTTCGTGGTAAAGGATGGGATCCTACCAGTGGTAGGACTTGGCCTTTGCAAGGAAGGTCTCAAGCCTCTGCCTGGGCCAACCTTGTGGGACTTTCTTAGCAACAAGAAAGTTCACAATGTCGGCATACCACGGGAGAGAGGCGATAGCAAGGATCGCCTCATCTGGAAGGTCTCACAAATGGGATCAATATGCTCGGACTCCTCAGGCTGCTCTAAATGGGAGAGATGATCTGCCACCACATTCTTGACTCCAGGCTTATCCTTGATCTCAATGTCGAACTCCTGGAGTAGAAGGATCCATCTAGTCAGTCTGGCCTTGGCATCCTTCTTTGCCATGAGGTATCGGATGGCAGTGCGATCAGTAAACAGGGTCACTCTAGATCCAATGATGTAAGATCTGAACTTTTCTAGGGCGAATACTACGGCTAGCATCTCCTTCTCTGTGACTGTATAATTTCGCTGCGTGGAATCCAATGTGCGGCTAGCGTAGTGGATAGCAAAGGGGACTCCATCCCACCTCTGTCCCAGCACGGCCCCCACGGCAAAATCGGAGGCATCCGTCATGATCTCGAATGGGAGAGACCAATCAGGTGGCTGGAGAACAGGAGCCTCAATAACACACTGCTTGAGAGTCTCAAACGACGAAAGACACTTGTCATCGACAAGGAACTCGGTGTCTTTCGTCAGTAGGTCAGTCAATGGCCGGGCAATACTGCTGAAATCATGAATGAATCGTCGGTAGAAACTGACGTGCCCCAGAAATGACCGTAACTGCCTCAAATTTGATGGCAGTGCGAGTTTCCTAATGACATCTACCTTGGCCGGATCAACCTCTATGCCCCTGTTGGAGATGATATGGCCAAGCACCGTCCCTTGAGTCACCATGAAGTGACTCTTCTCCCAAGAAAGCACCAAGTGAACCTCTATACATCGCTGGAGTACTCGGTCTAGGCAGTCAAGACAGGAGTCGAATCCGTCGCCTTAAACCGAGAAATCATCCATGAAGATCTCTAAGCAATCCCCTACCATGTCTGAAAAGATCAACATCATGCATCTCTGAAAGGTCGCAGGGGCATTGCATAGCCCAAATGGCATGCGTCGGAAGGCGTATGTGCCGAAGGGACAGGTAAAGGTGGTCTTCTCCTGGTCCTCAGGAGCGATGGCCACCTGGTTGTAGCCCGAGTACCCATTCAGAAAACAATAGTGGCTCTTCCCTGCCAGTCTCTCAATGATCTGATCAATAAAGGGCAGGGGGAAATGATCCTTCTTGGTGGCCTGGTTGAGTCTCCTGTAGTCAACACAGACCCGCCAAGAAGTGGGTACTCGTGTAGCAATCTCCTCTCCAGACTCGCTAATCACTGTAGTGATGCCCATCTTCTTGGGCACCACATGCAAAGGGCTGACCCACTTGGAGTCGAAGATGGGGTAGATAAAATCAGCGCTCCACCATTTCGAAATTTCCTTCATGACAACCTCTCTCAGATTCGGGTTCAGCCGCCGCTGGAACTCACGCGACGGCTTCACCTCATCCTCGAGATAGATATGGTGGGAGCATAGGGCCGGACTTATCCCCTGGAGATCTGCCACGCTCCATTCGATTTCCTTGCGGTTCTTTTCAAGAACCCCCATCAAACGGGATTCTTGCTCTCCAGTCAGATCGGCGGAGATGATGTCTGGGTACATCTCAGGCTCACCCGCAAGGAATTGATACTTCAGCGAAGTAGGGAGCGGCTTCAGCTCTGGACAGCTGGGTGCTGGTGGATCTGGCCTCTGAAATGTCTCTGTGAACGCTGCCAAATCTGCATGGGAGAACTGTAACTCTCTATCAATCTCAGAAACTGGAGAAGGTTGCCCTTATGGATTGTCTCTGCTCTGCTCGGCATCTACCTCCTCCTCAGTTGTAGGCTCAGTGGAACTCAGGTCTGGCATGTAATCCTCGCAATCTGCCCAATCAGACTCTGAATCCGAGGGATCTGTATCCTCTAAGGTGGCATCAGCACCACCATCATCACAAGACTCAGTGTCGTGCTTGAGAACCGGCTCTGCTGCCTCTAAAGTATCCTGGACCAGGAAAGTGCTCTCCAGGCTCTCCTCTGTTGTCGTCTCTGAATCAGCGGGATCTGAAAATGAGAGGATGGCCTGTGCTGCTGGGTCTGCCCAAACTCCCTCATCGTCTGTGATCACAAAGTCACAGTCCTGGTGGATGTCTAGCCCGACATTTGTCATCTGCTCTGTGTCTGAAGTGGTCTCTGAGCATGATCTCTCTCTGGCTCGGCTGTCCTCGACCATCTCTAACACTTTCGCCCTCGATGCGAAAGTATACCTTCCCGCTATCATGATCAGTCACCGCCTTGGCTGTGGCCAAGAACGGACGACCGAGAATGATGGGGGTATCGGTCACTGACTCAGGGATCTCCATGTCCAACACTATGAAGTCCACGGGGAATTGCAAGCCCTGAATAGTGATGACAACATCTCGCAACAACCCCTTCGGCCTCTTGATAGATCGATAAGCAAACTGAAGGACTGTCCTGCTCTGTCTAAGAGTGCCCAACTCGAAATGGTCGAGAAGGGCTGCCGGGAGGAGGTTGATCGACGATCCGCTATCTAATAGAGTGCGGTCGAACCTCTGCTCTCTAATGTGACATCTGACATAAGGGGCTCCTGAATCTGGCCTCTTGGCCGGCAGACGGTTCTGGATCGCGCAACACGTGGCTTTTGTCAGCACATGGATCTCTAAATGGCGGTTCCTCCTCTTCCTCCTGACAGTGGTCCTGTCTCTCAGTGAACGCTGAAGAAGGGGGATGTGCTGCAAAGCCTCCTGAAGAGTCAGCTGTATGTGAAATCGATCTATCATCTGCTGGCTGAACTCTTCCTGATCTCTCTTTTTTGGATTTTTTGTTTTCTTCCCCTTCCCCATCTGAAGGGCTCTAGGAAAGGGGATCACTGGGTCCTTCTCAGATGAAGGACTAGGAAAAGGTCTAGACGGCTCGACGACCAGATCCGCACATACATCACACACCACAGTGGGACCAGAAAAAACCAAACCTTTTCCTTTATTCACAATAGGGTTCCGAGATACATCAGAAGTAGGAAAAACAACAGGTCTCTCTAAATGAACACGGGTGGCCTCAGCACCACCATCAGCTGGATCAACTGGAAGACTCACGGCCTCAGTACCGCGCTCTGGCTCGGCATCAGGGGTGGCCTCAGTACCACCTTCTCGAACTGGTGAAACGGCGGCCTCAGCACCGCCAGTGGAATCAGCATCCTTGGTGGCATCCGTACCACCGTCATCATCTCTAGCGGCCTCAGTACCGCTCTCTTCCTCCTCGTCGGGCGCTCTGGGTGGATCTTCATGATGTGGCTCAGATGAGGCACTGCCTGCTGGCATCCTACCACTCCTAAGTGTTACAAAATCAGTATCAAAAAGATATCCAGTCATATCACCAAATGCATCACTAGGAGTGGTAGACTCAGTACAAGCTACCTGCTCAGATTTCCGCTTCAGGCTATTGGGGTTCGGCTCAATCAGGGCAGGGATGGCGACCTTCCCTCTCACAATGTCCCGCATCTCCTGGCGGAACTCGTCCATCTCCCGTCGAAAGGTAGCCTGTTGATCCGTGAGGAGGCGGGCTATATCATCCAAGGCGGGGCTTTCGTGGGAGCCTGACGGGTAGCCTCTCTGGTAGTGAGACTGCTGGAACTGGTGCTGCTGCTGCTGAGAGGGGTATGGGTGATGCTGCTGCTGCTGCTGGTGGTGAGGCTGATCTCGCCTCCAAGACTGTCCCTGCTGATAGGGACGAGGACCATAGGACGACTGCTGCTGCTGCTGTGATGGGTACACTGGGGGCTGCTGCTGCGGCGGCTGGTGATCTCTCTGATGGTCGTACTGGCCTCCCTGACCTAACGACTGCTGCTGGGGCTGGGTACCTCCGGTCCCCCACCGGAATCCGGGATGGTCTCGTCGGATACCGGGCTGAGGGCGGTCATACCAAATCCCGTTGACATTTATCAACGGCTCTGCATCGTATTGGGGTGACGGGAGTACTGCCAGAGGATGATCAGGCTGGTATACCACCATCTGCAAGTCTGGAGACGGTGGTGACTGGTAGGTGGGCTGCGGCTGCTGGTACGGCTCCGCCTGTACAAGGTGAACCTGTCTAGTCTGCTGGTGTGAGCTGGAGCGCTGGGACGAGCTGCTGCTGCTGCTGCCGTGATCGCCTCGCGACTGAAGACGGGGCTGGGAAGCCGTCTGTGCCTCCTAGAGACACATGAGCTGGGTCTTCATGTCGCTCAGAGTCTGTGCCATCTGCTCCATCTGAGTGATGCCCTGGCACTGCTTCTTCTCTATCAACTCCATCTGGTCCAGCTTCTCGCTGATGATTCCCATGTCTGCTGCTGAAGACTCTGCCTGTGCTGCTGCTACTGCAGACGAACAGGAAGGACCGGCGTCGACTCGTGCGATCCTCTGGTACTGCACGGGTTGTGGCTGCTGGGGTCTGCCCTGAGTGTACAACCGGGTCTGGGACATCACCATGTAGTTCTCGGCCATCTCCTCGTAGATGGCCCAGACCTGGTCGTGATCCTTGGCGAAGTAAGACCCGCCACAAGAAGCATTCACCAAGCCCTGAAGCTCTGGTGTCAGCCCGCTGAAAAAGCTCTGCACGACGTTCGGCTTGGAAATGTCGTGGTGCGGGCATCTATCAGTCAGCTCTCGGAACCTCTCCCATGCCTCATGGAACTGCTCGTTGGGGAGCATGGAGAAGTTGCTGATCTGGGCTCTCGCGGCATTGGTCCGCCTGAGTGGATAGTACTTATACAAGTACTCGGTGCGGAGCTGCTCCCAAGTGTAAACAAACTTCCCCAGATGCTTCAGCCAGGTGGCTGCTCTGTCTGCCAAAGAGAAGGGGAAGGCAATCATCCTGATGGTGTCCTGGTCCACCTGACGGTCGTGGACAGTACTGCAAATCATCAAAAACTCCTGGAGGTGGAGATAGGGCTCCTCGGTGGCAAGCCCGTGGAAACGGGGGAGAAGCTGCAAGGTGTTCGGGGGGAACTTGAAGTCCCCCACGATAGCTGGTAGCACAACCCAGTGATGCATCGGTGTCGATCCGGGGTTATGCAACTCCCGCATCGGTCTCGGTGGCTCTCCTGCTCCTGCCGCGGCGGCTGCCCCTGCAGCGACGGCTGCTGCGGCTGCTGCGGCTGCTGCTGCTGCATCATCTGGGATCCTCGGCCCGTCTCTACACTGCTCGCGCTCTGCTCTCATCTGCTCCATCTCTCTCCTCATATCTAACATGAAAGCTCCCTGATCCCTCAACTGCTGTTGTACCGTCTCGAGGGAGGCGATCAGGGTGGAGTTGATCGCACCCTGGTCCAGAACAAAGTGCTCGGGATATGGACCTCTAGAGCGATCATCAGAACTGTCGGCCATGGTGTTTGCAAAATCAAACGATCCAAACTCAGGTGCCGATAAAGCTGCTAATCTCTCCTCTGGCACTGGTCTCTCGGAACCGAAAGAAAGGGGGTCGAGGGGGAACAGGGTGGAATCATACTCGGGTTCGGAGAGCGGGTCTCAGCTCTCGCGAACCAACCTAGATGAACGGGTAGACACACCCGAAAGCGGTGCAGCTAGAGGCTGCCTAAGAGATCGTCTGCCCATCATCTTGATGTGGCGAGTAAGGCAGATGAGATCTGGAGAAACTATGATCACAAGCAAACTCCAAGTTTACCAACGCAACGCGAGCTGATGACCGTAAAGGCTCGGTAAAATTATCTTGTCAAATTTTATTTTGGTGAACAATCAAAATATCAGAGCGATTACGTGACCTGCTGGGGTACCCGATACCTTCCCAACCGACTGTCCTGCACAGAAGAGTCGGTAATCAGTCGAGAATGGTACCAGAGGGCTCTACCTAGTGTTCGGGTCACTCTCTCGTGCAATCAAACAAAGCACTGAGGGGGTTGCTCTCCCCAAAACAAGTTTTTTTAAATGAAGTGTCTTTTAGTGATCAATAGTTTTAGCAGTCCCAATTTTATGGTTTTTCTTTTTAATCTTTTTCAATACAAACAAAGAGTCCTAACGAATTTTTCGGTTCTCCTGGTTATTAAGTCAAAAACTGGGGGAGAAGACGAAAAAGCCAATGCGCGATGAAATCAATGATGCATGCAAAGTAAGAAAGGCGTACCTGACTCCAGCACTCTACATGCAATATGATCCGCGCATAATGTAAAGACAGAAAAGTAAACTACCTATATGGTGCAGCGGGAAAAGCCGAGTTCTAAGGAGGCAACTTCTACTCGAAAGAACCGTCTAGCTGGTCACCAGCCTTCGATCCATAGAGTCCGGTCTTGGTCTACCCCTCCTCCTCCTGACAAATCGGGTTCAGGAGCAACGCTTGGTAGGGCAGGCTGCGGCACGTAGGCTCGAAGAAAAATGAATCAGCTATTTTTATTAATGTTTTATTAGTAGGTCCAATTAATGATCTATAGGAACATGAAATCTATTAGGTGTGTGGATCCTACTAATTACGACACGGTCAAACAGAAAGTCCTACTGCTAGGGGCTCGAGAAAAACTGCATAAAACCGTAAAAGGCAGCGAAAAACCAAAAACCGCGAAAAGCCGCGAAAAAGCTAAGGGTCCCCCAAGCACACCGGTGCTCGGCGAAACAGACCCGAGATAAGAAGTCCAAGTCCAGCTGCTGTCCCTGTATTATTACAATAATCAAATGAAATAAAAGTAAAGTCTAGCTACTCCTCTCCCACTCAGCTACTCTCTCGCTCTCTCCTGCGGCTCCGTGCAGAAAGGAGCCGCCTCCAAATCCTGCGGTTGCTCCGGCGTCTCGAGAGTCACCGCCTCGGTCCTCGGGCCCTTGCAAGAAAGAAGACAAGTGTCACAGACCAAGAATAATAATCAAATAATAGCAGAAAAACTAAATAGGGGTATATGTGCAAAAATGACAAATAAAATAAACAAGCAAAATCAAACATAAATAAAAAGAAAAGAAAATGAAATAAAACAAAAATAAGGGAAAAATAAAAAGCCGCAAAAAGTCGCGGACTCAGAAAGAGCCGCGGAAAGCCGCGAAAAAGAAAACAAAAAGAAAATGAAAAATAAAAGGAAAGACTACTAAGCCGTGCTCCCCGACAACGGCGCCATTCTGATGACACGCCTGAGGGCTCGGGTAAAAGGTAATCAAGGGTCGTTGTGACCCAAGTCACCAGGCGGTGCCAATCGGAAAAATAGACCACCAAAATTGGACAAAAATCAATCAAACTCAAGTAGGGGTCTCGCTATTATATTAACCTGGTATAGCAACCAGGGTCGAACACAAGGAGCACGTAATGGACTTGCGGCCTACGAAGTAGTCTAAAAAGAAATAAAATAAAAGAAATGTATTTTTGGAGGATTTTAAAATTTTTTATAATTTTTTTTGGATTTTTTTATTAATAGAGAAAATAGAAAAAGTAATCAAACAACCTAATACAAACAATTATTAAAGCACCCAAAATCACTAAAAAAGTCAAATAAAAATATTTTTATGTTTTTTTATATTTTTTTACTATTTTTAGTTAATTTTTGGTAATTTTCTGATTTTTATTCAATTTTCTAAAAATCAAACAAGATAGAAATATGAAGGTGCTGTCCAGTCAGGCTTGGAGGGCCAATATAAAATAGATAAAGGCCTTATCAAGGTCTGAAGGTAATTTTCCTAGAAACTAGAAGATATAAGGAAAATCAAGGCACTTGAGTTATTATTTTTGGATTTTTCAGTTAAATATTAGAATTTTTATAGGGTTTTTAGTCTTTTGTAATTTTTAAGGGTTTTATATATCAAAAAATAACCAAAATTGTTCAGAAAATCAAACAAGGTAAAACAACTACTGTCTAATATTTTGTAATTTTTTAGAGGTGTTTTAATATTTTTTTTGAATTTTTAAGTGAGACGGTAAAGAAAAAGCTTGTTTTTGAATTTTTAAAAATATCAAATGAAATAAAAAATGTCTCCAAAAATAGGAGAAAATTTTACACTATGGCAGGAGCCATGTATCCAATTTTCATCACAATTGGAGTTAGTTTGCTATTTTATTAAAAATCAAAACTAAGGTACAATGCATAGGGACCTCTATGCAAATAGTAAAAGTTCCAGGGGGTCCGGTGCAATTTTTCCAAGAAAACACGCGCGAGGCACGTGACCTGGGCACTCAGGGACCTAATTGCAAAGAAACTAAGGTTTTGGACTATTTAATAACAAGTATTAAAAGTCCGAGGGCCTTAGTGTAAAATACCCAAAATATAACGCGCATGCACAAATTCAACACTCACAGGGGTATTTATGCAAATATCAAAAAGTTACTTTCATTCATTAACACCCTAGAACTATGAGGCTAAACATGCAAATAACCCAGATAAGCACGCGTCGACGCACGTGTTCCACTACACACAGGGGCATACATGTAAATACAGAAAATGACAAGGTCCACTATGCAATTTACCAAACTAAAATAAAGTATCTAAAATATTTACAGGACTACAGATGGACAACTAAGAAACTAAGGGCCTAAGATGATATTTACCCTTTATTAAGTCACCCGTCGGATGCACGCCACGTGGTGATCCATCGGCTCAGACGCGCTGGGGCTAACCCTCGACGATCGACGGTCACTATCGAGCCTCCCAAATGATCGGACGGTCAGAGCTGCTCCTCAAATGGATGGCTGGGATGCGAAATGGAGCTGAAGGTCGATCGGACGACTGCGGAGGATCCTCGACGAACTGGGCTCCAGCGAACTTCGCCGGGCTCGTGCAGGCGCTAGAGTCCTTCTCGGAGGCTACGGATGATCGGAGAAGATGCGTGCAGGCCTTCCGCGTCGACTGGTATCCTCCGATGACTCGACGGAGCTGTGGGGAGCTCAGGCGAGTCCGGCGGAGGTCGAGCTGCTACTGCTGCGAGTTGGAGCCCTCAGATGAGCTCGAATGGACCTGAAAAGCACAGTAGCAAACTCGCGGGTCGAGGGCAAAGTGCCTCGACCCTGTGAGAGGGGGTGACGGTGATCGGTGCGGCGGGGCGTAGGGGCTCCGGCGATGCGACGGCGAAGAAGCCCCAATCCCAGCTCCTGTGCGAGCTGGGTTGGATGGAGGGGTGGAGAAGGTGCGCGGGGAGAAGGTGATCTTGATGGAGTGGTCCGATGATCGAGACGAAGGCGGAGATGGTCAGAATCGAAGATGAACGGCGACGACGAGATTTGGGCATAATGCGAAATAAAAGAAAAGGAAAGGAAGCTACGGCTACCTGGGCGGATGGGTCAACTGGGCTTGAGCTCAGTGAGCTCTGGGTCGTCCCCTCGCGGGTCGTCGAGGCCCGAGGCTCGAGCTCTACCTTCAGGCGGAGCACGGCCGCGCCAAGACGCCGGATCTAAGGTCCAGGCACCCTCTCCTCTCTGCGACACGGCCAACGGCGAGCTGTCACCTCGTGGATGGAAATGGAGGTCCTGGTATGGAGGATGGGGAGCCAAAAGATCCTGAAAATGGAGGCGGAGCTCAGAATTTATACAGCTAGGGGTCCGGCTAAAATCAATCGGGTAGGGCAGCTCAGAGCGCGGACCCCGAGGAGGGCATGCCGGCGGGGGTGTCGGATCTGGCAGGAACGAATTGGACCCTGGGTTTGGGTGTGAGGTGATCGGGTCGTGATGCTAAAATGTTGAGAAATCGGGTCGGGCGTCACGGACCCGTGGGAAGTGGTCCAAGGGGGGAGTTGACCGGGGGGTCAACGTCCCCCGCGGACCAATGAGGATCAGCCACGTCAAAATGATTTGGAAAATAGAAATAAAATAGGAAATGGACGAATTATTAAATACTCAAAATACGAAAAATGTTTATTTTATTTTTTTCTATTTTTTGTGATTTTTAATTAATTTTTCAAAATAAAAATAAGGTATTTACACTTGGGTGCTATATATAGGTATATATACAATATAGGATTTTTATTTTTGATTTTTAATTAGTTATTTTTATACATTTTTATTCCCATTTTATATTTTATTTATTTATAGCATGAAATTAGGAATAAAAGGGTATTTTTATTTTATTTTTATTATTTATATACAATGGTTAAATAAATAGATATGTACATCTATATACATGGTATATTTACAAGGTTCTTTTTGGTTTTTAATTTTATTCTTTTTATTTTGTTTTGTTTTAATGGTTTTTATTTTATTTACTTACACCATGAAAGATAGAATATATACAAATTTTATGGAAATTAATTTATTTATTTATAAGGTGAAATAAATATAGATAAGGGGACTATGTACATGATGAATATGTACAAGGTAGGTGATTTTTATCTTCTTTTTAATTTTTTCAATTTTTGTTTTGATTTTGTATTTATAAATATATAGAAATATATACAAGCACATTTTATTCCATTTTTGGAGGAAAATATTTTTGTGATATTTACAGGTATATTTACACACATGAGCCCCTATCTCTCTCTACTTTGGCTTTTATGCTGTCAGGCCCATGCTGAGCCCTCCCTTGGGATTAGGTTGCTCAATAGTTTTTCTAAATATTTCCCTCTTTTTCTTTTTAATCTTTATTCTTTTATTTTTGCACAAAAACATGCTAATTATTAGTTTTTACACCATGCATGCTTTTGGTAATTATTTGTATTTACAAGTATCTACATGTATTTGCAAAGGTTTTTGTAGCTAAAATATAAGAATAAAGAGTGATGAATGAGTATTCATCAAGGTTCGTGCACATACTTCCTCAAGTTGGATATGTGGAAGACATCATGTATAACTTATAAGTGTGGAAGAAGGGCCACTCGGTAGGCCACCTTCCCCACTCCAACAAGAATCTCAAATGGTCCAATATATCGCGGCACCAGCTTGCCATGAACACCAAATCTCTGTATTCCGTTCATGGGAGATACTCGTAAAAACACACAATCTCCCACCTGTATTACATGAATTTCATTAGTATGAGATTAAGTTTAATATCAATAAGTTGTATGCAATTTGATTAAGATAAAAGGATCGGATTACCTGAAACTCCAAGTCTCTTCTCTGATGGTCTGTATACTTTTCTAGCGGCTTTGTGTCGTCAAAAGCTTTCGCCTCACAAGATCAACATCTCTTGCAGTCTCCTCCAGGAGATCTACAAGATAAAGAGTATGATCACCTACCTCACGCCAACTAAGAGGTGTGAGGCATCTCTGCCCGTATAGGGATTCGAATGGCGCCATGCCAATACTGGAATGATAGCTGTTGTTGTACGTGAATTCAGCCAAAGGCAGATGGTCCTTCCAGGACCCTTTCCACTCCAAAGTGCATGCGTATAACAAATCCTCGAGTGTTTGTATGATGCGCTCACTCTGTCTGTCGGTCTGTGGATGGTATGCAGAACTCATCTTCAGCTCTATCTATAGTGCTGACATGAACTGGTGCCAATAGTGCAATGTAAACCTTGAGTCCCTGTCAGATACCACCTCTCGTGGTATACCATGAAGTCTGGCAATGTTCTGCACATATAGCCTGGCCAATCTGGATGGAGTATAGGTCATGCTGACAGATATAAAATGGGATGATTTGGTCAACCTGTCAACAACGATCCAAATAGAATCATGGCCACCTGGTGTTTTCGGCAAACCAGTGATAAAATCCATAGAGATACTCTTCCACTTCCACTTAGGAATGGGAAGTGACTGCAATAATCCTGGTGGTCTCTTGTGCTCCACCTTGATCATCTGATAGGTCATACATCTGCTGACATGATGTGCCACATTGTGCTTCATTCTGTCCCAATAGAAATGTCGATGCAAATCATGATACATCTTCATACTGCCAAGATGGATGGATAATCGTGAACTATGTGCCTCATCAAGAATGTCTCTGTGTAACTGCTCATCGTTGGGTACAACGACTCGACCAACTTTCCACAAAATAGACTCTGTAACCACAAAATCATCAATATCATCCTTGATGGCTCACATGTATCTGTCTTAGATCCAAAGATCTGACTTCTGACCTTCGACGATGGGATCCCACAAACTGTTGAATCGTGGATGCACTGCAATAGATATGGATGCACTCTCTTGAGGATGTCAATCAGTCAAAGCTGCGAGCATATTCCACGTGTATAGCCTATTTGCCATACCCTCTGCATGAGCTCTCCTGTTAAGAGCATCTTCCACCACATTTCCGTTACCTAGATGGTAAGAGATCGTGCAATCGTAATCCTTCAGTAGCTCAAGCCACTTATGTTGTCTCATGTTCATCTCCTTCTGATCAAAGATATACTTCAAGCTCTTATGGTATGTGAAAATCTTGAAATTCAGCCCATAAAGACAGTGGCACAAGATCTTCAAAGCGAAGACAACTGCTGTCAACTCTAAGTCATGTGTGGAGTAGTTTCGTTCATGCGGCCTCAACTGATGTGATGCGTAAGCAATCACGTGACCTCGCTGCATTAGCACTGCTCCTAAACCTTCTCCCGAGGCATCTGTGTAGACTGCATAGTCCTGGGTACCTGAAGGTAGTGCAAGAATGGGTGTCGTAGTCAATCTTTCCTTCAATATCTTGAAGGCATGCTCGCATAAATCATCCTAAATGAAAGGAACTCCCTTCTGTGTCAATCATGTCAATGGAAGAACAATGCGTGAAAATCCGCTGATAAAGCGTCTGTAATAGCCCACTAATACAAGGAATCTCCGAGTATGCGTGACTTTCTTGAGTTGTTCCCAAGACATGGCTGCCTCAATCTTCACAGGATCAACTGCGATACTTGCTCCAGAAATGACATGTCCAGGAAACAAGATATGGGATAACCATAACTCGCACTTGCTTAGCTTGGCATACAACTTATGCTCTTGCAATGTGTCCAGGACAATCTTTAGATCGTTCACATGATCCCATTCATTCCGAGAATATATCAACACATCATCAATAAATACCACTACAAACTTGTCCAAGTATGGATGAAAGATCCTATTCATATCCATGAATGCTGCTGGGGCATTGGTGAGCCCAAATGGCATCACCACAAACTCACAGTGTCCATACCGATTCCTGAAAGCTGTCTTCGGAATATCGGACTCTTGAATCCTTAGCTGATGGTAGCCTGATCAAAGGTTAATCTTCAAGAACACCGAAGATCCCTGAAGCTGATCAAACAAATCGTTAATGCATGACAAAGGATAACGGTTCCTCACCGTTCTTTGTTAAACTACAGGTAGCCAATGCATAATCTCATCGATCCATCCTTCTTCCTAACAAAAAGAACTGGAGCACCCCAAGGTGAAGTGCCTGACCTCACGAAAACCAAGTCAAGTAACTCCTACAACTACACCTTTATCTCTCTCAAATCAACTGGGGACATGCGATATGGTGCCATCGAGATTGGTTGTGTATCTGGTAGCAATGTGATCTTGAACTCAATCTCCCTCTCAGAAGGTAATCCATGCAACTCATCAGGAATTACATCGGGATAGTCTGATACTACTCTGATGTCCTGTGTCATCGGCTCATGATATGATGTCTCTCAGACAAATGCTAGATATGAATCACATCCCTGGTCAACAAGTCTCCGAGCTTGCAACACTGAAATGTACTCCATTATGGAGTCACATAATGTACCCTCAAAAGTGAACTAAGGTAAACCTGGAATCCTGAAGATAACTATCTTCCTAGAGCAATCAACAAGAGCATGATCAACTGATAACCAATTCATGCCTAAAATCAAGTCAAACTCATCAAGCTGAAGTAACAAATAGTCTACGGTCATCTCGTGACCGCCAATCAGCACTAGTAAGTCTCTGACTATTAGTGAGATGACGAACAACTAGCCACCTGGTACGAATGTGGTAAGGAGGATATAGAGACTATGCAACTCTGCCTAATAAAGCTAGTAATCCCAATGCAATGAAAGACTGTGTTGCACCAGAATCAAATAAAACATGGAAAGTTTGGCCCAAGACCGAGAGCATACCTTTCACCACAATAGCTGTTGATCGGGCCTGCTCCTCAGTCACTGCGTACAACTGTCCCTATCTAGCTGGTGCGGTACTGGAACCTGCCACACTCTATGTCATTCTAGGCGGTCTCCTGAAGTTGGAGTTCCCATCACATAAACTCCCTATACATTGTGCTTGTGACTGTGGTTGCGGTCGAGGCTAACCAGAAGCCTGTGGGCACTGAGACGGTAACGTCCCCACTCATTGCACAAATAACATCTCACAGATGGGGTAGTCGTGCATGTGTTCCGAGTCGGTCCTACTAAAGGTCTGTTTGTTCTCTACGACCCATATGGTTGTGCTGAACTCATGCCACGTCTAACAAGTGCTCCTCCTAAGGTAGTCGCTGGAGATGAGCGAGAACCACCTGAAAATGTCGAACATGTAGGTCAAAATTGCCTACCTGAACTTTTTGATAAAACTGTCATCGAATCAGCTCAAATGATTGTTGTGGTGTAGGTGCCGCTCTAGATGAGCTCCTAAAGCGTCCCTCTCGGATATCCTCAAACTTGTCTATTGCGTCAGTAGCCTCGAAGATGGAAGTAATACATTATCTAGTTAGATTCTCTAACATTTCTTCCTGCATCCCTCTATTTAACTTCTCCAGATTCTCATCTGGAAACAAGCAGTTGATGAAGTGTGGCGAGATAACTCGGTGTAGCGGACTAAGTACTCTCTAGCTGTCATCCGTCCCTGTCTAAGCTCTAGGAACAATCAGCGCTGGGGCTTCTTCCACTTCCCAGAAAAGAAGTGGGATCTGAATCTTGTCTCAAAGTCATCCCATGTAGGTTCGCGTCATAACTCAGAAACTACCACCTCACACCATCTCTTTGTGAAATCTGTCAATAAATACTCCATGAAAGATAGCCATGAGTCTCGTGGTATGTGCATCATCTGAATTACCTTCATGACCCTCTTTAGCCACCATCTTGGTATGACGTCCTGGTGCCCTCAAACATGGGAACATTGACCCGATGATATGATGTGAACACCGACTGATGCCTATGGATAACAGAGTACTTGTGTGCATCATCATATGCAAAGTGTACAGAGTCCTTCTCCCTATCATAATCTCCATCCTCTGCTTCATGTGCTGGCATCTCCTCATGTAAGTCATCAAAGTGAGGCTGATGTACCTCAATTGATTGTGGCTGGTTCTATCATGTCCCATCTTGAGATGGATGGTATGTGAAGTCTGACAGCTCCTTGAATCTCATCTCCACATCTATCTGCATGTTAACGATCTTTGTCTGATGAGCTAATATCTGATCCTGCTGACCTCGCATGGCAGCCTGCTGCTGCTGGAGGTCGATAAAATTTCGATTGACTAAGGTAGAATAAAAATCAAGTGTCGTTGTCCTCAATTGGTCAATCGTTCAACGAGAAAAATAAACTACTCAAAGATAAATAAACTAAATGTAAGCGGCTTCACTATTTTATTTACCTGGTATAGCGATCAGGGTCGAACACAAGGAGCACGATTTAAAGCCTAAGTAGTCAGATCTCTGAAAATGAAATATTTTTGTTGGTTTTTTAATTTTTCAAATTTTTAGTTTTCAATAAAATAAAACAAGCACACGGAATAAAAGCACACATAACACTCTTTTTGGATTTATCAAAATAGTCAAAAATACTCAGAAAATTACAGAGAAAATGTTTTTGGGTTTTATAGGGTTTAAAGTATTTTGATATTTTTTAGAGAATTTCAGATACTTTTGTGATTTTCTAAAAAGCAAATAGTGGAAAAAATACAAAACAGTACACAACAAGTATACTTTACAAATTAAAATTATTCAAAATGCCCCCAAAATCTTGGATGATATTTTTATGCTAAAATAGAGGTAAAAACCTAGAAACAGAAATTGAAAACTTGATTTTTGGATTTTTATTTGATTTTATATATTTTTTTATAATTTTTGGATGTTTTGTAATTTTTAGGATTTTTATAAGTATTTTTCAAACGAAATTGATACTGGAAGTAGAACACAACAAAATACAACTCCAGAAATTTTCATGGAATTTTTAAAATATTTTTCAATTTTTCTATAACTCAAACATGACACTTTTTATGGTTTCTTGAATTTTTAATAAAAGAAAATACGTGCAATTAACTGCCAAAAATCACCACAAAGAAAGCATGTAAACATGAGACAAAAATATTTTTTGGGTAATTTTTAAAGTTAATTTGATAATTATTATGTCCAATAGAAGACAAGGAGTTAAATACAGTTTATAGGGCCCCCGATGTAATTAAGTTCAGTTTTAGGGTCAAAATATAACACACAATCAAAGCTTAGGGGCCAAACATGCAATTTCTCCAGCCAAAACATACACAACACCTGATCCAGACCCACAAGGGTATAAATGCAAATATCAAAACATGAAACTCATTCCATAACATATAAGCAGTTCAAGACAGGAACTGCAATTAACCCAAAGAAGCACGTGGAGACACACGTGACAAAGACTCGACATGACTGAAATGCAAATATTAAAACTATAGGGTCCAAACTGCAAACTACACAATTATTTACCATACTAAAGCTAAATAAGACAACGTGTAGGGGAAAAAGGGAAATATACCCATATAGGGGCACGTGGTACACAGGGGTAGCTCTCTGACCTACGGTCTTATGATCGTTAGTGGTGCAGATGTTACGGTCTAGAAAGGTTGCGACGACGTGCGGTTCAGATCTGGAAAGGTTCTGATCGAACTGTTATCGAATAGGCGTGGATGGATGACCATGATCAGAAATGGACGCGAAGGGGCATCGGACAGCTCCAGAGGATGCTGGAAGAACTGAGGCTAGGCGAGCTTTGATCGAGAAGACCTGGCGGTGAGAAGACATGATCAGCTCGAAACGGGGTTCAACACCTTCGTGAGGTGCCTCCGTGTCTAGTGGATGGGTCGGATGCGAGCACGGATGGTCAGATTGACATGGCGATGGTCCTCCTACTGGAGCCGCTCCGCCAGAGCAGCTGGGGTATCAAATGGGCTTCCTCACACAAGCAAGCACCTACAAGGAAAAAGTGACTCAGGGGCGTGGCTCCGGTCGGGTTATTGCATAGCAAAACAAGGGGAAGCATCGGGGAAATGGAGCTTGGGTTTCTGGCGAAGGTGAGGGAAGGAAACCCGACCTAACTCTGCCCCGATGAGCAGGATCCAAGGGGATAGCTGCGTTAGAAGATGAAGGGAGAGGGGCGATTCGATCGATGCGGGTGAGGGGGGGTAACGAGCTCAGACTCGATGGTCGAAGCTAACGAATCGACGGTGGCGGAAGTGGAGAAATTGAAATGGAATGGAAAGTACGCGGATGATAATTGCTACCTGAAGGTGCTGATCAATACAAGAACTCCAGGTAAAGCGGAGGAGGAGGTTATATCCTCAACCAAATTGCGACTGACCAAGGAGGCTTCTCGCGGCGGCTCTCCGGTGGTGCGACTTGAGCGTCGTCAATCAGCACCAACCCGAGCTTTGAAGGTGACTCCAGGCAGTTGTCACTCAGCTGGAGGTGGCTAGGAGGCAGAAGGGTGGTGAGGTACGAGCTGCTGAGCATAGGAAGCGGAGGGAAGAATTTATAGGATGCCCGAGGGTCTAGAAGGAACGGAGTGGCGCTCGAAACCCTAAGGCGATCCGGCTGTGCCTAGGGATCTGCGAGGATCGTGGATCTTAGGACCTTAATCACAAAAATCAAGGAGAATGGGGGCCTGACCCGATCGGGAAAAATGGAAGAAGAAGCTCCGGCGGACAAAGAATCTAGTCGGGTCAGATGGGAGGAGACGTTGACCAGGGTCAACAATCATACGTGGCCCAATCATAAATCAAAATTTACAAAAATAAAAGGAAATTAAATATAAAATAGTAAATTATTTTAAAATAAAAAGTGTAGAAAATAAAAAAATGTTTATTATTTTATAAACTATTTGCTATGATTTTTATTTATTTTTATAAAAAATATAAATAGGTTATATACAATATTAAGTATTATATACATGTATATTATACCTATGTATTACGTGCAAGTACTTTTATTTTATTATTTATTTACAAAATAATTTAAGGAGTATAAAATGATTTTTATTTTATTTTTATAAATTAATTAGGGTTGTAAAATAAATAGGTATTGTATTATATACATGTGTCTTTCGTACAAGGAATTGTTTATTTTTATTTTTATTTTGTTTTTCTGATTTTTATTTTATTTTTATATTTTTTCCACAGCTATATACAAGTATTAAAAAATAACAAGATATTTATGTTTTTTGAAAATAAATAAATAAATATTTGTACAAGTATAGGTGATATGTACAATACATAGTGTACCCTTATCTCTCTCTACTTATTCTTTTGCGATCAGGACAAACCTTGACCTTCTCTTGGGGTTTGGGTCACTCCGTATCTATTCTAAATAAATCCTTCCTTTTCTTTTCTCTTTATTCTTTTATTTTTGCAAAATAGGTGTTAATTATAAGATATTAACAAGGGCATGCACATAGTTAATTTATTGTTTTTTACATATATTTATGGATGGTTTTGCTAAAAGATAAAGCTAAAATAAAAGAATAAAGAATGAGAATCGTAGATTCATCATCCCCCTATACTTTACCTTTTCTAGTCCCTTAACAAATACTTATTTAAAAAAGAAGTGAAAAAGAAGAGAAGAAAAGAAAAAGAACCAAAGTTGATTATTAAACTTATCTTCATTAAATTGGAGTATGGAGCTCAGTCAGACCTTTAGATTATTAGTTTGGCAGAACCTTGTTGGGACATGGGTTTAAGACTCAAGAGCCTCCAAGTTCCATTGTTCTATGATCAGGACTCCTTAATAACTAGATCAGAACAAATTTACATACGCAAACTCTAATGACTATGCATCTTTCCTTGTACTGTGTAAGTGATATGTAGCTCCTCACCTCAGAAATGGTAAAGAAACAACCTCCCTCAACAAGGTAACTCTAATCCCCCAGTCTAGTGACTCTTTCCTCGAGGAGCAAGGTATTCTCTTCTAAGTTCAAGTACAACCAGCTCAAGAAGAGGGGGAAAGAAGAGAATGTCAGTCACCAGTGTAGCCACGTATCCCTTGGAGCTTAACCAGTGTAGCTAAGTCTCCAGCTGCAGGCTTCCATGGGATGAGAAGGTGAAATACATAAGCTTTGCTTATTCACTATATACACTCCGACAGACATTTTATTTTCAATTAGGCATTCCTTCTTTTTTGAAGTTTTTCATATTTTTGCATATATACAACATTTTTACATGGTGCAGCATGTACATAAGGAGTTTTTCTTCTTGAGCCAGTAGACTATCCCTCTTTTGAAGCATTATTGCAATCCACAAACTCCTGTCTTTAGACCTCAATGCCACTAGACCGGGTTGAGGTGCACATCCCTCCCTATAGGAAGACGAGAGGTTCTGGCTAGCAGTACTACCCTCATATGCTGCCCCAAGCCAAAGGATTCTGCCTCCTCGCCACCTCATCCGTGTTGAGCTATACGTAAGGTGTGTGTCCAAGTCAAGCCATTGTCTCTGAGAGTCATGCATGCGTTGTTAAGTGTTCTACTTAGGCTCATCAAGATGACATGTGAACATAGCCTAGTGGACTCAAAGAATTAAGTCACTATGGACCTGAAAACACTTAACCCCAAATCCTACAAGGTTCCTCTGAAGTTAAGTGGATTAAGGTCTTAACCAAGCTCCTTTTTCCAATTTAATCCCAGACTAGTTTAAATGTCAACCATGATTTAGAAGACTATACATGCAAGTATTTACAAAACTCTTTTTATTTTTTTTTCAAAATATGCAAATTTTTATAGAAATTTTGAATGCAAGAAAGAAGGAAAAGCTCTGCACAATATTTTTACAAACAATTTTTTGCATGTATTTATTTTCAAACATTTTTCAAAAATTGTGTACTATATACATAATTTTGATACCAAAATATTTACAAAAAGTTTACAATCAAAAGCATTTTTACATTGCACAAAAAATAATTTTTACAAAAGGCTTTTTACAAACATTTATATAAAAGAAAATTTTAAAATTTTTTGTGATTTTCAGTCATATTATTAACACACACAAAGTACGAGTTATGGCTAAAGTATATATACAATATATACGACATCCCCCTATACGCAACTCAAACGATGTCCTCAGAGTGATCAAGGAGCGATGAAAAGAAGACATAACTCGTGCTGAGTATGGGGAAGTGAAAAGAATTGCTATATTACTACGACGAATGAAAGAATATAGTGAATCAAATGAATATAGGTCGAT
The DNA here is from genome assembly GCA_037367405.1 of Ottelia alismoides. Classification (NCBI taxonomy): domain Eukaryota; kingdom Viridiplantae; phylum Streptophyta; class Magnoliopsida; order Alismatales; family Hydrocharitaceae; genus Ottelia; species Ottelia alismoides. The sequence goes on from JAZKJV010000793.1 coordinate 707,088, forward strand.
GATCCCCCTATACTTAGGATCAAGTAATCCTAAGTATAGAAGATTGTACACAAGGGAAAACCCAAAGAATAGGATGTACAGGTATTACCTCCTCTATACTTAGAGTAAAATATCCCTAAGTATAGGCATCAAAATAGAGGTAAATAGAATCAAATGAATAATCACAGGTTTGATACCCCCCATACTTAGGGCAAAGAGTACCCTAAGTATAACATAATCAGAAGATGAAGATAGGGTATCAAACAAAAAGAATGAATGATATGGACAGTCTGGATCTATACAGCTGCGAAGGAGAAGTGATAATCAAGTATGAGATGCAAATGATGTGAGTCAAAGACCATATCTCATACAAAATGAATAGGGGCAACGTCAACGATCAGCGGATCGTGATCAAGATATGTCTTATGGCGCTTACCGTTAACTCGAAAGGTGGAATCAGATGACAACTCAGATATATCAATGCTTCTGTTGTCGTGCACCTTTCTGACCAAGTATGGTCCCTTCCATTTGCTTTGTAGCTTCCATGGAAATAATCTTAACCTAGAGTCAAATAGCCATACTCTCTAGTTCAGCTCAAACTATTTATGGCTGATGTGAGAATCATGCCATATCTTCACTCTATCCGTATACTGTAGGCTACTTGAGAAGGTTGTGTCTCTCAACTCCTTCAAGGCTGCCAATTATGCTTTTCTTTGATCTCATACACTCTTGGAATCCAATAATAGCTCTGTAACTGCCCAAAGTGACTTGTGCTTGATTTCCACTGGTAAGTGGCATGTATTGCCACAAACAAGACGAAATGGAGATGTGTCCAAATGTGTCTTGAAGGAAGTCATATAGGCCCACAAGAACGAGTCTAAAAGCTGTGACCAATCCTTTCGGTATAGGAGGACAACCTTCTGAAATATAGTATTGATCTCCCTATTCGATACTTCAGCAAGACTTAGTTTGAGGGTGATATGCAGTGACAACTCTACGATCAACGCTGAACTCGTTAGCAAGGGCCCTTACCTTGTCATTGATAAAATGAGTCTCCCTGTCTGAAATGATATTCTTCCTCACAAATTTGCAAACAGTCTTAGCATCTGCGACTCCGACGGGGATGGACTCAACGCAACGACTAACATAATCCACATCAAGTAGAATGTACTCGAATCCCTGACTCTTAGGAAATGGACCCTTGAAATCGAAGCCCCATGCGTTAAAAACCTCACAGAATTGAATGAGCTGCATCGTCATCATATCACGTTGTCCACAAGTGCCCATCCTCTGACAGTCAGTGCAACTCTTCATGAATTCATCTGAATCCTTGAAGAGGTAGGCCACCAAAGGTCGGATTGGAGAACTTTCTGTGTTGTCCGTCTCTCAAAGTGATGTCCTCCTTCCTCAAGCTCGTAGCAATATGTGAGGATGTTGTGGTGCTCCTCCTGAGGAATACACCGACGCTAGACACTATCCCCCCCCTTCATGGTAAAGGGTGGGATCCTCCCAATGATATGACTTGGCCTTCACCAGGAAGGTCTCAAGTCTCTGCCTGGGCCAACCTTGTGGAAATTTCTTGGAGACGAGATAGTTCACAATGTCAGCGTTCCACGGAAGCGAGGTGATAGCAAGAATCTCCTCGTCTGGGAAAGTCTTTGTAATAGGTGTGGTCTGCTCTAAATCCTCAAGATGCTCTAACCGGGAGAGGTGATCCTCCACCACATTCTTGACTCCAGGTTTATCCTTAATCTCTATATCAAACTCCTGGAGTAGAAGGATTCAACTGGTCAGTCTGGCTTTGGCATCCTTCTTTTCCATGAGGTATCGGATGGTGGTGTGATCTGTATAAATAGTCACTCTAGATCCAAGAATATACGATTGAAACTTATCCAAAGAGAAAACTACGGCTAGCATCTCCTTCTTAGTCATGGTGTAGTTCCGCTGAGCGGTATCCAAAGTCCGGCTAGCATAGTAAATGGCAAACGACAATCCATCCCTCCTCTGTCCAAGCACGACCCCTATGGAAAAATTAGAAGCGTCTGTCATGATCTCGAATGGTAGAGGCCAATTAGGTGGCTGAAGGACAAGAGCCTGAATAACTAATCCCTTGAGAGTCTCAAATGACACAAGACACTTATCATCTGCAATGAACTTGGTGTCTTTCATTAGCAAATCAGTAAGCGGTCGGGCAATCCGACTACTGTCCTGTATGAACCGTCGGTAGAAACCAACATGCTCCAGAAAAGATCACAACTGTCGCAAATTGGACGGTGGATTGAGCTTCTTGATGATATCCACCTTGGCTGGATCGACCTCCATGGCCATGTTGGAGATGATGTGGCCAAGGACTATCCCCTGAGTCATCATGAAATGACTCTCCTCCCAAGATATAACAAGGTCGACCTCGATGCAACGCTGAGGTACTTGGTCTAGGCAGTCAAGACAAGCATCAAACCCATCGCCATAGACCGAAAAGTCATCTATGAAGACCCTTAAACACTCGCCCACCATGTCCGAGAAGATGGAAAGCATGCACTTTTGAAATGTAGCCGTAGCATTACATAAACCAAAGGGCATCTTTCTAAAAGCATATGTTCCGAACGGACATGTGAACATTATTTTCTCATGCTCTTCGAGCGCTATGACCACCTGATTGTATCCCTAGTACCCATCAAGAAAGTAGTAGTGACTCTTCCCAGCTAGCCTCTCGATAATCTGATCGAATGGCAGCAGGAAATGATTCTTCTTGGTGGCCTGATTCAATCGTCTATAGTCTACACAGACCCTCCAAGAAGTGGGCACTCGGATAGCTATCTCCTCTCCAGACTCGCTCAAAACTATGGTGATACCCGTCTTCTTGGGTACCACATGCAATGGATTAACCCACTTGAAGTCGGAGATGGGGTAAATAAAATCGACGCTCCACCACTTAGATATTTCCTTCATGACCACATCTGGAAGATTCAGGTTAAGCCTTCGCTGGAACTCACGCGATGGCTTGGCGTCCTCCTCAAGGTAGATGTGGTGGGAGCATAGGGCTGGACATATCCACCGGAGATCAACTACACTCCATTTTGGTTGCCTTGCGGTTTCTTTCAAGAACCTTCATAAAATGAGATTCTTGATCTTCGATTGCTGAGATAATGACTACATACATATCTGGCTCACTCGCAAGGAATCTATACTTCATGCTCTGCGAAAAGGTCTTCAATTCAGTACAATTGAGAGTTGGCAAATTTGGCATTCTGAAATGTCTGTGTGAAGGATACCAGATCTGTATGTGAGAAGACGACCCTGCTGGTGTCTCTGTCAACTGTTTCGGCTCGCTCTCCGCCCTATCTATTGGCTTTGTGGACACTATACATGGTAAATAGTCATCAAAGTCCTGCCAATCGAAATCAGTGTTTGTGTATGAGGGATCTGAGTCTGAATCACATGAAACAAAACCTGCCTTGCTATCCTGATGGCGATCATCAACCTCTAAGGTGTCATGTGCCATGTCTGTGCTCTTCGAACTCTCCTCAACTGTCATTTGTAACTCATCAATGTCTGGAGGTGTGATAACTGGACCTGCCCAAACTGCTTCATCATTTGTAATCACAAAATCACACTCCGGGTAGACGTCTAGCTCTGCAACTGTCATCTGCTCTGAGTAGCTCATCTACTCTGAGCAAGCTTGTACACTTTCACCCATGACATGAAAATATGCCTTCCCGCTATCATGATCGAACACTGCCTTGGTTGTGGCCAAGAAAGGTCGTCCTAAGATGATGGGGGTATCTGTCACGAATTCAGGGATCTCCATGTCTAGTACAACAAAGTCCATGGGGAATTTCAGGCCCTGAATTGTGACAACAATGTCATAGAGTAACCCCTTCGGCCTCTTAACAGATCTATCAACAAACTGAAGGTCTGTATTGCTCTATCTAAGAGGGCCAAACTCGAATCAGTCGAGTGAGGTAGCCAGAAGAAGGTTAATTGAAGAATCGTTGTTGTCTAATAGAGTGCGATCGAAGTGCTACTCATGAATGTTGCATTTGACATACGGAGATCCTGCATCAGGTCTCTTGGATGACAATCGGGTTTGAATAGCAAAGAAAGTAGCAGGGGTGAGCACATGGATCTCTGCATTGTGGTTCCTCTTCTTCCTTTGGATGGTGGTCTTCTCTCTTAAGTTCTTCTGGAAGAGGGGGATGTGCTCTAGTGCCTTCTGTAGAGTCAGTTGTATCCGGAATTTATCATCTGCTCGTTGAACTCTATCTGGTGCTTCTTTTTTGGATTTTCTATTTTGGTCCTCTTTCCTAAGCAGAGTGCTTGAGGGAAGGGGATGGAGGGACCCTCTCTAGAGAGATGAGGGTCAGGAGTAGGTTCCTGTGCATGCAATAGGCTAGAATCAATGCAAAGATCATCATGCACAACAGATAGACTCACAGGAGATACAGAAACCTTTTCTTTATTCATATTTTTTATTTTTGTTGGTTTTCCATTTTTTTGTGTTTTTTTTTAACTGAACTCAGGTACAAAATGAGGCAACACAACAGAAGGTAACTTGGTGGCATCAGTACCACCGACAACATCTGAACTCACGGCATCAACACCACACTCTAGTCTAGCATTAGGAATCAAAGTGGCATCAACACCACCGTCTACAAATGGGAATACGACGGCCTCAGTACCGTTAGTTGAATTAACATCTTTGGTGGTGTCAGCACCACCATCATCATTATCATGATAAGCGGCATCAGCACCGCTTTCGTCCTCATCTTGCACCTTGGAATCTGCATCGGGATGTCACTCAGCCGAGTCACCGACGGTTGGAATCCTACCGCTCCTAAGTGTTACAAAATCAACATCAAATATAGTAGAAGAAGAATCATCCATAATATCACTAGGAGTGGTGGTCTCTGTAAACTATACCTGCTCAGATTTCCTCTTCAGATTGTTCGGATTGGTTCGATCTGAGTGGTCATGATGCACTCAAAGAGATCAGCCATCTCCTGATCTGGTCTGGTTGTCATGGTTCTGCACGAGAACCAATATTATAAATGATAAAATTTATGTTTGCTGGTATTTCGCACATGCTTTTCTCTTCTTGCAATACTTTATGAAAATTTATCAGGAATTGACGGCATATGTGGCTATTGAATTTAAATATCATATTCCCTCTCAGACTTGCGAAGTTGGAGGACTGTTGCTATCTGAGAACTTAATGCAATCAGAATCATAATACTTTGAATGCATGTAGCAAGGTACCATAGCTTTGATACCAAACTGTAACGTCCTTAGATATGGGTACCTGTTTATACGGGATTCGTGGTATTACATTGAATAATGATCACATTAAATAACATGAAATTGAGTGAAAATTTATCATGTTTCGTATTTAACATTCATAAATAATGTAATAACCATAGAAATAACAAGAAGTGCCACCAATTTGCATTTCATTATGTTCGATATATATACAACATGCAACAAAAGAAACTGACCGTGTATACATGTCTCCCAAAATGTACAAAAGAGAAAGAAAAGCACCACTACAGAAACCGAATCAAAAACTGTAACAACTGTACCGTCTGATATAGCAGTTGATGCTCGGAATCATCAGCCAGCTATTGAGACGTAGGCGATTTGCCTGCAACATGCAAGATGCAAGGAATAAAAGGATGTTAATGAATGTTTTGTACATTCCAGCATATAAAAATGATAAGTAATTTAATGTGTTTAAAAGAAAGCAAGTAGAAAGGCATTAATATTTAAAATTTACAACTATTTGTGTGGAAAATAAAGTTCAAGCTTCTTTATTTGCAAACCCCATGTGTACCATCACCCCAATATTTTCCATATTTACATATCCTTTTCATGGTATTTGAGCCATATATATATTATTTTCTTCTTGTTACTTAGAGATCATATTAGTGGATCTTGATATTGAGGATGATGTGTTTCTGATTTGATCCTTGATTGTGCCTAATTTCTCAAGTCTAGTGCATAGTCGATGGTCTTGTTCTGAGGGTGACCTCACAATATGACTCTAAGGCGTGAAGAGTAACTTAGGGTTGGGGGTACCTCCGCTCGCATGCAGTGATGCGTAATGCATCCTAACTATGTTCCCAACACATCCACTAGCTTACCTTAACACTCAAGGTAGTAGTTCTGAGATCTGATGAATTGTCGTTGATTGAGGATTTGTGATAAATGATGATTCTGGTAGAAAGCTTAACTGTAATCAACTCAATTGTAATTGATCTTAACTTTCACCAACTCAATTGTAATCGATCTTAACTTTCACCACTCCAATTGTAATTGATCTCATCTTTTAGCCAACTCACTGTAATTGAACTCAGATGTAGCCATCGTCAAGCCTATTGGCAGAATAGTAACCAAAACTCAAGCGGTGAGGAAGTCTCCTAAGAGACTCTTCCATCTCGTCTTCTAAGTGGAAGTGTGGTCCATTAGAGGGATAGGTCTACTCCAAAACTACGCCACTGAGATGGGTGAGGGAGACTCTCCGGAAAATGTACTCTAGAAATCGGCCCGATTGATATGGGTAAACGAGCTCATAAGGAAAACTAAAACTGAGGGACTCCCAGCCTTGGTACCCTAAAACAGAGGGTCAACGGAACTGGTCAAAAGTCGGGATCCCAATGAGGCATGAAAACACTGCGAGTTTGCATGAAATAGTATAGGGGAGCCTCCAAGAGCGGACCCTTTGGTTCCTTTCTAGGTGTTTAGCACTTGTTCTTCACGGTAATAGCAGTTATTGTTCTAGGGCGATTTCATCGGCTTGCATTGAATATAGTATATGTTTCAATTCTGCTTAGCATCCTTGCATGAAGAGAGCTAGAGGCATGAGCATTTATACTTAGCATTCATCATTGTTTTCACCTCGCATTGCTTTTTCGATTATCTCCCTCTGATTTTGACAACCTAGAATCTAAAAGGAATTAATACCTCGTTAGGTTTCATGTATTTTTACAAAAAATCTAAATAAATGACAACCAATAAAATTGAGACTGCAAATATTACTCGACCCTAAATCAAAAAAAGAAAAATCTTTGTCTTGGGAAGGACTGGGATTCTAGACCAGTGCACTTGGCGGCTGCTGCCCTGACTGGGCTTCCTATTATCCGCCCAGCTGAGGGTCACCGCACCCTCGCACGGTCAGGTGTAAGGTCACCACGACCGACACAATATTAATAGCTACTGATTCTTACTAATCATCTAGGTTCATTGCATATATATTCACACCTCCGTATATAAGTTATTGACTTTTTATCACTTAAAGATAGGTTGATGGATCTTAATATTGATGATGATGAATCTTTGATCTATCCTTCAATTCCGTAATATTTCTCATATGTGACTGAATTCCACACTAGCCAAACTCAATTATGCTTCATTCTATGTTCAATTGTAACTCCAAATTATATCTGTTATACAAAGAACACACACATTTAATAGTCAAAGCTTATATCAAAGAAATTTATACTTTTTAACATTTGGTAAATATTTTCATAGATTAAACAGTACAGAGCTGCATAAGGATTTTTCATAATAATGTCGATACAAACACAGATCTTCAATGATGTCAAGAAATAATATGACAAGAAACAAATATCAAATCCTTGTGCCTAAATTACTATTATGTGAATTCTTATTTGATGTGTGTCCAATACAATTATGATGCATATCATTTCAGGTCAAAGTGCAAGGATTGTTTGCCATATTATTTTACATATGCAACATTAGATTGGTGGTCTCAAATTTTATCTATTAATATATTATGAAGATTTCCAAGAAGTGCCTCATGAAGTAGGCATGCTGATTCATTGACTAAACAACTACTATACTCACTATATGAATCAACCTATGAAAAAGGCATGAACTAATCAATTACTCTGACATGAATCCTAACTGCTTGGTTTGATTTAAAAAATAACTATATTAATCTAATTGAAGACTGCTAACTATCGTTAGAAAATAGATATGAACTTGACATTGAGTTGCACCATTTAGAAGGAAGAAAAGGTAATTTGGAGGTAGATTAACATGAAATTCAGAGTCCAGAAAAAGCTAGATAGTGGTACGATTGTGAGAACGAGAAAGAGAAGAGGATGTTGAGCTTAATACTAGAACACTAAATATATTATCAGATGATGTTGTTCCATCCACTTTCTTAAATAAGCATACAACTTTTCCATATTGCATGGAATATACCTATTCTAATTCAAAACTTGAAATCACCCGAGGCATAAGCATGCACAAAGTCCTCCTCTAATAAGTGGATCCAAAATGTGTATACAATGCACACATTGCAGCAAAAGGGGAAATGGGATTGTTCATTTGAATATTTAGATTGAATGTAAGGCAACATGCATGGCAACAAAGAGGATAGAGATAGGATTGTATCTAATTTGAAGTATTTTAGTTTGCATGTAGTGTTGGCACTTTGAAGCAGCAACCCCAACTGTAGTTGAACTCCCAAATTTACAGGAGCTCACATTTCAACCATGTTCAGGAGCTTGGAAGCTTGCTGGAGCAGTTCCAAAGCTCCAGGGCTACAATATATAATGAAATGGAGTTCCAGCAGGAGCTTCCTACAACAACAACTACAGAGGTGAGTTGCTGGATCAATCTTCTGATGAAGATGCAGTGATGCAAGGCTTTGGGCAGCAACCACACAAGAAGAAAAGAGGGAAAAAATACAGAAGACCTTCAGCTTGGCTTTTGGAGGGAAAATGGGGCAAAATTGTGGAAAAAGAGAGAGGGAATTGGGAATAGAAAAATAAGAGGAAGAGGAGAAGATGGAGGTTCCTTTGTGGAACCTTCCTTGGGTATAATTCTAATTTTTTATGACATCAGCCATGACATCTATAAGCTGATTTCATTGATGATGTCACTCTCTTTTTTTATAATATATACTATCTTTGTTTTACTTTTTGCAAAAACTAAAGGTCATCCACACTCGTACCTCAAGTATCCGATTTTGACGAATAATAGCTCGTTTCGTCCGTCTCTGAATGGCGATCAAACTGAGTATAATATTCATATACTTTAGATCGGCTATAAATTCTTGAATTCTTCAAGATACGATTTTGGTTTATGACTAAATTTTACGATTGTAAAATATCAATCGATGTCTGATTGGCGAACGGTCAATTCCATTGGTTTTATTTCATAGAATCAGATTTTTGAATGGTCCCAGTTTGGTTTGCGGTTTCCAATTTGCATCGTGGATTTTCTGTGGCACGCATTATGATGCAATCAACTTTATCGATTACGACCAAACACGTTTCCATCTGCGATCAAGAGATCGATCTGGGTTTATTCAATATCAATTGAATATTAATTGATCAATCAAACACTTAATTGGGTCTGATTTGGTTTATTCAGACCCGGATATTACAGTTCTGCCACAATACTTTAACTAGAGGCACTTCTTTCTTTTCTCAACGTCTTGATATCCTTGTCTAGTATTTGCACATGTATTTCTAGGTATATCTAGTTTGACTCAACATGTAGATCATCTTAGCTTATCTTATGCTCAGGATTCCTAGTATACTTTCTCACATTTAATACATCTAAAACATCAGGTATTGTCGAAAGATGTGGAGGAAGTGCAAGTCTACATGCAACTTTCCCAACCTGTTGAATAATTTCAAAAGGACCCACGAACTTGGGTGCCAACTTCCCATGCAAGCCAAACCTCTGAACTCCCTTCATAGGCGATACTTTGAGGAATGCAAAGTAACCTACCTCAATTCAAGGTATTTTCGCCTGGTATCATTATAGCTTTTATGACGACTCTGAGCAGTTATTAGTTTTTCTGAGCAAGCTCTACAACTTCCGGTATCTCCTCGAGTCTATCTGAATTGTAAAGGTTCTTTATTCAGACCTTTTACCAACACAGATGAGTAGTATATCTACGTCCATATGGTGCTTCAAGCGGTGCCATGCCAATACTTGCATGGTAACTATTGCTGTAGGTGAATTCTGCAAGATGTAAATATTTAACCCATGACCCCTTCCATTCTAGGGCACATGCTCGTAGCATATCCTCTAGGGTATGAATAGTACATTCTGATTGACCATATGTCTACAGATGATATGTTGTGCTCAAGCGTAACTGTGTGCATAAGACTTTCATGAAGTTCTCCTAGTAGTGTGAGGTGAATCGTGAATCTCAATCAGAAACTACCTCCTTTGTTATACCATGGAGACAGATCACATGCGCAATATAGAACTCTACAAGCTAGTCTGGAGTGGAAGATAATCTCATTGGAATAATGTGTGCTACCTTGATCAGACAATCTATTATATCCCATATACTATCTTTATCACCGATCATATGAGGTAAGTCAGTAATGAAGTCCGTGTAAATGCTTTCCCATTTCCATTTGAGGATAGGGAGAGTTTATAAAAATCATGGTGGCTTTTGGTGTGAAGTATTTATCGGTTGGCAGGTGAAATACGAGTTCACAAACTTAGAAACATCCTTCTTCATCCCCATCCACCAAAAGTGTGAATGACGATCCTTATACATCTTCGTAATTCCAAGATGAATAGATAATCTGGAGCAATAGGCTTCACATAAGATGTCTTTCCTCAATTCATGTGTATTTGGTATACAAACTCTTTTATAGTTATACAATAGCCAATCTTGTATATGGAATCCCTCTATCTCATTCTTCTCAAGCTGTTGTCTCAAATCCTTAAGGACTGGGTCATCCTTTGTCCTTTCTTTATTCTATCTTAGATCTCTTGTCTGTATCGACGAGGAATAGTTATAGTATCAACGCCACTATCAAATTATTTCCATTCACTCAACGTTGACAGTAAACCCTATAAGTGGTTAACACTCACCAACTCAGGTGAATAAGTTCTTCCGCTAAGGGCATCTCCTACGATATTCCTCTTGCCGAGATGGCAAGAGATGGTGCAATTATAGTCCTTCAATAGCTCTAATCACCATCTCTGTCTCATAAAGAGCCTATTCTGGTCAAACCGATATTTCAAGCTTTTATGATCAGTAGATCTCAAAAGTAATACCGTAGAGGTATGTCTCCATATCTTCAAAGTGAAGACTACGACAACTAATTCAAGTTCATGTATCAGGTAGTTCCTCTCATGTGTTATGAGTCATCATAATGCATAAGCAACTGCCTTCCATATTGCATAAAAACCACCCCAAGTCCTTTAGATGCATCAGTGTACACTGTAAATCCTTCACTCCCAAATGGTAGAGTAAGGATAGGTGCACATGTTAAGTATTCCTTCAATGTCTGAAAACTAGTTTCGTGTCAAGCCCCAATATCCGGGTTACCCGTTTACACAACATTCACAATATTATATTCGCTATTGATCGCATTAGGTTACTGAAAATGAGGGAAATTTTTTCGCGGTTTCAAATGACAATCACAAATTGATAACAACCAAAGAACTACAAATTATCACCAAAAGATATTTGCATTAATTTTCATATAAAGTCACACGTGTCAAAGAAAATGACATTATGTACATGGAACATAAAATGGAACATAAGAGAAAAAAATAAGCACATAAGAGATTTTACATTATTCTCAACAAAAGTTATAATGTACCATCAAAAGTAAGCTGCGGTAGCTTAGGTCCTGATGTCGGACTACTTGATGCAGGTGCTTTACCTGTCATTCATGTTTAGGAAGAAAAGAATGTCTATAAAGGTTGAGTACAATATAATTTATTAAAAATAAAGAGGCATTTCAGTAGTTTCAAAAGAAAGCAAGTAGATAGGATTTTATGTTTAAATTTAACAAACTACTTGCACGGAAAGATGATTTTCAAGCTATTTTGAATGTTAATCCCCTTGTTTACTCATCATATCTTAACTATCCATATTTAGCATTTTCATTATTGATTATATGATCCATATTTAGGTTACTATCTTTTCATGATATTGATGGATCTTAGTAATGTAAATGATGAATCTCTTGATCTGATCGTTGTCTTTGTCTGACTTCTCAAGCTTAGTGGATATTCTGTGGTCTTGGTCTGAGTGTGAACTCATACTATGACTCTAAGACATGAAGAGTGCCTTAAGATTGGGGTGCCTTCGTAGGCATGCTTTAGAGTATAATGCATCCTAACTATGTTCCCAACACATGCACTAGCTTCATGTAACCACTGTTTTAGTACCTCTTAGTCTGATGATTTATGTGTCATGATCTTTTCCTCGTCAGGACCTACTGACAGAATAGTAAATAGTCTTAACAAAACTAATCTTAATAGTCACCAAGCTCAACTATAACCAAACTCAAAAGTTACCAAGCTCAATTGTAACCAAACTCGTCGGTATTTGACATCAATCTTTTCTTCGCCAAGATCTACTAGCGGAATAATAACCTAAAACTCAAGCGGTGAGGAAGCCTTCTAAGAGACCATTCCGTCTCGCCCTTCCAGTGGAAGTGTGGTCCATGAGAGGGTTAGACACGCTCCACAACTACGACCCTGAGATGGGTGAGAGAGACTCTCCGGATTGAGTCACTCTAGACGGGCCCGACCGGTACGGTCAAACAAGCTCGTAAAGAAAAAATAAGGGTCCTCCAGCCTAGGAAACCTACAGGACGGGGGTTAGCAAAACTGGTCAAAAAGAAAATATGTTGATCCCAATGAGGTGAAAAATTACAAAAAACTGAGATCCTAGACCCGCGCACTAGGCGGCCGCTACCCTAACTGGTCTTCCGATCTCCTGCCCAGTTGAGGGTCATCGTACCCTCACACAGTCAGGTGTAAGGGTCACCATGAACGACACAATTTACAACCATCATTGATTCACCATCACTTACTTGATCCCTCAATTCTTTTTCAATCTCTATTGTGGTTAACTTTACAGATCGAGGCATCTTGTTGATAATCTTATGCAATAATGATCCATAGTTAGTGATTCATACCTAAAGGATTGATCGTGAAGATTTTCAGTCATTGATCACATATTATTTTTTAAATCATGGTATTAGAATTCATTTATTGGACCCGGATCTAAGTTCAAAACAATGCAAAATATCCAACTTTTTAAATTATGAGATTAAGAGCTACTCATTATACCTAGATTTAAGTTCAGATCAATGTAAAACTTCTAACTTTTCTTTTCAATCTTCCAAATTTTAATCACGAATTCTCATCTATGATTTGATTCAATAGTAATAGAAATTGAATGATAATTTCTCAAAATTCTCAACCAGTTAATTAATAGTAGTAACATACAATTTAAAATCTTCAAATCCTAAATAATCAATGGGTGTATAGCATCATATATGTGTAAGAAAATATTCCCAAATCCTTAATTGAACACTGGGCATTCATTAGCATATACATGCAAGTCATTATGAACAATAGCAGGGAATTCAATTCAATTTTTAAAAACTATAATTTAAGCAGGAGCTCACGGCAACAGAGAATTTAATTCTTTAATTCAATTTCATATTATAAGTCATGTTGATATTAGGGATTTTATTTCGATCCTAATGCATGCTAATCAATATAATATGCAATCAGAACATCCACTGTGATATGACATTTATACCTAGTTTGCACGCAAATTACTCCAAATTTCATCTTTCTTATACCTAAGATCAGGGCTATTTATAATACTCTACTTATTATCTAATTTCATGATTAACTTTGTAGGTTGTGAATCATGCATGAAAGGCAGTAGAGGGGGAAGTAATTGTACCTTTGGAATTTGCTCCAAATTGGAGAAGTAACATGCATGCAACAATTAAAATAGATGCTAAACAACAACTAAAAGAAGGGAAAAAGCGGTTGAATTGGAGGCTTCCAGCAGCATCAATAACATGATTGAGGCAATATCTTTGGAGGCAGCACCAACTAGCAGTTGGTTGCTGGTTTGCCGCAACAACAATAGTAGCAGGAGCTCCAGCAGAGGCTCCAGGCACCCCTGATATGATGGACTTGGATCTCCAGCAATAGTAGCTCAGCTGCTACTTGGAGCAAGAAGAAGAGAGGGCTGGAGCGCTCTCTCTCAGCTGGAATTTGAAGAGAAAGAGAGAATATAGAAGAAAGAAGGGTTTGGGTTAGATAAAAATAAGGGAGTGAAGGCCTTAATTGTTGGACAAGTGGAAGAAAAGAGAGAAGCCAAGTGGGGAAAAAACAAAGAGCCACTTGTGGCTGCTGGAATTCTGGCATTTTTTTAAAACTATTTTTATTTCCATTATATCTCTTCTTACCTGACATACCAAAGTCACCCCCATTTGTACCTTAAACTTCTGATTCAAATGATTAATAACTCATTTCGACCATCTTAGAATGACGATCAAAATGAGTATAATATTCATATACTTCTGATTTGAGATGAATTCGAAGAGTGTCGAGATACATTTCGATTTGTGATTAAATTTCCGTGATTTAAATGGTCAAACGACCTCCAATCGACGAACGGTTGATTTCGTTGGTCTTGTTTTATCAAATCGAATTTCAAGGTAGTTTCAGTCTGCTTTGTGGTTCGGATTTTACGTCTTGGCTTTTCGGATGGCATGCATTACGATACGATTGACTTTTGGTCGATTACGTCTGAGCGAAATTTAATCTACGATATATGATTGATCTGGGTTTATTCAACATTAATTAATCATGCAGATCCATAATCAGGTCGGATTCAGGTTATTCGGGTCCGGATGTCACATTTCGCATGCATCAGACCATATGAATGAGACTTCCTTCTGAGCCAGCCTAGTCATTGGCAATGGTATTCATGAAAAGTACTTCACAAATATTCTATAATACCCAGCTAGACCTAGAAAAGATCATATTTTTGTGACAGTCTTCGGACATTTCCAAGTAATCACAACACTAACCTTCGCATGATCAAATGATATACTTTCCCTAGAAATAACATGGCATAAGAAGAATACTTCAGATAGCCAGAAGCCACGTTTGCTATATTTACCATACAGTTTATTTTCCTTAGTATTTCAAGTGCCCGCCTGAGATGGTGTTCATGTTGGAATAAAAAATTAGGGTTTTCACATTTTCTCAAAAAAGTTGCCAAATTAGGGTTCTTCGTAGAGAAGAATATAAAATCAAGAATTTCAATGATCTCATATGAAAACCCAACAATAAAAGGTATGATCTCGTTACCTAATTGAGCTCTCTCGCATGTATGCAGTGCTTTATCATGATCTATTTTTAGAAAGGGTGATCTACAATTCTTGAAATGATCGAATTTCACTTTCATATCAAGGACACGAAGAACATGTCAAGAACAAGAAGAATTAACGAAGAACATGAAGAATATGAAGAACATATTTTCCCTCGTAATTTTAGCAAAGCTTCCCTTTATACGGGGTGATATTTCTAGGAAAATTTCGGTTGAGTTTCCCCTTATATTAGGACATATTTCAATGAAAATTTTGACAGAGTTTTCCCTTATATTGAGGGCATATTTCTAAAGAAAAAACACAAACAGATTCCTTTATAAAATCATTGAGAGAAAAAACAACAACGAAACAGAAAGAATATAACAGAATTACAAGCGATGGAGAATCTGTAGATACCACACATCTTAGGTGAGTGAAGCATGTGATGAATCACATGTTTCACCGACGGCCTAGATGCTTGCATCTAAGCAGGGCATTACACAGATTCCTCCATCAAAACAACTATAAAATTGATAAAAACTGCAAAATCACCAAGTCTCTTGTCAAGGTTGAGTGAGTCATACGAAGAAATCGTATACTCACTGACGACCGAGTCGCCCGCACCCGAGTAGGGCTATGCTCGGATTTCTCCTCGAACCACAACACAAAATGAATCAGAAAGGAAGATGAATTGAAAACCCAGCTCAAGTTAGAGCTACTTACCTTCTACACGAAGCCAACTAGGAGATGATCACACCAACCTCCTCTTCTTCGTCCTCCCAGCAGCGCTTTTCTAGCTCTCCTTCTCCACTCTCCTCCTCCTGACCTCTCGACCCTAGCCCTCAGGGAAGTGCTGGTAGTGGAAATCGTAGAGAATGAATGGGTAGGGGTATTTATAGGCTTTAGAAAGCCGTTAATCATGGTTAGTAAATATAATTTAATCCTCAACCACGGTTAACGATCCATGGTTTTGTCTAAGGCTTATCCCGAAACTTAAGACTTAAGTTAGAACCTTCTAGAAGCTTCCACATTCACGAATGATGCTTAATTAGCATTAATTGTGATTAACTTTTATTAATCATGATTAACTTTCACTAATCATGATTATCTTTCAGTAGTCCCTGATTTGTATTCGTTAATGGTGATTAGTGGTTCTTAATCTGTCATTAGTCTCTTTAATCATGATCAACTAGTCTTAATTAGGGCTGGTAACCAAACCGAACTGTAACGAACGAACCTATGTTCGAGTTTGGTTTGATAAGGAAGTTCGAATGTTCGAGTTCAAGTTCAATTCAATAGATGTTCGATAGGATATGTTCGAGTTCGAGTTTGTTTAGAAGACGAATGCTCGAGTTCGGTTCGATAATAGTCCGTTAACGATTTAACTTAACTAAAACTTGTTTATACGGACAAGTTTGAAACTGAAGTTCGATAATAAAGTTTGATAAGCAGTAAAAATAAGAAATTATTTATATTAAAGTGGTACAAAGCCCAATAAATGCCACAATCTCTTTAACATCAAAATATCATTTATATAAATATAAAATTACACACACAAATACACATACATATACACATATCAAACTCGAACTTTTATCGAACAAACATATGTTATGTTCATGTTAGGTTCGTTAAGCAATCGAACTAAAATTTGAAGTTCATGTTCAGTTCGTTTAGAACTGAACGAACATTTTCTGAACTATTATCAAACGAACTCTGATCAAATACGAACATGTTTAGTTCGATTAGCAGCCATAGTCTTAATGATAGTCATTAGAATTAATGATATCTTAAGCCTCCTTACTTCTACTTCCTCGAAAAATTATAACAATTCTAAACGAAGTTCGATTCACACGAAACAAATTCCATTGTTTCCTCTTGACGAGCTTGGTCTTATGACATGGATCCAAGAGATGGCCAGTTTAAGGCTTACAAGCTGAGCCACGTTATGATCTTTAAGATGACTCGACCGACCACAAATAATGAGGGTGACACGGAAGTCATCGTTGACATTTTGGTGGATTCAATCGATTTTTTTATTTGTTATAACTCTAAGTATGTATATATCTAACATAGTCAAAATGTTAACGTATGCAGAGATGAATGGAGTTCATCAACAACTAACCACCTTTTGATTAAGGCTCTTTGGACCCTAGATATCTGAGTGAGGAGGCATTTCGCTACATCTTCCCTCCATCATTGCAACATTCTGGATGGGTCATATTGGGTGGCTCATCTACCACCAAGTCAAGCTTCTATGGATGAGGCGACGGTAGATCGTAGCAGGAGTTCGACCAACTGAAGTAGAGTATGGCAGATGCGACCTCGATAGGTCACATGAGAGAGAAGATCAACTGCGAGAGACCGTGCAACAAAATACCAAGACTATGCAGTAAAATGCACAGACGATGCAGGAGATGCATAGGTTGATTGCTGAGTTATCTGGGAGGAGCACATGCAATTCGTCTCCAACCCTTCCACGTTGAGACCACGATGACGACCGGCCCCCTTCTTGTGCTTAGGATTTATAATGTTGGTTGTATTAGCCTAGTATGACTATGTTGGGATTTTATATTGGAATGTATCCACACACACACATACACACACACACACATATATATATATTATGTGTAACATACCTTTTTAATCTTTAATGTACGCATATGTGACTGAATTTGGTGGTTTCAAGATATAGATGTTGCTGTTTTTCGGATTGGATTTGGTGGTTTCAGTTTTGCTCTTTCAGATTGGTGTTGATTCTCATATGTTATTTGGGCGAGATGATCCAGTATCACAGTGGATTTCTGTTATATTCCATTGATTCCTAGATTCTAGTGGAAATAATGCTTATTTGTTCGAGATTATTCAGTTGTAGACTTAATTTTCGTAAATGATGGCCTTTTTTATGTACATATGACTTACATTTTATTATGTTGACTGAAAATAATTGTGGTCGATACTATATGCATAGTCCATGTCCATGCATTCTATATGGGACTTTTTATATGCATTGCAATGAGTTAAAGTGCCTAATGTTACGAAATCGATTAATAAAATACCAACTTTCAAAGTTATGCTATAAAGTGAGCAGGCATGATGAGGAGATTTTAGCCATGTTCTTAACTATGGCATATGTACTATCCTTAAGCTCCTACAATGATAATTGAAATGATCATGGATCATTATGTTTACTTGAGCCGTGTGATGATTTTATCGTATTCTTTACCTATGCATATTATACAAATACGCATGCTGATTATTGTCCCATTAAACACATGCAATGATAGTATATGAATGTTTCGAAGGGTGATGTATACTCTAATGAGCGTGGATCGTCTGCTGGCCAGCAAATTCTGTTGTAGTGTCCTGAGCCGCTCGATCAAGATCGAGCGGTTCGCATGAATTCGCATGGTCGGGCCCACAAAAAGGTGTGAATTCATGCGAACCGCTCGATCTTGATCGAGCGGCTCGGACACTGCAGCTGAGTCTGCTGTGCAGCAGACAATCCGCTCCCTACTCTAATAACTAAGTCTTGTGATGATGCCATCATAGTAATAATTATTTCCAATGTATACGAATAGTGAAAGCTGAGGTGAGATGATGATATGTTTGAGCACCGGGGATGCTCATTGTGTCACTGAACATGTACAATGATGTTATCATCTTGTTTACCTTTGCATGTTGTCTTGGTAGTTGACAACGTTATGAATTTGTGACTAACCTCATTCATTTTGAATTGATTATTACATTAGACTAGAGATGCCTTGTCAAGGTAAGAGGAAAAATCTGATGGAAGGATGTGGAGGTGACACAACCACTTCAGGGAGGGCGATGAATTGGACATATATGCATGATAGGGACTTGGTTGAATGTATGCTAGAGGCCCATGCGAGAAACAACTGGAGTGAGAAGTCATTCACCACTGCTGAATGGAATGACATCATGGTCAACTTTAATGAACAAACAAGTCTTTCCTACGCAAAGGATCAGATTCCATTCCCGTTGGAAGATCCACAAGAAGGATCATGCTGCCTACTTGTACCTACGTAAAAAGTCCAGTTGGGGGACGGGTAACATTTCCAATCGTCCGATCGCACCGGATGAGACCACTTATTGGAAGTATGAGTTATTTTGCAGTATATATACTCAGGATGCAAGTGTTTTTTGACATATCATATTACTTATTCATTGTATTTAAGGTTGGAGAGGCATGCCACAAGTACAATACTCACCTCTTCCTTTACTTGGAGGAAGTATCGTACATTATCGGGAAGGGTTCTGCTACTGGAAGGTATGCTAGCTCATAATGTGCTACGATCGCAACCCATGCGATTGAGGATGATAGAATGAAGAAGACCGTACAGATGCGGAGAATGCCGACGACGTACCCACACCACTTGTCGTTAGTAGGGCAACACTCAGGTCCTCAATTGTAAGAGTGTGAACGGGAAATGTGCCCCTTGGACATGTCCCAATTCATGGAGATGATGCAGGTAAGGATAGGAGCGCAACGAAGACAACAAGATGAGGATGCACGCGAGGCCTACAAGGAGTTGAGGGAGGCATGTTCTGCACTTCCTCATGTAGCGTATGTCAGACTTGCAGATGTGTTGACACACCCTACTAGGAGAGAGATGTTCTAGTCAGTCAAGGATGACCTAGAGTACTTACAGGCCTGTCTATATCATATGCTTGAGCAATCATAAATCGTCACCTTTGCCCCCATGGAGCCATCTACGAGCATCCCCTCATCAACGATCTCCCCATTAATTCAATGAACAATTTAATTATAAGTTTTATGCCAGCCGTAGACATTCTCTCGTGCCAGTAGACTATTTCAGGGATGTTGGACTTGCAACATAGTAGTGTGCCACTGTATCTTTGTTCTTACATACATAGACTAGATGTTGGACTTGCACCACAGACTATTTCATGTATGTTGGGTGCCTTATAGTTATAGAATATCTATGTCCTATAATTGTTCAAATGCAGGTTGTGTGTCCCATTTTGCATAGCCTTCATTAATGTGATGTAGGTAAAAAATATCCTTTCACTTTTACCGAGAAGAAATGTTAACATGAGTTGCTAAACCCATGTTGATTTAACGGAATGGTGGGTTGGTGAGTAGGGTTGCCATGGTTTCACATTGGATGGAATTTTAGTTTAAAATCATGTTATATGTCAACATTTTTTATATGTACATCTTACACAGTTTCATTGATGTATATGGATGATCAACTGTACAATCCGTTCGAAGAGATTCTGTCGGAGGCAATCGAGTTTCCCTATACGATGGCATTGTACCTATTCATTGAGGCATTCGCGAACATGAATCTTCATGTATCTCTATTCCTAAGAACACAAGGCCATGGTCACGACGGATGCGGATTGAAGATATGATGGCATGCCATGTGAAACAATCACGCAGATGCTTTCGAATGGAGCTTGTGACTTAGATGAAGTTTGTGGTGTTGTTTAAGCAACGTATGAGCTTATTTAACACATGCAACATGGATATTATAAAGCAAGTTTGCATTTTTTTCCCCTTTTTTCCTTTGCCAATGCATAGCCCTATCGTGTGCTCTAATAATGGTTCCAGTGCATATCACAAAATGTCATGGAAATGGCACCTTTTGATTTCTTGTTCACATACATTCTGGCTGGTTGGGAGGGATCTGCCTCAAATACGTCTATGCTCAAAGATGCGATCGACAGGGGTGGTTTCATCGTGCCAGAGGGATGCGGATATCTGGTGGACTATGGATACACAAACACAGATTCATTCATTGTGCCATATCGGGGCATTACACATCTACCAAAGTGATGAGTATTCGACAAATCTGAGCGTTACATCTCACACAAACACTTGTTCAATCATAGACAATCACAAGTGCGCATCGACGTAGAGAGGACCTTCGGAGTATGCAAGAAGAGGTTCAAGTGTCTAATGTGCATGGACACCTGCTCCTTTGAGACACAAAGGGATGTGGTAAATGCCACCGCAGTCATTCACAATTTAATAGAGTTATATCACTACAACAAAATGCCCTTGTAGCCACGAAAATGTTACCACGAAAACTTGTGGCCACGAAAATTTTGTGGCCATTACTTTCCGTGGTTACCATTTTGTGGCCAAAGCCATAGTTAAAGATAAGTAAAAAGAATATTTATGCAACTATTTTTCCCTTCATGCAATAAGGATAATTGTATCAATTTTCGTATAGGATCATTCATATAGTCGAAACTAAATAACAACTTATAAAGGATGCACATATAACCAAGATCTTGGCTATATATGCAATAAAATTTTCCCTAGTGATTTTAAAAATTAGATTTTTTGTTAGGACATTTTAGAAATTTTTCTTGATATGAATATGCAGCCAAAGAACCCTATGCCTATTTGGAATTGGAAATTCAAATAGGAAAGTCTGAATGCAGAATAAAAAATTTTCATTGATATGAAAGTTTAACTGCATAATATGAACTAGTGCTAGTCCCGTGCAATGCACGGGGAAGCGTCGAAGACAACATTGTTTACAAAAATACAAAAACTAATAGATATCAAAATATAATAATTGAAAGAAATCAAATTTTGTTTTAATCAATATCGTTCTCATAATCAACAATGCATTTCCAATGGAAATTAATAGGTAGTTAATATTTTTCACACATATGATCTGCAGCTTAATTTATGATATGTAAAGGTATTTGGAAATCTAATTATGTGGTCTTCTTCGCACATGCTCAAATCACTCAAAAGCACAAAAATAAAAATATCACGACAGGCCAGGACTTAAAGACTACCAATTGCGTATTATAGTGTGACATGTGATCAAAATAGATTTTTTACTCCAAAGTTCATAATTATCATATTAAGATATTCAATTTACAGAATTTCAATAGCTATTCTTTTGCTTATCAATTCAGATCTAATGAAAGTAAGATTGGATATAAGATTATGCAATATACATGTGTGCACACCCCATCGAAAGTATGGGGAGTGAGAACTTGTCAAAAATTAAAATTATAATCGAATGCTACTCGAATTATAAGTAAAATACCATATATCGTGAGAAAGTGAGGAACTATATACCCGAATCATTAGTAAAATACCACATATTTTGGAATATTTATTCATAAAAGAAATCTGTGCACAAATTTTCGAAAGGGGTGTAAAGGAAAATATATCGATTTCACAAAGTAAAATTGTCAAAGAAGACATTCAATATTATGATATGATTATTGCAAGATATTAAATGATATATTAGGTAATGTATATGATTAAGAAACTTAATTTACTTGAGTAAATTAAATTTTTTAACCTATAAGATTACATGCAATTCTAGTATTGAAATACACCAGTTAAACTACTTAGTTTACTTTTACAGCAAAATTTAATGGCTGATTGACGGAAGTGCTCTCAATTAATATATGTTAATGGATAGCAGGAACATGTGCTTCGTACGTGACGGTAAATTACAAAAACATCTAGATTCCTTGTCAAATTATGGCAAAATGTATAATCACCCGTTAAAAATATAACAATGAATAAATCATTGTATAAAGAAATATGCAATAATAAAAAATCTTACATGAAAACTGAAGGACAAGAAATCAGTTGATATGAGAATGGTGATCTCAATTTTGCAATATAGTGCATACTCGTTTGCTGCACATGAGGAATGAATTGGTGTTGCAGTGTTGACCTGTTCTCCAAAGTAGGAATTTGTATACGTAAGTAGAGTATAATTGTGCATAATTTTGTAAAGAAGGGCATGCATTTCATCTAAAAATAAAATCTATGAGAAAATTATGTATAATATAAGTATCATATTTGTTAGCTAGGGTACATTTATTTCAACTATACTCAAAAAATTGCCTCATTAGTTTCTTAATTAAAAATCAGGAAAAGCTCTTTAAGAAATTTTGAAAAATCACATAAAATTCCAAAATCCGGTTAGCATGAATATGGAGATTGGCTTACGGATGGTGTGGAAACTTCCTAAGTCGAAGTAATTCTCATCATATGCAGCAGATTAGTGATGATTAGTTTAAATTTTTGATAAATGATAATGGATAAGTATCGCTATATGGACCCTCACTAATAATATAGGGATTTATATTATATTCTTCACTAATTTCAAGTATAAAAAAATCTGCAATGAATAATATCGTCATTGTATGTATAACAACTACTGAATTAGTGTTGGATTTAGGAAAAACTATCACTACAACACTATTTTATTTTAGTGAGAAAAAGAAACCTAGGAATTTCTCATTTTATCATAGATTTTTCTTATTCTTAAAAACCGATATTTCCTTCTGAAGGTTATGAGAAAAACCTTAAGCGTGTTACGAAAACGTGAAGATCGCATCATATGCGATCAGGAGCGATTAGTCGTACTGATTGCTCGGGACAACAGAAATTAAAAAAATTTAAAATGATGAAACCACATGATTCAAGAACACTTCTCAGATCATTTCATCTAAACCACAAAGAAGATATAGGAATACCTCTTGAAGCGTGGTTACGGTCGTATCTCTAACGTAAGAGACATCCTGTCTCAAGTCCGATCCAACGGAGGAGACGCTTGTGAGCTTGTGATGAAATGTGTGCTCCGCGCAATCCAAGTTGATGATAGAAGCGAGTGAGGAATTCCTTGATCTCGCTTGTATCATCTTTTATAAGCCAGTTAATACAAAGTCATATCATTAAAGACTCACACGGGGAACCAGTATTTACATCTAATTAATGGTTCTTAACTTCAAATGCATATGTCTTAAGTACGTTCGTCAAGTGTTGGATAAATGACAAACTGATTTGTTTTTTGCTTAGAGTTACATGGTTAGTTCATATAAGAATTCAGCAGAGTTTCTTGACCTTATGTGTTAGATCAAGTTTGTTGATGAAAGGCCCATATATACATCATGTGGATAATCTTAAAGTTGCCGGAGGTCTTCAATACAAAACATGTATCCAGTCAGGTGCATATCCAAGTTGTGAGATTAACATGTGTTTATGAAGTAGTTTACACACTACTAATTGATTTTGAAAAAAAGGGGCCATGGGATTATGTATCCACATTCTGTTATTGGAGGGTGCAAAGAAATGTTATTACCTGGCCAATTTTTTTTGGAATTTTATGTTAATATTTGAATGTTTATGAAGTTTTTGAAATAAACGGCATTTTTTATATAGTTTTTTATTTATTAAAGAAGAGAATGAATATAATGTTCAAACAAAACTATTATGATAAGTATTATAGTATATCATTATGTATATAATGCTATTTTTGTTTTTTTTTATTTTTATGTATTTTATTTAATATATAATTTGTAAGGTCTTATATATTTATTCCATGTACTTATATATATATGTATTTTATTTAATATAAAATTTATAAGGTCTTATATATTTATTCCATGTACATGGGTAGATTTGTTATTATAGAATACTTTCCAAGTTGATTTATATAAGCAGAAGTCACGAGACAATTATGCAAACAACCCAACATGGTGCTCCATGACATAAGGCAAGACTTTGACCTGCTCGACCGGAGTCTGTATAGGGAGTGGCAATTGTGTCATTTTGGGAAGAAAACTAACGACGAAACTTGGGACGGTGTGGGAGTGGAGGGCGACGGCGACATGGGGCGGCAGACAAGGTGACAGATGGAAAGGTGGACCCGTAATTAAACGAAGAAACTTGGGGTTAGAAATGGGAATTAAGCAGGAGTTCGGGGGATGCAGATTTACTACCAAGGGCATAAGTGGAATTTTCGGACGGAAAATTAATAAGAAGTCGGTGGAGCTCCTCCTTTATATATGTTATGGATACGGAATACGAAGCCAATTTTCTTTGATGGTAAAGTTCGACAGAATAAAAAGTTTCTCCTCGATATTTGAAATCATAATATCAAATAGGAAGGCTTGATTGCAGAATGAAAAAAAATCCTCCTCAATATTTGAAATAAAAAATTCTTTGTCTTTGATTTGAATATGTGGTAGATATATATTCGTTGTGAATATAAGAATACATTCATATTTGTATATTGCTTGTAAGTTATGAAATTAAAGGAGAAAGTATGCAATTTATCCAACCTAACCCTAACCCATTTATAACCCCCATATTCCAACGCCGCCTCTTCTCGATCAATTGGCATCTCTCCTCAGTATCTCTCTTCCAACAATGTCTGGGATGGACGATGGTGGCGTCGGCGCTGGCAGAGGTCGAGGACGATGGCAGAGGTCGACGACGGGGATGGATGATGGCAGAGGTCGAGGACGCAGCAGCGGTGTTACCGATAGAGGTCGAGGACAATATCATAGGATGAGGGTGGGGGATCGAGCTGGTGTCGGCGGTGGTGGCAGCGTTGGTCGTATTAGCGCCGGTGGTGCTAGCTTTGCCGATGACTGTAGCTCTAATGTTGGTGGTGGATTTGATGGTAGTGGAGGTCGAGGAAAAGGGCAGAGGACAAGGGCATGGGATGGTGATGGCATCGCCGGCGTTGGTGGCACTAGCGGTGTTCATGGTGGTGGATCTGATCGCGGTAAAAATCGAGGAAACTGGCGTAGGGCGGGGATAGGGTATGTTGCTAGAGGCGGAGGAGGTGGTGATCGTTCTCGCGGAGATTTAGGGCAACAACATAGTACTGTGGCGGGGGATGACACTGATGGTATTGATGGCAGGGGCGCTGGCCTTGGTGATGGCTTTGGTCGTGGATTTGAAGGTGACTTTAATAGTTGTGATGGCTTAGCCCAAGGACAACGGCATGAGACAATGGAAGGTTATGTTGTTGGCTGTGGTGGTGACAATAATGATTATCTTATGACAGGATTGGAAGGAAGTGGATTGCTTGGATGTCGAAAGGGTGATGTTCGTAGGGCAGAATGCGAGGATAGTGCGAGGTATCATATTTGTACATACTTCCATTATTGTATTCTTTCATTGTTGTGTTCTTCGCTAGCCTTCTTATGTTTAAGATTTTTCATTATCGACGGAATTATATTGTTTTTTAGAGTGATGTTGCCATGCCTTTTATTCATGCTATTGCTTCACACCCTTCCTGCTATCATAAAAAGTATCGGTAGATGTGTGCTATTTTGGGAGTAATTACGTCTCACCTTTGTATCATTATAACATATAAATTTTAATAATGATTTTTGTTTTGTTGTTTTAGAATGTTCCAGATTTCTCACGAGCAAGCGGAAACAATGATACTTGTGAGAATGGTTATTGGTTTGATGAAGATGGTAGTACTCATACTGGCGACGGCACAATGACTGGTTTTTTTCCATATTCAAGTGCTTATGGATTTCCACAAGCTGTGGGAGGAAATCCAAATTTCAACCCTTATAGAGAACCATCGGTAAATCCATTTTTCTTTCAAATAAGAGTAAAATAGAAGTTGGTTTATGAAATTTATATTATGCATTGTCTGTTTATAGAGATGCTAATGAAATCAAAGCTTTTGTATGTCATATTAGTGTCCTAATAAGTATTTCTTTTTCTTTTCATTTAAAATATTTCTTAATTGTTTAATGATTTTTTTTATTTTGTTATAGGACCAGAATCGAAGTTCATTTGCATCTGGAGTCAAAAAAAAGAAATTTGGGCATTCTTAGGTATTGTAGATAATAAGCTAATAAGGGTGCCTAAATACATGAAAACATACTACTGATATTGGAAGTTCCTTTGAATTTCAAAACATGCCCAATATTTGATGTTGATTTAATGGATTTTTTAGTCACACTTGTTTAATCTATACCTGATAGGCTGATACTATAAGATTATACCATCAAGTCTGACAACCTCTTCCCTTGTCCTAGACTGCTAGTGATTCACAACCTTGAACTCCATAAGCATTTGCCTCAAGAATTCAATTATATGTGCCATCAATCTAAGCCAAAAGCCCTCCATATGGATAGACGACAGAATTGGGCAACCTTCTCTCTAAACCCTTCCTCCAACATCCAGGATTTTTTGTTTGTTTAGATAGATTGGAGACTATAAATATATAATCAAACAATGAATATAAAATTATCCTATAAAAACTCGTTAAGAGGCTCATCGACTAACTCGAACTCAACGAGTTCAAAATCGAGTCAGTATTCTTTTTATTTGATTTCATTGAGCATGAAAGTATATGATAATTATGCAAATCCAAGCTTATAGATCGTGCCTTCCTCTTTCAAGAGTTAGACTTGATATGATAATCTTAGAGGGATTATATTTTCGTAATTTATCATTTGTTAGATGTCAATCATCATACATGTATAATCGATATTTAACATATAAAATGTATATTCCCCTCGAAGTATTGATCCCCAATGCTAAACGTGATACATGCAAAGCATGATTAGCTTATTTCACAATACTTTTTGCATCTAGTATCTGTTCCATTATAAATATGATAACCATTTATTTAATTTCTCAAAATAGAATGGTCGTGTGACCAACAAGCATCCATATCAGGAAGGATCACCTCTGAAGAATACTGTCGTCAGGCAAAGTTTCACACTGTATGCATAAGAGTGAGTTCAAGAAAATCATGCCTTTGAAATCTTACACTTCCATTATTATTTTTTCTTCTATGATTTTATTACAGCTACTTCCTATGACAATGTTGCTTACAATATTGGATATCTATGCATTGGTTGGGGGATGGGTACGTTGGATATTGGGGGAGGGTGGGGGATTATGCTCTTGCATCAAAACTAGTAAACCATGATCATGAGTAAGTGTTGTTCTATCTTGGAATCGATACCTCACATTGTGTATCTAATTCCATGTGTGTCATATTTCTACGGTGTATTTGATTAGCGGCAATTTTCTGAGCAGCATGTAAAAAGCATGCATTGCTGAGTGTGTGTATAAGATGTATGACTTGCTAGTGGTTTTTATGTACTGTTGTGAACAGATTGATTTCCATGCCAGAATATGTAAACCAGATAGGTGTTGATCTGCATAGGGTGGAAGTGGCTTGTGCTTGTTTGAGTATATGAATCACTTAGTTTTTAATAAATCTGTTTATTTAAGTATATATGTAAACTTAATTAACATTGAGTTCTTTGAAGTACGTCGTGCTATATTGTTAACTTGAATTTATTTCCTTCTATGCAGATTCTTATGGCGCGTGGATGATGAAGGTTACGAGCATGCTTACAAAATCTTGGAAGATCCATTTAGTCACCATTTTGTTAGAGATCAATTTAGTCTATAGATACATTTACAAATCCATGTCAAACTACTTTGTCATGCTCATATATCAACAGTTTTTTATTACATAGACAAACGGCTCTTATTGTATCAAATCATTTTATAAATATTCATAGATCTGCTAATTTTCCTATCCTTTATAGCATAATGTTATTATGAAGTGGCAAAATGTTACTGATTTGGTATCCAGGTCTCCTCAGTTGTGGCCACGAATAGTTCATTGCTACAAGTAAAAGTGTAGCAAAAACTATTGCCACGGTAGCTTCGTGACCACTTGCAGTGGGCACGGTATTTTCGTGGCCATATATCTCTCCCGACGAGACTTGTGGTCATGGTTAATGGGCACAAAACAGCTGTGGCCAGAACTTATTTCGTGAGCACAAGTATTATATCCGTGGGCTCAGTTTGTGGCAACAAGGTCATTTTGTTGTAGTGTATGATTCCAACAAGTGGTCCGACTGTGTTGAAAAGTATTTGGTTCCAGAACCTCCAGAATTAGAAGCCGAACCCGGTGTTGAGGTTAGGGTGACACGTATCGAGATGCAGCGTGGTGAGCGACAACGTGACAACATGACACATGCAATGTACAATAATAGGATGATGCGTATGTGTCAGGAGAGGTGATATGTGATAGGAGTTTGTATTTAGACATCTGTATCTTCGATATGTCAATGCAATCAATGTTTGGAAGTTAAAGCAACAATTTCAGTTTTTAACATTCTCACGAGGTGGGCGTTTTGTACTTTTGTATTTGCACCTATCTACTTGACTATTTCAGATTACTAGAATCCCATCATGAACATATTCTATGTCAAAGAGTTGCTATATATATTTGCCAGTTTCAACATATTATCACAATGTACATATGTCGTCTTTTCCTCACACCAGAACAACGAGGATGGTAATGTTACGGTTCGAAGGGAAAGGATGCGTTGTTGATATTTGACGAGTCATGTAGGTTAGAGGAAGTCGAAGACCGCATTTGGTGCATATGCCCAAGCGAAGTAAATGCCATTTCATAATGCTAGTTCATATTCCTTTGCTCTTTTTACTTCAAATTCCATCTAATTTGCTTTTACCTCCAATTCATGGCAATTTGGATCGTCTGTTGTACAGCAGATTCTGCTGCAGACGATCCAGCCCTCCGGTCCACATCCGACGTCTCTTCCCAGCCTTGAGATGCGCGTCCCCAATCTCAACATCCGCACCCACTATCCCCAGCCCCCTCTGAGCGTCGTCGGATCCTCATCCGACGGTTCTCATTCATTGCAGCAGGGGCTGTAAAAGCCCATTACAGCAGACGATCCCAGCCCAATTCATGGACCATGTGGGTATAGTCTGAAGGCATCATCGCTACATCTCACTATCCAGTTTGACCACAGAGAAAATATTCTTGGCAGATTTGCATTACGTATTATAGTTCGCATGGATTATAAGAACGAGAAGTTGGAGGAAGCTGAAAGATCAATCAAAATGAAGGAAAGAATAATCATTCACCTTACATGAGGATCGACATCCGCTCATAACCCGATTGACGAACGAACTATTGATAAATACATTATCATGTAGCTCTGTTTGTAAATATTTTAAATAAACTAATCTTGAGTCATGTTTACTTCTTTCTTGTGTGGAAGGGGAACATTCACGGTAAGCTGCTACTAGTTGCACTGCTTGTCCTGACCTATTGAAATTGTACCATGTAACTATACTTAACTACATATGTAATATATTTAAATAGAGGGCTTATCTAGAGGGCCCTGTGCCCATTTGGGTTGTAATGAGCACCCTATGAGAGATGTTAGATTATAATCTTGTGGTTAAAATTAAATATAGAATTTAATAGTAAATTTGGCACGTTCTGATTTCCATAACCGCTCATGCGTAATTCTAGGACGTTAATTTCCTTTTTGAAAACGTAATTACTATTCGAGTAATTACCTAAAAAATCATTAGGGATGTGTGACTGCGGCAGGCGACAATCAAACAGAGACAATTCCTATTACCATTTTCTTTGGCGATCGATTGAAGGTAGTTCTGCATCGATAATCAGTAAGTTTTTATGTTTATTAACATTCAATGATCAAGTTCTAACACATGGAATAAGTTAGTACTTCCGTATGTGTAAAAATTGATTTATTATTTTTTTCTCTGTGAAAATGAAGATTTCAATTTCTCAGATTCGCTTAGTATTTGTTTGCAAAGAAATGGATTAATTACTAATACAAGTTCTCACATATTTTAATCAAAATTTAATTCATATAGTATATCATGAATTTGTTTGCGAAATTGAAACTGTTTTCTTTCTAATATTCCTTCTGCCATAGGAATTTTTTTGGTTTTATTACTTGATATTATTATCAAGTCGTAATACTATTGCAATGTCAAATGTTACCAAAATATTCTTCTTTCTTAATGTTGATTATCTAATTCTTACTTTTACAACTTACTAGTTTTTTGTTACTTACGTATATTAAAAGCTTACTTGTAATTAGGAGATTGTTACTGAATTGATAATTGTTACTTATCTTAGTAATATTCTTACTGATACCAAATATTTGTTGATTTGTTACTTGTAATTCTTAAGAAAATACTAATACATATTATAAAGTTACTGATGGTAAGTATAGAAATTACGTTATATTCAAAATGCATCAAAATACTTTTGTAAGTTTCCGAAGTTACAAAGCGTTTTCTTATGTGTTACTGATAGTACTCTCTTACGTATACAACTTAATGATACTTTACAAAAAATATGTTATGAGTTACAAGTCTATCCTAGATTCTTACTGATACCGTTATATTTCCTTAGTTTCTTATATATCCTAAGAAATTACTGATACTTTATATAGTGTTACTAACAAATCCCATATTCTTACTGGTATTCCTATCATTAATACTTATTTAGGTTATATGACTTTAGTTACTTACGTATTTCAAAAATTTACTGATGCTTCAAATATTGTTACTGAATGCAACATGAATATTACTTTTCATATATCTTGTTATATAATATCAAACTTACTGATGTTTCAAAAATTGTTTTATGTGTTAGGTGTTACTTGAAGGCAACATGGACTTCAATTGCAATGAGGTCACGACCGGATTTGATATTGAAGAAATACCTAACTTCCGCGTCGAGATTGCTTCTATTTTCCTGAAGGGAAATAAATTATTCATTAGCTTCTTTTTGGATACAATTTTTTGTAAATGTATGAGGGCAATGTCAAATTCACTTGTAATTAGTATAGAAATTTTTAAAGTTGTTATGTAATGTACAAACAAAGGGTTTAATTCAAACTTTCTCAAATGAATATCTTTTAATTTTTAAAGTGAAAGAATTTGTTGACGATTGCTTAG
The DNA here is from genome assembly GCA_037367405.1 of Ottelia alismoides. Taxonomy (NCBI): domain Eukaryota; kingdom Viridiplantae; phylum Streptophyta; class Magnoliopsida; order Alismatales; family Hydrocharitaceae; genus Ottelia; species Ottelia alismoides. Next base: position 738,783 of record JAZKJV010000793.1, read on the forward strand.
TTTTGCAATTGATATTTCAACAACAAAGATAATGGTGTGTTAACTCTTGAATGAACAATTTGTATCATTTTGTGTGCTTGTAATTTTATGATTATTCCAAAGTCGGTAAAATATTTATATTATCTTAGTTACTTACATATCATAACAAATTATTGATACTTCAAAAAGTGTTACTGATGGTAACCGTAAAGTTACTTGTCTAACTAATACCAATGTCTATATTACAAGTAGTTTTATTAGGGTTATTGGTCTTTCTCTCTTATTGGTACAATTTTATATAACCTTACTTACTTACGTATCCTAAACAAATTACTTATACTTCGAATAATGTTACTGATGGAAACACTAAAATACATATACTATATTAATATATCAAGTTACTGATACTAATTGTCGATGTTACAAAAGTTTTGATAGGAGTTACTGGTCTTTCTCTCATAGTTACTGATACAGGTTATATGGTCTTACTTACGTATGCTAATAAATTACTTATACTTCGAAAATATTACAGATGACATCATTACAAATTACTTGTTATAAAAGTTTTTTATCATACCAAGTTACCGATGCCAATAACGTGTATTACTAGTTAGATTTTACTTAATTTCCTCTCATTCTTACCTATACAATTGAAGTAGTCAAACATCCAAATATACCACATAACATATTTTATTAATTCAAGCTCCTAACCAGAGCTTAGTAGCAAATAAATAAATGAATTTATGTCCTTATACATCATCTTTCTCGAAAACAAATGACAAATGTGTACACATAAAGGATTGATAATTAATAGACATGGAAACTATGACATGTGCGCCTCCATGATGATAAATATATTGGTCGTTCCGTGATATGATGATCTTGAGAGATGATGACTCCACAGAGGAATCTATGAGAAAAGAGTTTATCATCGCAAGTAATATGGTTGATGATCCAGACATCTAACATACCTGAAAAAATAAAGCAATATAAATTAGATGTAACTCGTAAGAATTAATCATGGAATAGAAAAAATAAAATAATGAATCGTAATTATAACGTAATCGTGATCAATAATTTGTATTTTTTACCAACGTATTAGTAACACATGGGAGAAATATTACAAAACAATAGCCATATGATAAAATGATGTTAGTAATTGATTTGGATTCAAAAGTAACTAAGAACGAGACATTAGTAAATCATTGTATAACATTAGTAACTAAAATGACATACCAAAATCAGTGTATAACCCCAGTAACATTTATATTGATTTTTTTACTTGAGATACTTAGCGACTTACTGATACATTAAAGAAATTTACTGATAGCAGAACGAAAATTACTTGTTATGTTTTTATTACAATAATTTACTAAAGCCTATTCACGATGATACGGCTCCTTTAACATGTATTGCTGATCACACTCTCATTACTACTATTATATTGCATTTTGTTACTATTATATTACTTTGTTACTTGTCATACATAGCGACTTACTGTTACCTTAAAGAAAGTTACTGATATCAGAACGAAAAATACTTGTTACTTGTGTATTGCATTTTGTTACTTGTGATACCTTGTGATTTACTGTTACCTTAGAGAAAGTTACTGATAACAGAACGAAAATTGCTTGATATGTTTTTATTAAAAAAATTTACTAAAGCCAATTCACGATGTTACGAATCCTTTGAATTTTTTTATTGGTCACACTCTCATTACTACATATGAAAAAAAATGAAAAACTAACTCTTTATGATTTTTCTAAATAGCATACAAACTGAAAAGTGAAACAATGAAAAATATTCGTATGAAATATAATAGATACCTGATCTTTCAAAGATATTGTTCTTATCAACCAAATCGAGATGATTGTCTTCAATATTGACTTCCCAAAAATTATCTTCACTTTCTAATCCTTCGAGGAAATCGTTTTTCATAATTGCTTCAGAAATATGGCGATCACAATCCATTCGTGAATTATCCATGTACGAAACCTAATAAAAAAATATTAGACAAGAAAAAACAATAATTATAAGAAAATTCTATCAAAATACCTTTGATTCCGAAAAGACTATTGCAGAAATACTAGCACACAGAACGATCGAGCGATCCACTCTCAAATTGTGAAAATTGAGTATATTCTGAATACAATAGCAAATGATACCAAAAAAGTCGATTGCTATTTTAGGGAGTTTCATTACGATTCAAAATTAAAGCACTTATCATTACAATTATCGCTCCTAAAATCATGGGATTTAAACGTTTGATCTAACGGTGGATATGATGGGCTCATTTTAACATAAATGGGCACAGGGCTCTCTCGATAAAAATCCTATTTAAATATATACATATCGTATAAACATGATATACTTAAATATATGTAATATACTTAAAAATGGAAGATGCATAATATAGATACATGCATAAATAATATACACATGTATACATATATACATATTATAAACGTAATATGTACACACAACATACATTATGTGCATATATATGTACTATATAAATAATAATAAAACGTGCTTTAAAAATATACAATAATAAATATACGTAATATACATAATATATTTAATATATACATAATATTTTTAAAAACATATGTAATATATTTAAATAAATACACAATATAATTAAATATGTATGTGAAATATACACATATATATACAATGTATTTAAATATATAGATAAATATGTATACATTATATTTAAACATACATAAATATATGCATAATATGTTCAACTATATAATATATTTAAATATAAACATACAATATATACATAAGATATTTAAATCTATACGGAATAAACAAAATATACGCATACCTGCAAATATAGTTGAATACATACATACGTCACACACATATAGGGTAAAATGAGGTTGCCCCTAGGGGGAGCTAACTTGTCTCTCCTCGTCCCGTTTTCTCCATATCATTTTTTTAAATGCTTCCGTGGATTTTCATTCCCATTCAAATTTCATGCGAAACAGAGACTCCTACAGTCTCCATCCAGACATGATCGATTTCAACAATTCTGCGACCGTTAAAAATGACTGCCTAGATGGAGGCAATATGAGTCTCTGTTTCTCACGAAACTTGAATGACATAATATAGGGATATAGGATGAGTTTTCACAGATTCATTTTTTAAAAAAAATAAATAAAATATGGATAAAATGTGGCGGGAGAGCCAAGTTAGCTCCCCACGAGGCAGCCCCATTTTCCCCAAATATATATCATACATACATAATACACACACACGTGCCTAATATACATATACATAAAATGTATACATAATACATATACGTAATATATACACATAAACATACATAATATATATACACATACAGACAAACATATATAGATTATATATATATACATACATACATACATACATACATATATGAGGATAGGGAGTATGCACCCAGGTGCATGTAATTCTACATGCACCCAGGCCTATAACTTCCACATTTTTTTACTTTTCCGAAAAATATCGACATGTATATTCATCTATATATCCCTCCTATATATCATTCCAATTTCATCAGAAACAGAGACCCCTACGTCCTCCATCTAGAAACACATTATTTTAACGGTCTTAGAACTCTTGTAATCGACCTATTTTGGATGGAGGACGTAGGGATCTCTGTTTCTGACGAAATTGGAATGACATACATGAGGGATATATAGATGAATATACATGACGGTATTTTTCGGAAAAGCAAAAAATGTGAGAGTTATAGGCCCGGGTGCATGTAGAATTATATGCACCTGGGTGCATACTCCCTATCCTCTATATATATATAAACATCACCTCATCTCCAATTAATAAAAAAACAATCAACAATCATTTTCTCAAATTTCAGTAAAAGTCAGATCACAAAAAACCCTCTCAGCAACAAACCCTCTATCAATCACCCAAACAAAAAAATAAGTTATCCACCAGATAACCCACTTTTGGAGTTGGTTACCCTCTGCTAGATAACCTCCGGACCAAACACACTCATTTATATGCATGATGTAAGGAGTTAGTATTCAAGAAAGATTGGGTAATTATGTCATTTTATGGGGGGCATGCTGTGAATAACCCTAATTTAAAATTGATAAGAACACCATAGAACCTACATTTATATGCATGATCTTTTGTTTCCATCCAGGATTGCATTGGTACGTAGCGAGAGTGTAATCTTGATGTTGGAAACAACTGAATGAGGCAAGAATGGAGTGATGTAGATGGTGAGCGAGCTCATACTTCTGCACGCGTCCATTAGGTTTTGTATTTGATTTTGGTGGACAGGGTTGGATTGGGTTGGAACCTTCTGCAAAGGATTGCGCAGATGGATAACTCTTCTGTGAACAGTACTTGTTCGGATGGTTATAATGGTTGAAATGGTAAGTGTAATGGGATGTCATATTATTTATGTGTTCAATTGATTATGTTTATGATTATATTATGTTATTGATGTTGAAATGTTTATTTAAATGTGGTTGGAAATATTCTTTCATGTATGCGGGATCCATGCAACTAACTCCAACTCATGAATGCAGTGTATAGCTAGGGGTCAAGGATAACCCAGAACTAAACGAAGGGTTCATTTTGGGGGACAGTTTATCATGGGATAAAAATTAGAAATTTCATTAGAAGTGCAGTTAAGCTTCGTGTTTCAGTGGCATTTGTCTAAGGTTCCTTTTCGCCCTGTTTACATTTGAAAGAATCTTTACTCTTACAATCTATTTGTATTCGTATATACGGATTTTTACATTCATATCCGTATCCATTTTTAAATAAATACATACATGGATATCACTTAGATATTTACAAATGTTTATATCTACCTTCATATATCCAATTATATATAAATATAGTCGTCCATTTATTTATAATCAAGTGTAGCGAAATTCTATGGTTTCTTTCACCATTATTGAACTTATTGCATGAAATAAATACAATTAGTGCACTTATTTTATATGCAAATTATCCTAAACATATCTATTTGAGCTGGTATATACGGTATTTTTATTATTATTCGCATGTGATTTGTATTCATTTTAAGGATGTGATAACACATTATATATTTTCGTCAGTATCCATAAGTCGAATTTTCTTATTTTAACAGCATTGTTTCCATATAAGAATGCCTGAGATGATGTTAGCAAGTTTAGCTTAAGCCGTAAGTAACTAGCTCATCTACTATATATAACCCCTCGAGCAAAAATCATAAAAGGAGAACATTTTAGAGACTATTGCGATGGCGGCATCTCTGTCAACCTGAAAGATCAGAGGTTGTAGGTCGACAGCATGACCATCGATCATGGGGAAGACAAGCTAAGGTACACGTCGAGCTCGAGGAGGTATCCTTGCAAGATTAGTAGCAAAATCTCCATGCATTATGGTAGTGCTAGATATCTAGTTACAGAAAATGTTGGAAGAGATAAATGATAGATGTACTACTGTCTAATGTAGACAAAGGCAAAGACCAGCGATATTAGAATAAAACAATTCTTAACCAGCAGAACAAGGGCATGTCCACTCCCCTACAATTGCAAAATTACACTGTACGTGTACATCCTTTTTTCCCTCTACAGTGTCATATTTACGTTACAACACTTGTACAAATAATTGGTATTTGGTGATCAGCTTGAAGGCTAAGTGATGGCATACAGCATCAAGAGCTCCATCTCCGAGAAGAAAAATGTATGGAAGTAGTTGTGAGTCTCTCAGCCAGGAAGAGACCAAAAGGGTATGTTCCTGCAACTCAACGAACCTCGTCGGTTGTATATCGTGCCCTCAGTGATACTGTTGATGGGACCGCAACACTTCCCTCGTCGAGCTGCAGCTTGCTATCTCAGATTTCTAATACATTCTCCGGAGGGCATTTGTCAGCAGGGTTTGTCGCGGACATCTGACAGAAGCATTCGGGCCATGGGTTGGTATAGAAGAATTCAGGTTGAACCCTTCTGTGTGGCTGCCCAAATTTGCTGCTAAACATGACTCGCTTTATTCGCTCCTCAAACCCAGCTGTCTGACCTTTTTCTCGGTCTATGAAAATAGGAGCAAGGGCCTTTCTGTCGGGCACGATTATAGACCGAAATCCATAGTAAAGACGATGTCCCATGAGGTTATTAGCGAAGTTGCTCGGTCCGTCATATGTAGGCATGAAAATGTCAGAGAGGAGGCAAACCATATAGTCCACAGCTGACCCGACAAGGCCGCGACTATTCTCTTCAAGCTTTTCTAGGCCAGCTACTGAGCTGTGATTCTCTAGACGAGGGAAAAGTGCTTTTAATGGTTCCATAAATCGGTCTCCACCGAATAATTCTCCAGATGCGATGTAGATCCTAGTTGAGTTCTGGAATCCCATAGAACGCAAGATGAGACCCACCTGCTAGGAAAGAAAAATTTAAGTCACGCTCCCAAAACTTCCTTTAGTTCAGAAAGCTCTTTGATAGCTGCTCCAATCTATGGCATGTATATGCGCCAAATAAAAGCTTTTGATTTAATAGCATTACGTAGTTTACTTTTACAACCTAAAGACAATTACTACATGACTATAATAAGGAGCAAGAGCTAAAATTGATGTAAACTAATTTATTTATAATCTGGCAGACATGCTGTAATGGACCAAAGGTATCCGATGCAAAAATAATAAGTTCACTGCTGAAGTGATATTGAGCAAGGAGGTAAAAATCAATAACAGGGGTAAATACAACAATAACGACGATGACAACGACAAAGCCTTTTCCCACATAAATAGGGTCGGATATATGGATTCTTTGCCTCCATATAGATCTGTCTAGGGTCGATCTTGGGCTTAGATCCAAAAACATAAGTTCCCTTCGTATAGTCTCATTCCAACACTTCTTGGGCCTTCCTTGCTCTCTCTTAGCCAGCTCAACATCCCAAAACTTGCATCTCCTAATTGGTGCATCAGCTGACCTCCTTTGTAAATGGCCAAATCACGTTAAGTGGTTTTCTCGCATCTTATCCTCGATCGGAGCTGCACAAACTTTCCTTCTGATTGCATCATTCTGGATACGATCTTTACATGTGTGTCCATACATCCGCCTTAGCATTTTCATTTATACTACTGCCATTCTCTACGCACGTCTAATTCACATGCCAACATTCAGATCCATAGAGCATAGCAGGTCTCGCAGCTGCTTTGTAAAACTTTCCTTTGATTTTCAAAGGAATTTTCTTATCGTATAGAATAGTAGATGCTCCTCTCCACTTTAGCCAACCTGCATTTATTATATTAGTAACATCTACATCAATTTCCCCATCATGTTGTAAAATAGATCCCAATTATCTAAAAGAATCTCTCTTCTGAATGTTATCATCACCAATATTCACCTTGATTCCTTCACCATTGCTTCCATCAAAAGTACACTCCATATATTCAGTCTTGGGCCTAGTTATACGAATTCCTTTAGTCTCCAATGCATGTTTTGTTCAGCATTCTACGTCCCACTAGGAGTAAATAAACAAAATATAAAAGAATGACTCATTCAACATTCTATGTTTTCTATCTTTAGTTTTAAGCAAGGTTTTAAAAAACGTGAGGCGGATCGAGGCGGTTTTCCATTATTGAGGCGAGACGTAAGCCTCGAGGCGGTCGAGGCGTAAGCCTCAATTTATAGAGAAAATACATGTCAAAATTTTATTAAGCATAATTATATTATCATAAAACCGTAAACTTCAAATATTGACAAAATATATGGTTATAAATCCTAAATTTGAATATTTTAAATTTAATAGATGTACAAAGAATACCATATTAACCATATATGCTAGTTTTAATTTGTGATTAAGTAATATTAATATTGTAAACATGTGAATTTCTAATATTCTTACAAAAATATACAGTTTCTTAAACATATATTATACTCATTGTAGCGATATAAGCAATTGAATATTAATTGTTGACATAAAATTTGTTCATACTAATTAGAAACAATCATTGTACACTTGCATGATTTCTTTGATGCAATAGTGATTGTAATATAAATGTATAATTGTATATTTATGAAATGTTATGTTTTGGGAATAACATATGATGATACTATAACACAATATTGCGATTGTGACTTGTATGTTTGTAACTAAAATATGTTTTATAACTTTAATATTATTATAAAAGTACAACTTTATATAGTTATTTATTTATTTACCTAAGAAAATGCTCAACAGACTGAGGCGGCGCCTCGGGACCGCCTCGATATCGCCTCGGGTCTCTGAGGCTTACGCCTCAGATATCCAGACTGAGGCTATAGCCTCGACCCTCGAGGTGGTTTTCTTGGAAAACCGCCTCGAGGCTTACGCCTCGGCGCCTCGAGGCGCGTTTTTTAAAACCATGGTTTTAAGTGACTCATTCAGCATTCTATGTTTTCTGTCTTTAGTTTAAACATTATTATTTTTTGGTCCAAATATTGCACACAACATCGTCGTTTACCCACTAATAATAATATTTAATAATAATACAAAAGTTTGGTTAGGTGGTTGATGGCCTCTATCGCTTTGCTCTTATGGTCATTTTTTGGATTACTGCAAAAGTAAGAAATAAGATGGACCATCTTCAAACTCTTCAGCAGTGGCATGAGAAGCTTGGTCGAATCCATTTTGTTATTCTTCAACATTTGTTTCGTGATTTGTGGAATAAAGTTGGCAGTTTCATTCGCTCATGCAATGTGTTAGTTATCTAAGCATACTAAGAGTCCTTACCATGCTTTAATAAATACAAGTAGCTTTTTATGAGATTAATCACTATGATGTTTGGTGTCCTTCAAATTTGAAAAGCTTGGAAAGCTATCTTTATTCTACCACTTCCATTGATAATTTCTCGAGAAATACTTATGCTTACTTGTTGAAAAAAAGAAATAAAGGCATTGGTCTTATCAAAACCCTTATCAACATGATTGATATTCAGTGTTAGAATAAAAATGCGGAAGAAGAATCATAGAATAAAAATATGAAACAAGAACGCTAAAATTTTTTATGTGGAACCCTACTCTAAGGAGCGAGATGAAACCACGGGAGAAGGCTTCTGAGGGCCGGATATTCTATTGTGAATCTTTCAATGGATACAGGGGACGTGTGGCTTCTTATATAACCTCACAGACATACTAGTCTTACTTATATACGACGTGGGACTAAAACATGAGATGAGGTAATTGGATTTGACCCATCTATTACATACTCTAACACTCCCTTTAAAGCCGGAGTTAAGAAAGCTGCAGCTTACAACAAAAAAATATACAATACATCTTCACTTGAAAAAACTGAGAGAGATAGGAGAAGTCCCGCTCGGAATAGTTGTTGCACGTAGAAGACCTCGCATGAGGAAGGGTCTGCGACTATCAAGTTATGCCTATAATAAAGTCGTTGCACGACTAGGTCATTCCCGGAGTGGGTCGCTAGAAGAAGTCCATCGCAGAGAAAAGTCGCACAATAGAATGTGCAGAAGTAGTCGATGCTCAGTGAAGACGGCTGATAACAATAGTAGTCTAGAGTGTCGGTTTGTCTTTAAGTTGTGGATGGGTAGTAGATGTCTAAGACGACCCCAGGTAGAGAAGTCCATCTAGAGTAGTTGATGTCTGGGATATGCACTCGACGCAAAGTGGTCGTCCCCTATGCAGATCTCGAGAGTTGGGATTTTCCTATATGTGAACCCTGAAAATGACCTCTCTCATTTTTTTATGGGGACGTGAAGTCTATTCGCTTATATAGAGACTCCGAAGAAGAGATTGCTTTTGTTGAGGAGTCGTAAGTAGATAATGAAGGACATAGTGGAAATCCGGTAGATACATCTTAAGAAGAAGAATATGTTGCCTTGTTTTTACTTGTCATTTCTCACATACTTCTCAAAATCTTAAAATAAAGAACCAAGTTGGGAGAAAACATAAAACATGCATCTTTTTTCTTCTCGACTTTTTCCTCCCCCCTTCTTTTATAAATCATCTTCCTTTTTTTTAACAGCCTCCCTCTTTTTTCGAGAAGCTTTTTTTTTTCTTTCAGCATCTTTTTTCATGCTATAGAAGAGCCCCCCCCCTCGCACGCCCAAAACTATTTGGTTCCCTCTTTTTTTAAATAACATTGCAGCAGCAGCAGCAACCCAAACAGGACCCAAAGTAACCCTTCAATATAAGGTGACTGAAGCTTTTAAGGGAGAAGGTACTGCTCCCACCCATCTTCTCGCACACATTGGGATTTCTAGAGGGAACCGACGCCGCTATCATTGAGAGAAGGGAAGGAGCCACAACGAAAGGGGGGGGGGGTCGCCGCCGTGAAGGGGGGAGGCCATTGTTGATAGGGAGAGTATCTGGGGAGAAAATTATGGGAGGCCCTCTGATGCCATATGGAAAACAAGCTAGGGAATATTTGAAAGGATTTCTTCATTATTTTCTTAATGAGAAAGGAATCATTGATGAGACCCCGTGTAGTTATAATTCCCAACATAATGGGATAGCTGCAAGGACAAATTTCCATTTGTTGAATGTAACTAGATCTTATACCAGAGAAATGTACTAAAGAAATCTGTTAACTAGAGTCATTTAACAGTGGTTGTGAAGAAGGTTTCATTCTTGTAAACACCAAATCTTAACAAGTTACTTTTCAGTCTATATTCATGTGTATCTGAGTATGTTTGCTTTCTTTACAACCTCAGACTTGGCTCAGACAAGTTGTATCCAAGGGCAACAAAATGCATCTTTATTGCTTAATCTAGTACCCAGAAAGGTTACAAATGCTATGATCATGTCCTTTTAGGCAAAAAAGGGGAAAACACACAAAAGGTGTCCACCCCACGTGGATTAACTATGAGCAACGAAAAACCAAATTACTGGAGCCAAGACTCAAGGAGGGTCTTCACATGATGCATTACATTTTCCACATAGAAGCGATCATAATGAAAAATAACACCATTTATTTCTTAAGATTTCTATGATCATTTGAATAATTTTATTTCTTACACCAGAGTGAGCACGAGCTATACATATTTTATTACTTCATTGAACTTTAATTGTGTTCCCTAGAATATTACTAAAGATTAAAGTGACCCTTAATGGACTAAAACTATGAAAGAAGAAATGCATGTGTTGATTACAAATGACGAGTCAAATTCCTAAGTAGTACCTGGGAATTACTTAAATACCCAGGTACTACGTAATGTTTTTTTTTTACTCAAAAACTACAGAGGTGTCGCATGTTGAACATGCGACACCTCTTATGTTTTTTTTTTACCCAGGAACTGCGCTGGTGTCGCATGTTGGATGTGCGCTATACATAACGCATATCCAACATGCGATATCGACCCTAATTAAGGCCCGCGCCCAGCGGCCCTCTCATTTCCCCGACATTCGACGTTTCCAGCAAACCGAGCCGCCCCCGACGCCCTCCACTGCGCTCTCCGTTTTTGGACTCCTCCCCTCTCAACAACACCATTTTTTGTCACTCCTAGCCCCGCGGAACAATCCGTTTTCGTGTTTTCAGTGATTGGTACCGTCCTAGCCGTCCCCGCTTCTCGTTAGGGCTAATCACTTGGTAAAACGTTTTCTTTAATTTTTTTTGTATCATATGCATGTTTTTTCATTTCTCGAATGTATGACGGTTGCTTGAGTAGTACACTCATGTCCGGATCTGTTGTGTCACGTATTAGGTTGGAATGGAGCAGTTGTTTTGTATGTGCCATTTGAGTAGTACACTCATGTCCGGATCGTCAACCAACGTGAGGGGGTTTGTGTTGACTCCTAATATGACGTTTGATGAGATGTTGAACTTGGTATACCGTAAGTTCAACTTGGATATTGACTGTCAAAGCATCCGATTATTACATCGCATCCCTCGAGGCCCAGGGGAGGAACCGTCATTTTCATCTATTATCGATGATGATGATGTGCAGGCAGTTGTGGTGTACGCTCGGACCATTGGGAAATCAATGCCTACCGATATTTATGTTGAAGATGTATCTGTGAGCGAAGTCCCAACTGTTATGACTAACAAGGGACCGTCTGGAGTCCCGAGCACACAAGCAGCAGTTGTCCGCAGCACGCCACCAAGAATTGTCCCAACCATGGGACCCTCCTTTGATACGGATGCGCCTGTAACGCAGCCAAGCACGGTTCAGGATTTGGGCTTGAGTGAGCCGTTGCTGCGAGAGGTTAACCGGATGGATCAGGATTTCATCCCTTGGGGGACCGATGATGACCTGGAAGAAGGTAGCGAAGATGTGGAAGATGATCTGATGGACGAGGAACTCCCAACTGATGAACAAACCGCGCATACTATTACACCCCGTATACCCTTTTTTGGGGTTAGAGGGTCTAATACTCGTTCAACATATGAGGACGAAATTCGAAGCAAGTCTAGACTTGATGGTGTTGCTGACGAAATCCGCAAGGGTAGGACGTTCAAATGTAGGGAGGATTTGGTGTACGCTGTGAAGAAGTTCCACATTCTATCACATTATGACTTCATTGTCAAAGAATCCACCAGCTTGATATGGTCGGTTTTTTGTTCGCAGAGAGCAAATGGTTGCGTTTGGTATTTACGAGGACATTTCAGAAAATTTGATGGATTGTGGGTGATCTCCAAGGTTGTTGGGGCACACACTTGTATAAACCCAACAGTTAATCAGGATCATCCTCAGTTGGACTACAAATTCATGTCCAGATCATTGCTAACTCTTGTTAGGGATGACCCTAATGTTCGTGTATCTAGTTGTAGAGCTCACATCCACGAGATGTACAACTACTGGGTTTCAAGGAAAAGGGTTTGGGATGCTCGAAGGAAGGCCATCGGAATTGTATTTGGTGACTGGAAGAAGTCATACGCTGAAATGCCTTTTCTTTTGCATGCAATGAAGGCTGCTATTCCAGGGACTGAAATTGATATTGACTACAGCGACCATCCCGATCCTCGGAAACCTCTCTGCCGCAGATTCGAACGATGCTTTTGGGCATTTGGTCCTTCCATTGAAGCATTCAAATATTGTCGGCCACTGATTAGTGTTGACGGGACACATTTGTACGGGAAGTACAAACAAAAACTGCTCATTGCTTGCGGTGTTAGAGATGTGATTCGGCAAAATACTTGTTCCTATTGTGGGATATTGGGTCACACACACCGAGGTTGTCCCAACAAAGCCGCAAGGAATTCTCAAGCATCCACATCAAATGCGCCGACGGCGAGCAGGAATAAGAATAAATGTGGAAATTGTGGTGGCCAAGGTCACAACCGACGTAAATGTCCAAATTCGAGTAAGTTTGCTACCCTCGTATATTAATAAATTTACATGTGTTATATACTTATTGATTTGTCGGAATTTTTTTTTCATATAGTTTTTTTAATTGTATTGTCTAACATTGGAAATTGTATTTTTCAGATGGATCCCGGGCCAGTTGATCCTTCAGTTTTGTACCTTCAGGAGCGACATCGTTCACGTCGAGTTTGGGCTGGCGATGTAAGTAATTATAATATCTTCCATCCTTCAAATTTTTTTCCTAACAATTTTCTTGTAGGAATCTTCGTGGTTACGTTGCCGGCGCCGAGAGACACATGTACGTCGGATCCCTTTGGATGACCGGCTACTTCCTTACGTGGTAGAAGCAGGATTTGGATGCATCTCAGAGCTCGAGTTCATTACGCTGGATTGGCATCTGGTGACGGCTTTAGTTGAGCGGTGGAGACCGGAGACGCACACCTTCCACATGCCTAGTGGGGAGATTACTATCACCTTGCAGGATGTGGCATCCATTTTGGGGCTGCGAATTGATGGGCCCGCGGTTACCGGAGAGACAACACCTGGAGCTACATGGGCAGATACATGCGAGGAATTGTTGGGCGTTAGGCCCTTGCCCGCGGACATAGTTGGCAGCAGGGTTTCAGCAAGCTGGCTGTCCACGAATTTTTCAGAGTTGGCTGAGGATGCAAACGAGCTAGTCGTACAGAGACACGCTCGAGCGTACATTTTGCAGTTGCTGGGTGGAGTACTTTTCACGGACAAGTCTGGGTCCTTGGTTTCACTTATACTTGGACTGCCATTTTCTCCAAAAAATTACTGTAAAGATGACGCATTTTGAACATGCGTCATATGTTCAACTTTCAAAGCCCACACCTGCCCCAGCCATTTCGAGGAAAAATTCCTGTAAGGGTAACGCATATTGAACATGCGATATCTTTACAGAACATTTCGAGACCTCATGCCTGTACAGAACATTTCGAGAGCAATTCCCTGGATATATGTCGCATGTTGGATATGCGTTATGTATAGCGCACATCCAACATGCGACACCAGCGCAGTTCCTGGGTAAAAAAAAACATAAGAGGTGTCACATGTTCAACATGCGACACCTCTGTAGTTTTCAAGTAAAAAAAAAAACATTACGTAATACCTGGGTATTTAAGTAATTCCCAGGTACTACTTAGGAATTTGACTCTACAAATGACACTTGAGTTGTTAACACTCTATAAGGTTCTAAATGGGTCTACACAATTGGCGATAGGGATATTTACAACCATAAACCTGAGTAATTTTGCATTTACGTATATAACCCTTGATAATCACGAATTACACCCATAACCCCGAATAATGCTTACCCCTTATGTGACATGACCCTATGTCAAGTTCCATCCATTTCCTCTGCTTACTTTGACGGAACCAGTCAATTCTTAACAATTTTACTCCTTGAACAAAATTATATTTCCAAAAGATGTCCCCACATCTTCCTCAAGTTGGATAACTGGAGCATCGCCTTCCCGTCGTCTTCCTCTTCTGATCTCGCGCATGACGGAGCTTGCCGAGGATGTACGAAGACGACGACGGAAAGTGAAGTGGGTCTGAGGTGGCGAATTATGAGGCTGGAGGGGGTAGAGAAGGGGGTTGGAGGGTGGTGGCAGAGAGGGCGAAGGGGGATTAAGGAGGGGTAGTAGGGGCGGAGGAGGGGGCTTGAAGGGAGGTAGAAGAGGGGTGGAAGAGGGAGCAAAAGGGGCTGGATGGGGGGGTTGGAGTGGTGCGGCAGAGGGGGCCCCAAAGGAGGGGGAGACGGAGGAGGGGGCTACAGAACTGTTGCCTACTGTAGGAGAAGAGGATGTTAATGAGGGGATGGCAAAGCTACTATTGTTGTTGTTAAGGGAAGAGAGGAGGTCGAGGAGTATCCTCCTCTTGCCTTGAGGGGGGGAGGCGGTCGACGGGAGAGAGGGTGTGGTTGGAGAGGGGGGAGGTGGTCGGAGACGGAGGGGTGGGGGCGAATGAAGGAGGGGGCTGGAGGAGGATGGGGAAGGGGGTGTTTTTTTGTTTTTCTAAGTTTAATTCCTAGCTATTAGATTGAAGATGGGTTAGATTAACTCGACGGTATGGTTGAATTAGTGGATTAAACTAATGAAAGGTTATGGGTATGAGACAAAGACATCGTGATTATTCGGGGTTTCTCGTGTAAATTGTGATTGTCGAGGGTTATGTATGTAGATACGAAACTGCTCAGGTTTAAGATACAGATTCAAAGGTCTATGGCAATTAGAGGATATAGTCAAAAATATGGGATTGAATATCTCGAGATCTTTGCTATTATGGCGAAGATGAACGTTGTTAGAGTCGTTATTTTTTTAGCTATTCAATCTTCCTGGAAATTGTACCAGTTAGATGTATAATGTACCTTCTTGAATAGCGATCTTACAGAGGATTGTACATGAAGATGCCTTCTAGGGGGAAAAATCATCACATGTTAAATTGTGTTTTCTATAAGCTGAAACAGCCTCTCGAACTTAGGATAAAGGGCTTTGTTTGGTCATGGTTAGGAATAGTACACAAGCAAACGGGGATCATACTCTTCATAAAAAGAAGAGGCCAAAAAAGATGTGTTCCTCTGGTCTACATTAATGACATAATTCTTACAAAATATGTGATGATGAAAGCTCTCTAGCATAAAAAGGATTCTTGCAACATAATGTGTAGGAAGCATTACTTCATGGTATTGAGATCGATGTCTCTAAAGGGCTCTAACATGTTAGGATGTAAATCATCTACTACTTCTATGGAGGTAAATCATAAGCCGAGTAAGGAGGATGGTAAGTTTCTTGATTATATAGGGAAGGGAAGATATCTTTTTTTTTTAAATGAAGGGTGGTCTCCTAGGATGGGACCCACTTCAGAGTATATATATTATATAAATATCAAAAGGTAGTATTACATCATATTACAGTTGCCATGATATACAAATTGCCCTACAATGCTCAGTTATATTCTCAGTATAAACAATTGCCCACTAAAAATGACCATGTTCCCAGCGTACGAAATCACCCAAATCAAAGCAAAGGGGTACGAGTTGTCCTCATGGCCAAATCCACATACCATCCTAATGTCCCTCCAGAAAGTGGTGCAATCTAGCCACGCAAGCCATGTGATGTTAGCCTTGTTCCACACCTCTGTCGAGAGAGGACAAGATGGCCAACATCTTCCACCGTTGACCCACATCTATCACAATTAACATCCTTCCCGCCCAACAGCCGCCCCCCACCGGCCTTTAGTGAGAACCCTCCCAAGCCTGAACAGCCAAAGGAAGACCTTAACCAGGTTGGGCACCTTACATCTCAACATCATGCCCATGTCCACCCCAATCTCTTCCTGCACCTCCTCCCCACCTTCCACAAAGAAACGATGCGTTTTCCTCACTATAAATTGTCCATCTCCCCAGACATAATAATCTCTGCCTGAAGACGGACCCTTGCTCTGTATCAGTTCCAACTGCAGTATAAGGAACTCCTCCACCCTCTGATATGACAATGCTGAAAAGAACACCGGGGACCAAGCCCTGTGATCCCACACATGTTGCATCTACGCCTAGCTGTCAACCGCCTTCCTCAAGAGACGAGAGAAATGCTCCCCCACCGCCCCATCACCCGTCCAGTCGTCCAACAAAACGAAACCTCATGCCATCCCCGACCACTGGTCTCAACTTAGATGTTATCAAAGGAAGAATCTCGGTAATCCCCTTCCACAACGAGGACGGAAGTCGTCCAGGGACGACCTCCAATGACAAATTGACATCATAAATTTTCCTTATCAATCGACATGCCAGAGTATCCCCGGATGCAAATTATCCATTTCACATAAAAGCTTCCTTCCTCTTTGAGGATGTCACCACAAACCAATCCACCATGTGGGAACCCTTCTTGTCTTGACACCTGTCTGACCAAAAAAACTTCTCATCAAAGCCTCCATCTTAGTGTGTATTCCCACCGACAAAGATCTAGTGGTACAAAAGAAGATCGGGATGGCTGAGAGGACATGCCTCAAGAGCACCTGCTTGCCCCCCTTCGAAAGCATCGAAGCCTTCCATCTTGCCAGCCTCCCCTCCAATCTCTCAAGCAACGCCCTCCAATCTTCGGACTTCGGCCTCCCAGCAACAAGAGGAAGCCACAAATAAGTAGTCGGCAGCGTAGCAACATGACAACACAAAACAGTAGTCACATTCCGTGGCTCCTCCGTGAGACCAAAAGGAATAATAACTGATTTCTCCCTATTAATCTACAACCCGGATGTCTCCAAAAATATCCATGATACGCAGTGCCTGCCGAAGCTTCTCCACCTCTGCCCCTAGGAATAATACAGTGTCATCAGCATATTGCAAAAACGGGATGGATATCTCCTCCCTCCAATATCCAGAGCACCGGTCCTCATTTGTCGCAAATCTCATCATCATTGCTAGAGCATCGACCGCCAGCATAAAGAGAAGCGGTGTCAGTGGGCAGCCCTGTCTAATTCCCCTCTGCGGTTGGAAGAATCCTCCCTCAGATCTATCATTAACAAGCACAACATGGGATGCAGTCATAATACATCGCTTGATCCAAGCAATCCACACTCCGGGAAACCCTTCTTCGCCAATGAGTCCCACAAAAATCTCCAATCCAGGCAATCATACGCCTCGTAAAAGTCCACCTTCCAAAGCACACCTTTTACCTTACATATCTTCTAGTTTGTCACCATCTCGACCACCATCACTAGCCCATCTGCCATAGCCCTCCCTGGTACAAAAGCCGTCTGCTCAGGCAAGACAATCCCACGGAGGACCTCCCTCAAATGGTTAACCAGAATCTTTGAAATTAGGAGATAAATGACATTAGATAGTGCAATAGGTCT
Source organism: Ottelia alismoides (assembly GCA_037367405.1). NCBI lineage: Eukaryota > Viridiplantae > Streptophyta > Magnoliopsida > Alismatales > Hydrocharitaceae > Ottelia > Ottelia alismoides. Next base: position 756,898 of record JAZKJV010000793.1, read on the forward strand.
GTAGTCCTCCACCCTGGTCGGAGTATCCTTCTTAGGAAAAAGGAAAAGGAGAACTTATTCAGTATCTCGAAGCTTCTATGCCCTTGCTGAAACTCCTCCAGCACCTCCATCACATCTCGCTTGCTTGACCATTTTCCAGCAATCCCTATAAAAACTTACCGAGAAACAATCCGGATCTGGTGCATCATCTGCATTGAGATGAAAAAGCGCTTGCTTGGCTTCCGACTCTGTAAACTCCCTCATCAATACGACCGCCTCTGACTCCGAGATCTGCGGGACTCTGGTCCCTCGCCAGCCCCACCCCACTCAAGCGCGTCGTCTGCCGAAAGCCTCAAAGTGAGACTTCAATACCGCCCCTACCTCTTGGTCTCCCTCCACCAACATCCCACCAACACAAATAGCATGAATATGATTCTTCCGCCTTCTCCCACTAGCCATGGCATGGAAGAATCTCATATTCGCATCACATTCCAACAACCACCGCTGCCTAGATCTCTGCCTCCAAGCCAATTCATCCTTTTTGTCTTCCAAAAGTATCTCCTAAAGATAGCTGCCTCTCGTCAACACCTCCTCCACCGTCGGAGCCCTCTCGTCCTCCAACTTGTCCAACCTATTGACCTCATCCCACACCTTCATCCTCCTGCAAAGACGTTGAGCCGGGTTGTCTCTATTAAACTCCACCAAATGCATCCTGAGCGAGGCAAGCTTTCTCACCAGCCAATAAGTTGTCGTTCCACCAGGCCTGCACTCATCTCAGAAAGCTGCAACGAACTTGTGAAAACCCTCCTCTAGAAGGCAGGCCCGCTCAAAATGAAAGAACAACCAGGGACATACCTCCTCCCCGAAGTCCACAGCAAATGCGTATGGTCTAAGTGAGCCCAAGCCAAGTGTAGGCCATAAGCGCCTCCGTAGACATCAAGAATCTATCAATCAAAGATCTCGACCTTGCGTTCCGCCAAGTGTACTAACACCCAACCACGTTGACCACCTGAAAACCAAGCTCCTCCACCATGACTAAGAAATCCACAGAACCAATATCCCCCCCCCTCCCATTAGGGAGATCATCCGAGAACAATGTCACGTTTAAGTCACTGGCAATGACCCAAGGTGCGTCGTGTGCCACCGCCCTCGCCAAGAGCAAATCCTCCACCAAATGGCTAATGTTGATTCCATTGCAGAGGTCATAAACATTGGTAGTCAAGAATCTGAAACCATATGCCTTCCGCAGCAACAACGTCACGAGAGTATCTTCCCCGCATCTCCATCCCCTCCAACTCGAATTTGCTCGCATCCCATCCCGTCATAATATCCCCCGAGGCCCCATCAGACGCAACCACTCTACATTCCTCCTGTTTGTTGCCCCCTACTTCTCTCCATGCCCTATCAACGTCATGTGAAATCTTTGTTTCTTACAACATAGGCAAATTTGCCTTGTGATCCAAAGCTAATTGATGCACTACTCTCCTCTTCTCCGACTGCCCCAACCCTCTATTGTTCCAAGTGATCAAATTCATTGGCTAACTATGGAGAACACCATCGGCAGCATGAGCTCAAGACAACGGAGCATCTCCTGCTCAAGACCTCCCCTACTCCATTCCTCTTCCCCTGCCTCTCCCTTGCCTTAGACGACCGCCTGCTGACACCGTGTCCTCGGCCGCTTGGGCCTCTTCCTGCCCCTTTCTGTCATCAATAGCCCCCTCTTCGAGCACTGCACTTGACTTGCCAAGGAACCGGTCATGAACTACCCCAAGCATCCCCAAACTTCTGTAGATCCCAAACCGGCGTCGCCTCCTTCGCTCCTTCAGCCCTCGGCAGAAATATCGCCACCCAAACCTCCCTCCTGGCATCTTCAACCCTTCTAAGTGACCCTTCGAGAATTCTAGGCCATCAAAACCAACGTCTTCCGGCCAGTACGCCGATGTCGACGCAGAAACCACCACCCATTGACGACATTGCATCCATTACAACCTCCCGAAGAGCAAGGACCCCGATGAGAATGAGGCCAGATCTCCCTTGCGAGCCCTCACCTTCCGGTGAAATGCCACGTCCAAGTTCCCGTGAAGCCTCCCTCGATTCCACAAGCAGATTCGCCACAGTCAATCAACCCGACACGCTGCAACATCCCGGATCCATCAAGAAATCCGGGTGAGGTTCCAGCCTGATTCCGCCCACCACAACATCCAAGTGATCATCAGAATCTGTAACCCGCTATGCTAGGATAAATCCAGCCTGACCCAATAAAGGCCTCGAATACCCCATTAAGCTCGGATCCGCAGACGCGTGCCCCTTCGGCCCGGTAATGTCAGCCGGATCCAACACCATGTCCGCGAAAGAAAAGGGGTCCGCAAGAGCTCCGCCCGCCTGGCCCACAATCGGGACCGCGACATCTTTGACATCCAAATCTGCACTAGAAGAAACCACCACTGGATTCGACCCGGATACCCGTCTGGATACCACCTCCGCAAAAGACTGCTCCTTGCCTCGATGCTCCCACAATGATGCCTTGGGGAAAACGCCCCCCCCCCCAAACCAAATTTCCGAAGGCCCTGCCAATATTGCTGAAAAAAGCTCCTGTTTATTCATAAGAACCAAAAAGCCTGCTTAGGTGTGCGCGATGTGGCGTGCATGAACAAGGCTCTGCTGGCTAAATGGGTGATTCAGGTATGGGCCCCCTCGTCCTCTCTTGCGGTCAGACTTGTGCGGAAAATTTATGGAGTTGGGGGGAGATTTGGTGGTGAGAAGAGTGCGGTTGGAGTCACCTCTATGGGTCGGAGTGCGCGAGACTCTACCTTCGCTTGCCTCCAAGTTGCAGCCGAAGGTGGGGGATGGTCATTTGTTAAGATTCTGGCGCGACGATTGGACGGGCGAGGGAGCGCTCGGTGATAGGTTCCCAGGACTGTTTTCTCTGGCAACGACGAAGGGGGTTTTTCTCTGTCAGGTGGCGGGTTCGAATATGTGGTCGCTGACGTTTGTGTCAGATCTCTCGCAGCACCTGTTGGAAGATTTTATCAGGATGCAGGCCGAGATTCCCTCACCGGGAGAGTTCACCCAGCTTGCCGACCATTTTGAGTGGAAAGGGGGAAGTTCTCAACTAAGAAAGTTTATGAAGAATTCAGGAGACCGGCAGTAGAACATGATTTGGAGTTTAACCACGATATAAAGGTGGCGTGGGCTGCTAAGATCCCGTGTAGAATCAAGATATTCCTTTGGAGCCTGAGAAGAGACAGCTTGTGTGACAACTGACAAGGTAAGGAGGGGACGACTGTTTGACGGGGAGGACATTTTTTTGTGATAGGTATGAGGGGCAGATTGAGGATGCAGACCATCTATTTTTCAAGTGCTCGACGTCGGCATAGGTTTGGAGGGAACTCGACGTTACTTGGCTGGAGACAGGTGGGTTGACAGGTTTTTGGAGGTCAGTTCGTGCGGCGGGCTCAATTCCACTGACGACTGTTCCATCACGTTCACGGCCCTTTGGGCAATCTGGATTGGGCGGAATGACCAGATCTTCAACAACCAGAGGTTCTACTCAGAAAATGTTGTTTCGCATTGTAAAGCGCTCTAGAATTTCTGGACATCCCAATAATTTAACCTAACTTTTTATAATGAATGCCATTTTGCGGTAAATCCCACCTTGGGAGTTCACCCTCCTTTCTTATTAAAAAAAAGAACCAAAAAGCCTTTTTTCCTCATCTGGCTTTGGTTTCTTAGACGACAACCCGAACATCTTCGGCACCCCTGACCTCTCGTCCCCCGCCAACCCGACGTCTCGATCCTCAGACGCAAAGGGCATCCATGAAGCTCATTTCATGCCATAACGATAGGGGGCGAGACAACCCTGCTCCCACCACCACCACCCCTAGTAGTTGGCCACGATGAAGCCCATCGGAGATGATGGCCTTTACCTTTATGACCGGCTCCAGCAACACATGCACAGCCTCCAGCCTCCTTACAAGCAAAGGGAGCCCACTAATCATGAGCCGCATGTCGATCTTCAGAACCTCAATCACCCCATCCCGCGGCAAGGGCGATCTCTAGTGGACCCGACCCGCTGCATGGCAAGAGAACACAAGCAGCTGTAGTGCCTCAGGCTCGGTCAAATCCTGCGTGCAGACCATGCCATCCTCAAGCTTAAGGACATCTCCGCTAAAACCGCTTCCCACCATCGCCTTGATGTCTTCCATCGCATCCGCCAAGCACCTTCCCCTTCTACAAACCCCAACCAAGCACCCGACCATCGCCGCCAATCTTGCAGTGCCCCCATCAGCAAAAGCTTCCTTCCCTACCATCTGGTCATCACGACCCTGGACCCGTGTACAACAAAAGCTACGATGGCCATTCCTCCCGCATGCAAAGCACTTCACCGGGTCACAACAACTCGTTGTACAGTTGCCCCACCCCCGCACCTCAAACACCCTCCAATGAAACGAACATCCATTTCTCTCCGCCCCACCGCACCACTCGCAGTCTCCGTAGGGCACCGGTTGTACCACCTCACCTCCGTTCATTCCCCCTTCGCTCCTCCCGCCGCCCAGCGACCGCTCCTCTCTCTTCTCCTCTCACTATGTTCCTCTCGCTTCTCCATTCCCCCTCCGAGCAATGGCATCAAGGAAGATATCATATATTGTGGAAAGAAAATAATGACATGATTATTCATGAGACCCTAAGGTTCTCTTATATAGAGAGGAGAAACGTCGTTGGGTAAGTTATATATTATAGATAATAAGAATAGAAAATACATAAAATAGACAAAGATGAATCTCAACACTCCCCCTCAAGATGGAGCATAAATATCAATCATGCTCAGCTTAGAACATCTCTAAAATGGTCCTCTGGCTACAGCCTTGGTGAAAACATCGGGTGGATGTTCCCCTGAGTTGATGTGAGAATTGGGAACTAGAGATAAAGACCTTCTGAATCATGTCACGTGTCTAGTGACAATCAACGTAAATGTGCTTGGTCCTCTCATGGAAGGCAGGGTTGTTGGCAATGGAAAGAGTAACCTGGTTGTCGCATTGTAGATGCATTGGAAGAGATGCATCAAAAGTTAAGTCAGTCAGAATGGATCTGACCCACGTCATACCAGTGCTCCCTTATGCCATGGCCATGTACTCTAACTCAACACTAGATCTAGCAACCATAGTGTGCTATATGTTCTTCCATGGCACCAAAGAGCTCCCTATGAACACTGCAAAGTCAAAGGCAGAGTTTCTATCCTTAGGGCATCCTACATAGTCTACATCTATAAATGCCATGATGGCAACATTACGCCCCTCTGCTAAAGAGTAATCAAGTACCTGCAAAATGACTTCAGATACCTCACAATCATGTGAACCACATCTACATGTGCATGTATCAACTACTCCATAAACTGACTAACTTTGCTCACAACAAAAGAGATGTCCGATCCGCTAATGGTCACATAAAAGATCTTCCCAACAAGCTCAATGTATCTCCTCTCGTTCACCTCCTCTGATCATCATATAGCTTCATGTTGGTATCCACGGGAGTAGTTGACAATCTGTTATACATATCTCGGAGAGGAGATCATTAATACACTTCCTCTGAGTCATCAAAAGATCATGTCGGTTCTTAGTAAACCCAAGCCCTAGGAAGTATCATAAATCTCTAAGGCCCTTGGAGACAAACTATTGTCCAAGGAACTCCTAGCAGCACTAATACCATGTACATCATCTCCTATAACAATGATATCATCAACATGGACCATTATAACAAGGATACCTCTCTGAGTCCTTTGAACAAACAACGAATGATCTACAATCGATCTTGTGAAGCCTTGCTGCTCTAGCAAGTTCGAGAGCTTCCGGAACTATGCTCTGGGGTTGTTCTTACGGTCATAGATAGCCTTATGAAGTCTGTGAACCTTCTGACATCCCCCTCAGCAGCGAACCCATGCGGATGCTGCATGTAGACTTCCTCCTGCAGGTTACCATATAGAGAGCATTCTTCACATCGAGCTGGGACAGAGACCATTCCGTACCACTGCAACAAAGTGAAGGATCCAAAGGGTAGAATGATGTGCCACAGGAGAGAGAACTTATCCTGATAGTCCACCTCGTAAGTTCGGGTGAATCCACGATCCACAAGCTTAGCCTTATAGCAATTAACATACCCATGCATGGCACTTCACTGTAAACACCCATTTGTAGCCAACCACAGAAACCCTTGTAAGAGCAATGACCAAGCTCCATGTACTGTGTAAATATAGCGTGGCCATCTCCTCCTCCATAGCAAGACACTAATGACTGTCTCACATAGCATCTTGATATGTTTGTGGGATTTCCACGATTGATAGACCCAACAAACCTCCGAAAAACTCTTAAAGAGGCTCTAAAGAAATATGAACAACGAGAGAATACATGACACATGTACACCTCTGCTTTCGGAGAGCAATGGGCACGTCAAGGTCAACTGTACCATTTATGGCCTGTAAGGAAGCCTCCTGAGGAGGCACTTTCTTGTCCTGTAAGGTAGCATGTTGTACAGACAAATCACCAGGTGCTCAAAACATACCTGGGGCATGCTAGATGATAGGGAAGGCCCATGAGTAAGGGGTACATAAGGTAGCCTGCGAATGTAAAATGTGGCAAACACTAAGCCAAATTACTAGGAGGTGAGGGTGAAGGAGCAACCACAATAGGAGGAGGTGGTGATGGAGCTGGTGGAGCATGTGGTGGCGGTGGCATAAGAAGAATCACAACTAGAGGTGGTGGTGACATAGGAAGAAGCTTGTAGATCTCCTCTCTAGAGTCAGACAGAGTCAACCTGTCATCTATAGAGGAAAATATATGACTAACTCAAAGAATGTGACATCAACACTAGCGTAGTACTTCCGTCGAACATGATTAAAGCACCGATATCCCTTCTGGATTCGAGAGTAGCCCGGAAAAACATACTTGACAACTCTGAGGAGAGCTTGTCATGATTGGGAGTCGGATGATGAACAAATATCACCAAGCCAATGACACAAGGTGTAAGAGAGAAGATCCTTATCTGGAAATGCAATCGAGAAAGGAATCTTCTCTCCTAACATGGATTACATCATACGATTCAGCAGGTAACAAGTAGCGAGGACGACATCACCCCAAAAAGAGTAGGGAACATGGCTCCGAATTAGGAGGGTCCTTGTCACATCAATGTTTATTGATGAGGTACCTTGAATCCTAACTTCTCAACCCGGTCGGTGCAATTGTAATATGTTTATGTTTACAACATCCCTCATTAGACTCCCGTATGAACATGGGTTTTGTTATATAATCCATATATTAGGAACGTTGCCCTTGGGTTTTCTGAATTGGGTTTGGTCAAGTTTTATATATCAAGATCGTTATGTAAGCATTAAGATTAACGCAAAAAATCGTGTGTAATTTATTGATATTTGAAGACTTATCAAACATGGATCCCATATTCTTATGATAATAAAAACACAAAAAAACGCCCTGGAAACAACTCCTTTCCAAAAACAAATGGTGAAACAATGAGGAATATCGTTGAAATATCAGCCAAATCAGTGAAACTCCGCCCATTTTATTGAAATTTCATCAACATACTGGAGAAACCCTGGAAAGGAAAATTGTTAGGGGTTTTGACATCTAAAAAATAAGGACTCTGAAATTTCTATGGCATTTTGGAAAAAAAAATCCCCAAAATTCAAGGTTATGGTGAAGAGTGGAACCCCAGTTTTTTTGCATCCTTACTTTTAGATCAACAATTTGAAGAATTACTAGAATTGTTAAATCTGATGGAGTGTTGGACCCTAAGACAAGAGAGAATTGATATTCGAGGGAAGAATAATGGAGATTATCCAACCTCTCATGCATACAAATCGCTATAAAATCGTCCTAGCAACAATGACATATGGTGGCTTGTAATTGCAGATTATTATGGAAACTCAATATCACGCTTGAAGTGAAGATCGTAGTGTCTCTTCAGCACCTTAGGTTGGTGACAAGATTATGCAGAAGTGAGCTCTAAATTTACAATGTTAAATGTTCTCTATGTAAACTCAGCCATGGTCGGTTCCAAGCCCAGGTAAATGAGGGTTGTGTTAGGTAGTCGACAACCATCGTAAAACAGTTGGAGACAACTTCTTAAATATATATATATACACATATAGAGGATAGGGAGTATGCACCCAGGTGCATGTAATTCTACATGCACCCGGGCCTATAACTCCCAAATTTTTTTACTTTTCCGAAAAATACCGCCATGTATATTCATCTATATATCCCTCCTATATGTCATTCCAATTTCGTCAGAAACAGATATCCCTACGTCCTCCATCCAGAACATGTCGATTACAACAATTCTAAGACCGTTAAAATACTGTGTTCTAGATGAAGGATGTAGGGGTCTCTATTTCTGATGAAATTGGAATGACATATAGGAGGAATATATAGATGAATATACATGGCGGTATTTTTCGGAAAAGTAAAAAAATTTGGGAGTTATAGGCCCAGGTGCATGTAGAATTACATGCACCTGGGTGCATACTCCCTATCCTCATATATATATTTAAAAAAAATACTATTTAGGAAGTTGCCTCATGACAATCGGATCTTTTTCAACATGGATTTAAGCAAATATACAGATTTTGTTGGGGCGTTCCCTACTTGCTACGCGTTGCATCGTCCGAATGCAATGAAAATTTGGCAAGGGCCGCTACATCGCAACCTGGATGTAGTTCAAAATTTGCAAGGGTTCTCGTATGAAGAACGCATGCGGGTAATTAAGCTAGTTCCACTGCATCACCGTCCGGATGCAGTCTAAAATTTATAAGGGTTCTCGCATAATGGACGCATGCGAGTAAAGAAGTTAGTACAAAAGAGATTGCAAAGGAAGTTGCGGATTGGTAGTTGGAATGTTGGCACTTTAACTGGAAAATTGATGGAGATAGTGGGTACGATGGAAAGAATGAAGATTCATACACTATGTCTTCAAGAGACTAAATGGGTTAGAGAGAAAGCAAGGGAGATCGAGAAGACAGGCTTTAAACTTCGGTATTCAGGTAAAGATAAGGGTAGAAATGGTATTGGAGTGGTTGTTCATAAGGATTTGAAGGATTGTGTGGTTGAGATGCAAAGATTCGGGGATCGGATTATTTTGCTAAAATTGGTGCTTGAAGAAGAAATTATGAATATCATCTCAGTTTACGCACCGCAAATTGGTTTAGATGAAAGGACTAAACAAGTTTTTGAGGAGGATCTGGATAAGATTTTACAATGAATCCCACAAAGAGAGATGATTTGCATAGGTGGAGATCTTAATGGACATGTGGGAAAAGATGCTTCAGGATATACTAGTGTTCATGGAGGACATGATTTTGGGGATAGAAATGAAGAGGGAAAAGCCATTCTGGATTTTGTAAAGGCATATGATCTTTTCATAGCAAACACTCACTTCAAGAAGAGGGAGGAGCATTTAATTACTTATAAGAGTGGGCCAACTAGAACACAGATAGATTACTTTGCGTTGAGGAGAAGAGATCGGTTGTATTGTAAAGATTGCAAAGTAATCCCAGGAGAGAGTTTGACAACCCAACATCGCTTGTTAGTCTTGGATGTGCAAATGAAAGAGTTGGTAAAGAAAAGGAAGGTTCCTAAGATCACTAGAACTAGATGGTGGAATCTTCTACTGAAGCAATCGAGCTTTAAGGAGAAGGTTTTAGAAGACTTATCTTGGAATTGTAGCGGAAGTGAAAACGAGATGTGGGAGACAGTAGCATCTTGTATCCGAAAAGTAGCCAAAGAGATACTAGGCGAGTCGAAGGGAGGAGCTCCAGGTCAAGGGGAGGCTTGGTGGTGGAGTGAAAGGGTGCAAGAGAAACTAAAAATTAAAAGAGCATGCTTTAAAGCTGTGTCTAAGGATAGAACAACGGAAACTGTCACAAACTACAAAATAGCGAAGAAGGAAGCAAAAAAGGCTGTAAGCGAAGCTAAGTCAAAAGCTTATGATTTTTTTTAAAAAATCTTGACACTAAGGAGGACCAGAAGGATATATTCAGGTTGGCCAAAGCAAGAGAAGAAAAGGCCAAAGACCTTTCTCAAGCGAGATGCATTAAGGACGAGGAAGGTCACGTGCTTGTTACTCAGAAGGACATAAAGACTAGATGGGAGCAATACTTCCATAAACTTTTCATTGGGGAAGGAAATAGAGAGATCACTTTGGGTGATCTAGCTAGTAGTGAAAGTTATTTGAATCGTGCAAGCTATAGACGAATACAGAAAAAGGAAGTAGAGGAGGCTTTGAAAGTTATGAGACCTGGGAAAGGTGTAGGACCGGATGACATCCCTGTAGAAGTATGGAGAGTTTTAGGTGAGTGCGGCTTGACTTGACTTATGAATCTATTCAATGTTATTTGGCGAAGCAAGAAAATGCTTGAAGATTGGAGGAGTATCGTGGTGCCTCTTTATAAGAATAAAGGAGACATTCAAAATTGTTCAAATTACATAGGTATCAAGCTGATGAGTCACACTATGAAAACTTGGGAACGCGTGATCGAAAGAAGGTTGAGGAAAGTTTCCAACGTAAAAGAAAATCAATTCGGATGCATGTCAAGTCGCTCAACTATTAAAGCCATCAACTTGCTGAGGAGAACAATAGAGATTTATAGAGCTAAAAGGAAGAACCTTCATATGATCTTTATTGATTTGGAGAAGGCTTACGATTCTGTCCCATGAGAGATATTGTGGACAGTTTTGGAGAAGAGACAACTACATGTCCTATACATTAACCTCATAAAGGACATGTATGATAGGGCTTTATCTTGTGTAAGGCCCCGTCTGGGAAGACTGACTATTTTGACATGAACATTGGTTTACATCAAGGTTCAACTTTGAGTCCATTTCTTTTTACTTTGATTATGGACGAGTCGACAAGTCACTGATGAATCTCGTGTTCATCATGCTAAAAACTCACTATTAAACTCCTGGCCTAAACAATTCAATAAAAACCACCATCAATTCTTTGTTTTTATCTTGTATTATATTGTATATATTTTACCATTAATTCATTGTATTTAATTTCCTCTATTTTTCATGTAATTATTTTACCCTCAAAAATCCCTAAAAATTAGGTAGAATAGTTGTCTATAATTCACTGACCCTTAAAACCACTAAAAAATACAAAAAAAATCTCAAAACCACAAATTTGGTATTTTTATCCCTTTAAAAATACCCCCAAAAATATTTTTAGTACAGATGACCTCTATTGGCTTTTTGACCAACATGAAAGTTGTAGATCTCATCGAGACGAGCAATTTCCATGTTTTGACTTTTTCCTAATTCGGCCTCTAACTATTTCTTTTCTATTTTTCTTTGTAATTATTCTCTGATTTTTTTTATTGGGCCACGTGGTGCTCTCTGGAGCGTCCACGTGGCCTCCTTCCCCTCTCGACACCCGGCCCTCTCCTGGGCCGTTGAATCTCGCCAATCCCGCCTTCATCTGAACTGTACACCTCCGCTTCGCTCCCAACCCTCGATCTGATGCCCAGATGAAATCCTAACCGCTGATCAGCACCTCCATCTCAGCCCTCGGATCCCAATCCCATCCTACGCCTACCCTCATGCCACGTCTCCCATCAACCACCACCGCTCGATCATCTTTCCATCCAGCGTTCCCCCGCAATCCACGTCATCCACTAAACCTAGACCATTGGATCTTCCTCACCGCCTCAATCACAGTCGTTCCCTCGCGCTCCTGTATCAACCATACGATCAGATCTAGTGATCTGATCGTGTCCCTCCGTACGCGCGCCTATCCCAGCCGTTGGATCATGAGATCCAACGGTGCCCTAAGCTTCGTCTACCTCCAGCCCCGGCCGTTACCCCTTGCAATGCCCCCGACCCCTTACATATTTGGAGCTCCTCTCAGCCACTCACTCCTCGTCCTAACACCTCCATCACGAAGATCTACCTTCCGTTACTCGCCAGTCCATCAATAAGCCGCCATGAAACCCTAGCCTCTTCATTTCATCGGTTACATCTCCGCCGGCCATCCCATGTAACGCACCACCACCTCCTTTTTAAACACTCCCTCCGCCACCGTAGCCGCTCATCCACCAATTTTGGGGCTTCGGCCCAGTCTCCGGCCCCCCGGTTACAGCGGAAGAGCCCCTTGAATGGAGGTGACGTCGGCCGAAGCCTCGGTGAGATCCGTGGCCTCTGGCCACGTAGCGGTCGCCATCAGGCGCCGCCGAGCACCTCGCATTGGCTGAGCGAGTCGTGCGACGACCGGAGCACCTCCAAGGCGCTCAGCCCAAGCCCCTCCTCCACCGGTCCCCCTCTCCGATGAGGTATTCCTTCCCCTTCTTTTTTTTTGTATTTTCTCGAAAATTTCTTACCTTCTACGGTCAGCTTCACCTTCGCCCAACCATCCTCGCACTCTCGCCATCCATTAATCATCCTCGCCAACCCTTTCCGATGCCATCTTCCCTTCTCCATGATCTCAGTCACCTCAGCCAACATCACCTCCCTCTCGCCGGAGGTGATGATCTCAGTCCCCCACTCCGACCATCTTCCAGGGACTCCATCTCACTCACGCACCCACTCGCACAGCTTCAGCTATGAATAACACCTGCAGGTCTCCTCAATGACCGGAGCTCGCGCTGCCTCGCCGGCCTCGAATTTCTTCTCCGAGAACCATGCTCCGACAGGCAGCTCCAGACATCAACGGATCTTCGCATGAGCTCCAGGATCTCCGCCAGGCTGCGAGCGAACTTCACCAATCTTCAGACGCGCCTTTGGAGCACGGTGGAGCCACGGGCAGGTCGCCGGAGCCCTGCCTCCTCCGGGGACCTGCGGAGGAGCACGAATAGCAGGTACTGTCCGATTATCTGGATCGGACGGTTGTAATGGTGACACGTGGGCAGGCCGAGCCTTTAACCGACCCATTAGCCTCGAGTCTGCCGAACCTATGGCCAAGCTTCCAGCACTTGCCACGTGGCCCGAACCTGAGGGCTGACCCGAGCCTAGCCCTCACGTGCCTAGCACGTGAGGTGCTGGGTAAATTGCAGAGACGACCCGGAAGCTTTATGGAATTTCATTTTGGTCCCCAGGCACGTGCGTCATGTGTGTGCCTGGGTAATTTACAGAGAAGCCCTCGAAGGTTTTTAAAATTACAAAAAAGGCCCCTGCGTGCAGTGGAAAAATTGCATAGGACCCCAGGCAGTTTTTCATAATTGCATTTAGGTCCTTCCACGGACCTAAATGCAATATTTATCCTTTGATTTTATTACATTTTTATTACAATTATGCCCTTGCACTGTTTTTAGCATAACTTGAGCATCGTAGGTCCAAATTGCATGATTTTAGTGTCGTTTTGATCCTTGTTTTGTCCTCTACATTTTAGCATACTTATTTGTGTCATTTGATACTCTTTTAATTAAAGTGATTTTTTATGTGTTAATTGAGACCTGCGCTTCTTGCCTTGATGTGATGTGATGACCGCTTTTCAATGATGGATTAAATTGCCTCTAATTTCATTTTTATCATATTGCTCATTATTTTTAGGGTATAATTGTGTTCTTGTATTCAATATACATGTTATCTCGCATATTTGCTCATGCATCATCTTTAAATTGCATAAAAACCCATAAAAAAAATGCATGCACCATAACATTGCTTTATAATTTGCATGTGGACCTGAATTTGGAATTAAATCACATAGAGCTTCATGAATCAAAATTCAATACACACATTAGGCAGCCGTGTCCCTGTGTTCGACCTTGGTAAACTTGCCAAGTAAAATATTCCACAGCATTCAAAGTCAGTGGTTTTTGCTGAACCGAATTCGTCTCCTGTACTACAACATAATTCTACATTTTTACAGAGGCGAATTTGACGTTCATCAAATGGCGTCGTTGCCGGGGATACGGCTTTGCTTAATTTTTGAATTTTGATTTTTTTAAAATTATTTCAAAAATATTTAGGTCCTCATTTCATGCATCATTTCTTTGCATATTATTTGCTGATTTAATTTCTTTGAGTTTCTAACTTTTCTCTTTTGTGGCAGGGCCCATGAAAATCGAGGACGCCTGATCGTCATGGAGGCGCGAAGTCAGGAGCTTCCGCTGAAGAGGCCGCAAAAGAAGCCGTGAAGAAATTCTACGATTTTTTTTATCAGTCAAATTGCATTGCATGTTGTAAAAAAAAAAGAAAAGAAAAGAAAAAAAAATATTGCATCTGCATATTTATTTTCAGTTTTTGCATATTGTACAAAAAAAATTACCCCCCCCCACACACCTACACTTGCACATACTCACTCCCACCCTCCCCCTGTATATTTCATTCTCTCTCTCTATCTCTATCTCTCTCTCTGTGTATCTATTTTCACGAACCCCCTCCCCCTCACCCTTGTATCATAGACCACCCTCTCCCCTAATTCAGACCTTTCTTAGCCTATTGTAGCCTAAGTATAGGGGGGACCCGCCTGCTCATCCCTCCCTCATTCAGTCTTCTTGTACTTAGGCCAATTTTGGCCTAAGTATAAGGAGACCCTCCTCCTCAGTTCCGCTATATCACCCTGTACTTGAACGAGCCTTGGCTTCATGGCACTTGTGCTATGAGGACATAGCAAATTTTAAGTATAGGGGGGTATACCGTATTATTATTGTATATTTACTTTAGCCTTAGCTCACGGTTTAATTCTTTTTAAAATTTTATTTTTCTGGGATGGGTTTTTGGTAACCTTGGGAACTGAGTAAAAACCTGTAAAAATTAAAAATTGAGGGATTAATTTTTGTAAATATTCCTGTATTATTTAATTTTTTTTTTTTTGAAAAACTGAAAATCTTTCTTGCAATTTGATTCTGACTACTAGGTTTAGTAGGCATTTTCAGTGAGGGAACCTCGGTCTCCCTTAGCAGAGAGGGTGGTTTAGAGGACATCGCCTACGGCCCCGTCCTCAAGTAACACGGGCCTCGGCCCGTACTTACACCCATACTGGCTGAAAGTGTATACTTTTATTTGAGCCTGGGCCAGTCATTGTCTCTCCGAGGAATTAAAAAAAAATAAAACCCATAAAAATCTGCAAAATATAAAAATCACACAAAAACTCACTAACCAAAGGAGTTGGTGTATTCCTGACACATTCACACTCACGCAAGGCTTGGGGATTTTGAGGACACTGGATCTCTGGGATCTTGAGAGTCTGAGTTAACTTGCCTTAGTCATTAGGGTTTTTATGACTTAATTATCCACACTTCCCTGGTTTGAAAGATTTGAGTACTATATTGCACTCTTCATCTCTACCTTCAAGAAAATATGATCAGCACAGTCACTTCCACAACTGCATGATTGATGAGCTGAGTTGAGATATCACTTGAGGAACTAGGACCATAGATTTGAGTTTAGACCCGATCTTATGATATTCGAGGATGGGATAAAGTTAATGAAGGCTTCAGAAAACCTGAGTGTCAGCAAAACCCTAGCCAGTATGTGAACAAGATTCATATGCTATCTCTTTGATATTTACCTATGTGCCAGGGTGTGATGAAATTTAAAGGAACTTGTTGATCAGTGTGCGCCAATCTTTGGTAAAAGCAGTGGAGCTAGCCAACAAAAGAAATGAAATGTCAAAGAAAAAGCTCTGAATACCAAAGTCAAAATTCAAATGAGCTTCCACCAATGGCGAGCGCTCCCAAACATTTTCAAAGTGTCCACTTGGACCAAGAGCTAATTAGGACCAAGGAGTCGGGCTGACACCACAAAAAGGGCCCTGCATCGTAAGCGATACAAGTCTGGGTGTCGAAGGTATCTTAGATACTCAGAAAAGACACACCCCGGTGTACTCCCAGAAAAACAAGTGCAGACGACTCTAACTCTCTTGACGGACACATTGATCAACAAAATAATAATATACATATGTTGAGTAAAAGGCACTCGAGAGGCCCCTTGTTCCAATGTGAGGGTGAGAAAATTAGACATAATCCCATGTCCCTCCATCATCTGGCCGTCCATCAACATTTCAAGTCTGACGAACTAATGAGACGGTTGACTGAAGCAAGAGTAGACTTATTCCCTAGTATTGAGGATTAGGTCTAGAGGAGAATCTTTGGGACTGGAACTTTGAGTGATGCATCGACTCGGCTCTCATGAAATGCAGTACACTAAATGTAATATCCTTATATTATATGTACAAAAAGAGAGTCTGATAATCAGAGAAGTTGGATTCCTTCTGACTAAGGCTTGGATAAACCCGGAATTTTAGGATCACTTAGGTCATGGGTCTTCGAAAGATCAAGCCTTGTAAATTTCACGCGCACTGTCAGGAATTAATCCGACTCCTTCATTCTTTAGATGCTCGAGGACGAGCATGGTTTAAGTATAGGGGTATGATGAATCTCGTATTCATCATGCTAAAAACTCACTATTAAACCCCTGGCCTAAACAATTCAATAAAAACCACCATCAATTCTTTGTTTTTATCTTGTATTATATTGTATATATTTTACCATTAATTCATTGTATTTAATTTCCTCTATTTTTTTTGTAATTATTTTACCCTCAAAAACCCCTAAAAATTAGGTAGAATAGTTGTCTATAATTCACTAACCCTTAAAACCACTAAAAAATACAAAAAAATCTCAAAACCACAAACTTGGTATTTTTATCCCTTTAAAAATACCCCCAAAAATACTTTTTGTACAGATGACCTCTTTTGGCTTTTTGACCAACATGAAAGTTGTAGATCTCATCGAGACGAGCAATTTTCATGTTTTGACTTTTTCCTAATTCGGCCTCTAACTATTTCTTTTCTATTTTTCTTTGTAATTATTCTCTGATTTTTCTTATTGGGCCACGTGGTGCTCTCTGGAGCATCCACGTGGCCTCCTTCCCCTCTCGACACCCGGCCCTCTCCTGGGCCGTTGGATCACGCCAATCCCGCCTTCATCTGAGCCGTACACCTCCGCTTCGCTCCCAGCCTCGATCTGATGCCCAGATGAAATCCTAACCGCTGATCAGCACCTCCATCTCAGCCCTCGGATCCCAATCCCATTCTACGCCTACCCTCATGCCACGTCTCCCGTCAACCACCACCGCTCGATCATCTTTCCATCCAACGTTCCCTCGCAATCCACGTCATCCACTAAACCTAGACCATTGGACCTTCCTCACCACCTCAATCACAGCCGTTCCCTCGTGCTCCTGTATCAACCATACGATCAGATCTAGTGATCTGATCGCGTCCCTCCGTACGCGCGCCTATCCCAGCCGTTGGATCATGAGATCCAACGGTGCCCTAAGCTTCGTCTACCTCCAGCCCGGCCGTTACCCTTTGTAATGCCCCCGACCCCTTCCATATTTGGAGCTCCTCTCAGCCACTCACTCCTCGTCCTAACACCTCCACCACGAAGATCTACCTTCCATTACCCTCGCCAGCCCATCAATAAGCCGCCATGAAACCCTAGCCTCTTCATTTCATCGGTTACATCTCCACCTGCCATCCCCTATAACGCACCACCACCTCCTATTTAAACACTCCCTCCGCCACCGTAGCCGCTCATCCACCAATTTTGGGGCTTCGACCCAGTCTCCGGCTCTCCGGTGACAGCGGAAGAGCCCCTTGAATGGAGGCGACGTCGACCGAAGCCGCGGTGAGATCCGTGGCCTCTGGCCACGTAGCGGTCGCCTGCTTCGATCCGTGGCCTCTGGCCACGTAGCGGTCGCCATCAGGCGCCGCCGAGTACCTCGCATTGGCTGAGCGAGTCGTGCGACGACCGGAGCGCGTCCAAGGCGCTCAGCCCAAGCCCCTCCTCCACGGGTCCCCCTCTCCGATGAGGTATTCCTTCCCCTTCTTTTTTTTTGTATTTTCTCGAAAATTTCTTACCTTCTACGGTCAGCTTCACCTTCGCCCAACCATCCTCGCACTCTCGCCATCCATTAATCATCCTCGCCAACCCTTTCTGATGCCATCTTCCCTTCTCCATGATCTCAGTCACCTCAGCCAACATCACCTCCCTCTCGCCGGAGGTGATGATCTCGGTCCCCCACTCCGACCATCTTCCAGGGACTCCATCTCACTCACGTACCCACTCGCACAGCTTCGGCTATGAATAACACCTGCAGGTCTCCTCAATGACCGGAGCTCGCACTGCCTCGCCGGCCTCGAATTTCTTCTCCGAGAACCATGCTCCGACAGGCAGCTCCAGACATCAACGGATCTTCGCATGAGCTCCAGGATCTCCGCCAGGCTGCGAGCGAACTTCACCAATCTTCAGACGCGCCTTTGGAGCACGGTGGAGCCACGGGCAGGTCGCCGGAGCCCCGCCTCCTCCAGGGACCTGCGGAGGAGCACAAATAGCAGGTACCGTCCGATCATCTGGATCGGACGGTTGTAATGGTGACACGTGGGCAGGCCGAGCCTTTAACCGACCCATTAGCCTCGGGTCTGCCGAACCTATGGCCAAGCTTCCAGCACTTGCCACGTGGCCCGAACCTGAGGGCTGACCCAAGCCTAGCCCTCACGTGCCTAGCACGTGAGGTGCTGGGTAAATTGCAGAGACGACCCGGAAGCTTTATGGAATTTCATTTTGGTCCCCAGGCACGTGCGTCACGTGCGTGCCTGGGTAATTTACAGAGAAGCCCTCGAAGGTTTTTAAAATTACAAAAAAAGGCCCCTGCGCGCAGTGAAAAAATTGCATAGGACCCCAGGCGGTTTTTCATAATTGCATTTAGGTCCTTTCAGGGACCTAAATGCAATATTTATCCTTTATTTTTATTGTATTTTTATTACAATTATGCCCTTGCACTGTTTTTAGCATAACTTGAGCATCGTAGGTCCAAATTGCATGATTTTAGTGTCGTTTTGATCCTTGTTTTGTCCTCTACATTTTAGCATACTTATTTGTCTCATTTGACACTCTTTTAATTAAAGTGATTTTTTATGTGTTAATTGAGACCTGCGCTTCTTGCCTTGCTGTGATGTGATGACCGCTTTTCAATGATGGATTAAATTGCCTCTAATTTCATTTTTATCATATTGCTCATTATTTTTAGGGTATAATTGTGTTCTTGTATTCAGCATACATGTTATCTCGCATATTTGCTCATGCATCATCTTTAAATTGCATAAAAACCCATAAAAAATGCATGCACCATAACATCGCTTTATAATTTGCATGTGGACCTGAATTTGGAATTAAATCACATAGAGCTTCATGAATCAAAATTCAATACACACATTAGGCAGCCGTGTCCCTGTGTTCGACCTTGGTAAACTTGCCAAGTAAAATATTCCACAGCATTCAAAGTCTGTGATTTTTGCTGAACCGAATTCGTCTTCTGTACTACAACATAATTCTACATTTTTATAGAGGCGAATTCGACGTTCATCAGTCACATTCAGGATGAGTTACCTTGGTGTATGTTATTTGCTGATGATATTGTGTTGATTGACGAGACTAGAGATGGAGTAAATGAGAAGCTTGAGGTCTAGAGATATGCATTGGAGACTAAAAGATTTCGTATAAGTAGGGCTAAGACAGAATACATGGAGTGCACCTTTGATGGAAGCAATGGTGAAGGAACTGAGGTGAAGATTGGTGACAATAACATTCGGAAGAGAGATTCTTTTATATATCTGGGATTTATTTTGCAACAGGATGGGGAAATTGATGGAGATGTCATTAATAGAATAAGTGCAGGCTAGCTAAAGTGGAGAGGAGCCTTTGTTGTTCTCTGTGATAAGAAAATTCCTTTAAAAATTAAAAGAAAGTTTTACAAAGCAGCCGTGAGACCTACTATGCTCTATGAATCTAAATGTTGGCCTATGAACCATAGACGTGTGCAGAGAATGGTTGTAGCAGAAATGAAAATGCTAAGTTGGATGTGTGGACACACACGTAAAGATCGGATTCAGAATGATGCAATCAGAAAGAAAGTTGGTGTAACTCCGATCGAGGATAAGATGTGAGAAAACCGCTTTAGATGGTTTGGTCATTTGCAAAGAAGATCACTGAATGCACCAGTTAGGAGATGCGAGTGTTGGGATGTTGAGCCGACTAAGAGAGGGCGAGGACGACCCAAGAAATGTTGGAAAGAGACTATACAAAGGGATCTTAGTTTTTTGTATACAAGCCCGAGATTAACCCAAGATAGATCTGAATGGAGGCGAAGAATCCATGTAGCCGACCTTACTTAATTGTGGGAAAAGGCTTTGTTGTTATTGTTTAAATGTTCTCTATGTAACTCGATCCTATTAATCGCACAATAAATTTTTGGGATTAGACGGACTGGATCGAGAATCTTGGGATTACTCTCTCTTCATGTTAGACTTTTAGTAGTTCCTTCCGGGGAGGTAGGGCCTGGGGAGGTCATATTGGGACCCAAAATAGGGACGACAATGACAAGACTCTGGTGGCGACCTAGGCATTTTGGCTGTAGAATAGTATGGCCTTCAAGTATGAAACGAAGTGTATTGCAGTGATGGTCTATATTTCGGTTCTCTTTGATTGTTCTCGTCGGTGCTTCCATTTTTTTCCTCTTCGTGTATCTTTGAATGCAATGGATGATTACGAAACTCCAGCATTCAATCTTTGCCTTTCCAAAAGAAATATAAACATATGTAAAGAACATATGTATCTAAGATGTTTCTGTTGAGAGACTAATTATGTAACCTTAACCTTAGGGTTAAAATAGTCTAATTATGTAACCCTAACCCTAGAGCACTCTATATATACAACCCTAGGGTTCTCTATTCAATATAGAAAAAAAACATCTTCTATTTTTACTTGGTATCAGAGCTTCCCTGCCGCCTCCCCCCCACCCCCTCCCACCCCCCGCTTCTCCAAGCCCGATTCCCCCGTCACTGATGCCCCGACGCTCCCACCGCCCCTGCTCGACCCGACGCCCCCATCCGGACGCCCCCCCAGCTCGCCTCCTCCCCACCCACCTGCTCGACCCGTCGCCCCCATCCCGGCGCCCCCAGCCCGCCTCCCTCCCACCCACCTACTCGACACGACGCCCCCATCGCAATCCCCCCAGCCCGCCTCCTCCCTGCTCGACCCGACACCCCCATCCCGATGACCCCCCTCCCATCGCCCTAGCCCCCCTACCTGCCCCAGCCCGACCCCCTCCCACCGCTCCAGACAACCTCCCTGCCCCAGCCCTCGGTCTGCTTCCCCAGCTCGACCCCCTGTCTCTGCCTCAGTCCGACCCCCTGTCCCCTGCCACCAGCCTCCCAGACGCTCCTCGCACCTCCAACGCAGACCTACGCCAGCCTTACCCGACGCTCGAGTGCTGAGCTGCATCCAGCCACATCCCCAACATCGGCCTCTACCAGGCCACCTTGGTTCTCTGTGCACAATTCATCCACCAAATAAATTACCCAATGCTAATGTCTAGCCTCTTATCGATTTGTCGATACATAATGGGTGCCGGTATGACCTAAGATGGTTTCGTAATATTACATTATTTTCTTTGCAGCAGGCTTGATTCATCATTCGAGATGTCCCAATTTGAAGACACGTCTCAAGGATATGATGGAGGGAGTACCAGACTACCCTTATTCGGCTCAATCCCCAAGTTGGATGAGACCAATTATCCCAAATGGTCTCGTATGCTCCTCATGATTGTACGAGGATACGACAAGTAGCACATTCTATTAGAATCGGAGCCTGCTGAGAAGACGGGAAAGTTCGCTACATGGGCGAAGGCTTACGGGATGGTGAGCTCTTAGATCATGGTCAGTGTCATTGACAGGATTGCTGACGAGTTGGTATACTATAGCACTGCTCACGAAATGTGGACGCCTATTCAAGCCACATATGGGCAAGAGAAGAATTCAAGTATAATATATCAAACCTACTTTGATATGCTAAATATGAAGCAAGCAGGACGAACCATGTCTGAATACTTCTCTACTCTAAAATCATTGCTTGAACGTTATAATGCGTGCATTCCTGGGTGTAGCTGTCCTAAACAGAAGGAACATCATCAACAAATGGCATGCTTAATGTTTTTAGCAGGACTCGACTCCGCCTATGCCGTAGCCCGAGATCAGATGGTCAATATTGTTATTCTCCCTACCATCGAGGATGCCTATAGCACCTTGAGTCGTCTAGTTGTCCCTCACACAAGCATACAGACGAACGTTCAAGGACAAGCCACTACACTTTCTGCCGCATCAAGACGAGGAGCTCGTGGATCATTCAGGAGTCAAGGTCGAGGTCACTTCAGCTCTGGCCGGAGCCGAGGCACAATTCAATGCACATATTGTCATAAGTTTGGCCACGTCGAGGCCGTCTACTACAGCAAACAGGGACATCATGCTCCTATGGCTAGGGTTGTTACCACTGAAAGCGATGCGGCCACAGTACAAGTTCCCAGACGCAACTTTGAAGATCTGTTGCAACGATTGAATAGGCTTCGCCCGGAAGATTCTATTCCTCTAAATCCGAGTGATACTCGGACAGGGCAACTGTTGCTCATACAGGTATCTTTATTGCCTCTGCAAATAACTTTGTGAAGTCAGAATGGTTGATTGATACAAGCACGTCTACTCAATTATGTGGCGATCAAACGTTACTAAAGGAGATGAAAATTGTCCCACCTGGACGAACTGTACAAGTTGCAAATAGTCGCTTTCCCCTATCAAAGGACAAGGGGATGTACATCTCACCCCTAACATTCGGCTCAATAATGTTCTATTTATGCCGGAATTTCCCATCAGTCTCCTCTTCGTTAGTCAGATTTTCAAGGACTTGAACTGTAGAGCTACTTTTGACGTTGTTTCATGTGTTTTTCAGGACATTCTGACTGGGAGGACGATTGGTACAGGCCGTGAGGAAGGGGGTTCTATCATCTACTACAATCATCTGCGACCGCTGCATATTCGGGAACTCACTTGTGTGCTTCTTCCGGTACCCTTAGGCATCGGCGATTGGGTCATCCATCCATTCACAAGCTTCGTCGTGTCATTCCACAGCTTCCTCCAACTGCCAAATTAAAGTGTGAGGCCTGCGACTAGGGAAACATCATAGAAGCTCTTTCCCATCTTCTGGTCTCATAAATACCAAGAGTCTTTTTGAGTTAATTCATCTTGATGTTTGGGGGTCCAGTCGATATCTGATCGTTTAGGAAACAGATATTATTTGGTTCTAATAGATATTTTTCCCGTGTCTCATGGATCTTCCTTTTAAATAACAAGTCTGATGTTTTCAATATTATTGTTCGGTTTGTTAATGAGGTGAGAACTCAATTTGGCACCATTGTCAAATGTTTAAGATCCGATAATGCTTGCAATTTTCTTTATCATGATATGCAGTCTTTCCTATCAACACATGGGATTATTCATCAAACTACTTGTGCCCATACTTTACAACAGAATGGTGTGGTCGAGCGAAAACATAGGCATATTCTAGACATTACTCGAACTCTGCTCATTAATCATCATGTGCCTCCCACCTACTGGGGTGATGTTGTTCTAACCGGCACCTATCTCATTAATCGTATGGCGTCCACCTCCATCGATGAACAGGTACCCATTGAGGTTCTCTTTCCAGGGAAGGCTTTGTTTCTTGTTCCACCAAAGGTATTTGGGTGTGTTTCCTTTATCCATATCCTTGGTCTAGGTAAGGACAAACTTGTTGCAAGAGCGGTTAAATGTATATTCCTTGGATATTCTAGGAATCAGAAGGGATACATATGCTATGGTCCTAAAAACAAGAGACACTACACCAGTGCAGATGTTACATTCTTTGAGTCCCTTCCCTACTACTCCAGGTCAGGTTCACATGTTAATCCTCCACCACCGTCTTCATCTCCCATTCCTGTTCCTACTCCAGAGATTTATCTCTACAAAATGACTAGTACTCAGACCGACACCCCTTATGAGCCGGCACCATCTCCTCAGGTATGTCCTTCACATGAATCTTTACAGACGAACGACACTATGGGTACAAATACATGTAGACTTGACATATCAGGTGATGCTCCAGCAGACATGCTGATAGCTCTACGAAAGAGGACTAGACAATGTCCATCTCGATACAGTGTTAAGCATTCGATCTCTGCAGCTGTGTCTTTTTCTAGTCTTGGCTCCTCATACAAACAATTTGTCCAGGCAATATCGGCTACTATTGTCCCCCGTACTCATATTGACGGCCTTCGTGATTCTAGATGGCGCTTAGCAATGGAAGAATAGATGTCTGCTCTAATATCTCGGAACACATGGACACTAGTTGATCCTCCCAATGACAACAAGATTGTAGGATCCAGATACAACCCCGATGGCTCTATTTCTCGCTACAAGGCAAGTGTGAACCCCTCAGGATCTGGGTACCCGTTAATCACACACTCGCGTTATTATTCACATGAGATCGCATGAAGTTACAGAAAAGCAGGAAAACTTTTTTCGCGCAATTATGACATTCATTTCCATCACATAACCACAAAATAAAAGAGATACAAATGACACCAAAATTCCTTTTTATTAATATTCATATCCATTTACAACTTGCACAAGCATCTTCCATATTACAACATATATCCCAAAGTGTGATACAAAAGAGATAGCATATACATCATCAACTAGACAAAAACTGAGACAAAGTACTTCATACCGTCTAGTGTAAACTCTGTCTCCAGGAAGCATGTATAGCTACTGAGCAGCTACTAAACTGCAGGCTGTTTGCCTGCCAAACACATTAGCAAAGAAGAGGCGTCAGCCTTTGCTGATACCTCCCAAAAACTTATAAAAATAACTGGACATTTAATATGTGCAAAAGCAAGCAAGTAGAAAGGTGGTACCAGTAAAATCTACATCTACTTGCGTAAGTAAAAAGGTTTTTCAGACTACTAGTAAGCATTTCAAGTGTGTGTCCCAAAACCCAGCATTTCCCACATGTGACATATTTATATAGTAGTTACGTATTCACGAGTGTATGAGTGTGAGCACATATATTATTTTCTTCAGAGATCACGTTTGGTGAGTAATAATGGAAAAGTTAAGATTTGAAACGATCTATTGATTATTTAAATTCCTGGGTAGAAAGAATAGTCATTCCTACAAATCCTAACTTTTGATCGTAACTTCTCCAATTCTTAACTTCAATGTTTCAGATATAATTCCAGATGATGTAGATGTAGATATGGATGATCTAGATATAGAATCGCCAAGTCTGTTGGCGAAGAAACTCAAGCGGTGAAGAAGCCTACAAATGGTTCTTCCGTCTCGCCCTCTAATTGGAAGCGCGGTCCAATAGAGGGATAGGTCTACTCCCAAACTACGCCACTGAGACGGGTGAGAGAGACTCCCTAGAAAAGTCACTCTAGAAACCTGCCTGACTAGTACAGGCGAACGAGCTCGTACGTAAAACTGAAAACCAAGGATCCCCCGCCTGGGTATCCTAAAAGACAGGGTCAGCGGAACTGGTCTAAAGTCAGGATCCCAACGAGGCGTAAAAACACTACGAGCTCGCGTGAAAACCGAAAGGGGACTGGGATCCTAGACCCGCGCGCTTGGCGGCCGCTGCCCTAACTGGGCTTCCTTTCCTCCGCCCAGTTGAGGGTCACCGTGCCCTTGCACGGTCAGGTGTGAAGGACACCATAACCGGTACTCTGGATTATCTGTCATTATTGATTTATCATCATATGAACGTATATGATTTTGCCCTTCTTTATCATGTTAAAGGGGTTACCCCAACCAGATAATCTATTGATTGAGTCCTAAATCTAAGATATGTAATTTACTGCAATTGGGAGTTCCAAAACTAAGATCCAACATTCCCACAAGTCATTGTTGATTCAAAGGAATAGTCTACAATACTAAGCATCTCCCCTTTTTATATATATATACTATTTATTTGAAGCTTTTTTTTATCTAATTTAAATTTATACAAACCCCAAAATCCTCTTTCAATTACAGAAAATCACAACAAATGTGTTGAAAAAAAAGAAATACCCATTTTTTTCCTGGATTGATAGAAAACTCCTTAACAAAATATTCTCCATTATATATATTCTAAGAGGCCATATTTAATTTCAATTTTCCCACAGACACCTGAATATTTATTGCAGAGAATTGAGCTAGGGATACTCAACAAAGAGTTTTATTATATAGTAACTTATGGTTCTTCCCAGAACTTTAAACATGTAGCTTCTAAATCTAGAAGCTTACATAGACATGAAGAAGTTGACTGTATGGGTAATACATACATAATGGCCCATTTAGAACAACCTTACCCGTCCAACCTCTAAGTAGAAAGATATGATGTACATTACTAAGACTTTCATTCATGATTTTAATAATTGGTCAATGGAAGAATCGACATAGACTTATTTGTTAACCATACAGGAAAGTTTAATTATTAAGAATACTCAGACCTTTTGACAAGAAGAATCGTTGAAAGTAATAGTAATTAATATAGAGATTCATAGAGGACTGATATGCTTTCAAATCCTTGATTTTGGGACAACCAAACACAAAAGTGTGCAAGGGTTAGCTTGAATTTGACGATGCACAAAGAATTTACAATACAACCATTTAAACAAGGAAATTGAGAGGCCCAAGAAAAGAATAACAGAACATGGATATGATCCTTTTAATTCTGTACTCAAGTAAAATCAGGTTTGTCCTATTAAAAATCAACTTGTCAATACTTATGGATAGAAAAGACATGAGTATTGTCTATTGTTAATTAGCACCGAGTAATTTAACCATATTCTTATACATGAATCTACCATAATCAACCAAGATGGATATGCCCTTGGGAATCAATGCATTGTTAATCTTTATATGGAAAAAGAAGACGAACATAATAGATCGTAGATGCTATTTCCAGCCTTAACCTTATTTATATATCTACCCTTGTCACAATAGATTTTAACTTCTCAATTCATATAGAAATACGATATATATATATATTTAAGATTTTTATTGATAGAAAACAAAGTACAATACGGCATTAAGGCAGAAAGAATGCAAAACAGTAATGACTTGTACATCTAAAATTCCCAGTTTTACCCCAAATCAAGAAAACAAAAGTCATATATGACAACAAAGGAGAAGGTGATTTATATATGCAAGGCAGCAAGGAGGGGGAAGAGGGAATTGTACCAATTTCTTCAAATTTTGAAGGAAAGGTCTGCATGCAAGATCTGGACAGCAGGTATTTCTTCAAGAACAGTTGTATTATCAGCTGTTCAACCTCCAAAATTAGTAGCAAGAATTGCTACAGCATCCAGCAGTAGTACATGAAGAATTTGGCAGTGAGCTGGAGCTTCTTCTTTTTGAGATTGAAAGAGAACAAAATAGAAAAAAAGGGAGAGCTGTGGCTGGAATTTGGGGAAGATAGAGAGGAATTTGCAAAGGAAATGAAAACACACGGCTGGAAGAATTTGGGGGCTTTTGGGGAAACGATGGAGGAGAAAATAGAATGGGGAATAGGAAGAAAAATATCATCGTTGGGTTAACTTTATAGGGAGAGAGGGGAGAGAATAGAGAGGAGAATTGGGCTCATTCCATTGCCAAGTGGAGGAAGATTCTAAACCAAGTGGAAGTAAAAGAAGAAGGCAAGTGGAGGCTGCTGGCAGTCTGCTGCTACTGTTTAAATCAAACGAACTCTGATTGACGAACGGTCAATTCCGTTGGTCTTCTTTTGTCGAATCGGATCTCATGGTGGTCTCGATTCGTTTTGCGGTTTCCGAATTTGCGTCGCGGCTTTTTCGCGGCGCGCAATACGAAGTGACCGATTTTTGGTTGATTTCGCCCGAAGGACTTTTGATTCATGATCAATTGGTCGTTTTAGGTTGTTTAGCATTGACCGACAACGTTATTGGGTTCATTGGACCCAAATTCGGATGAGTTCGGGTTTGTTAGGATATGGATGTTACAATTATAAAAACCTCAAAGGGAGTCTCGTCCTCGAGACTCGAGTCAAGGTCTTTAGATGTTCTGTTTGAATTTTATATGTCCATAAAAAACTCAAAGGGTTTTGAACCCATAAAAACCTCAAAGAGAAAAAAACAAGCCATATATTTGAACATATATCTAGTACAACAGCTTGTTTTGATTATTACCTCAGAAAAGCTGCGGATATCGTGCCTGCATGTCCGCTTCGGTTTCCCATGTCGCCTCTTTGACTCCGTGACGATGCCACAAAACCTTGACCAATGAAATCTCTTTACTGCGAAGCTTC
Source organism: Ottelia alismoides (assembly GCA_037367405.1). NCBI lineage: Eukaryota > Viridiplantae > Streptophyta > Magnoliopsida > Alismatales > Hydrocharitaceae > Ottelia > Ottelia alismoides. The sequence goes on from JAZKJV010000793.1 coordinate 785,054, forward strand.
TTCACAGCACGGTCAAGTATCTGAACTGGCTTCTCCTCATAAGTCAGATCCGGCTCTACATCGAGATTCTCGTAACTGATAATGTGTCGAGGGTCGTGGACATACTTCCTCAGGTTGGATACATGGAAAACATCATGAATAGATGATAGATGTGGAGGAAGGGCTACTCGGTATGCAACCTTCCCCACATGAGCAAGAATCTCGAACGGTCCAACATATCACGGTGTCAGTTTGCCACGAACACCAAATCTCTGTACTCCCTTCATAGGAGATACACGGAGAAATACCCAATCTCCAACCTATAATTTATAGGAATGTCATTAGTATGAGATTAAGTTGAACATATATATATCATAATTGAGGGGATGAGGAGAAAATAATTAGATTACCTGAAACTCTAAGTCTCTCCTCCGACGGTCTGCATAACTCTTCTGGCGGCTATGTGCCGTCAGAAACCTCCGTCTCACAAGATCAACAGCTCTCACAGTCTCCTCCAGGAGAATAGAGAGCATGATCACCTACCTCACGCCAATTGAGAGGTGTGAGGCATCTTCGCCCATATAGGGCTTCGAATGGTGCCATGCCAATACTGGAGTGATAGCTGTTGTTGTACGTGAATTCCACCAAAGGCAAATGGTCCTTCCAGGACCCTTTCCACTCCAAAGTGCATGCGCGAAGTAGATCCTCAAGCGTCTGAATGGTGCGCTCACTCTGCCCGTCTGTCTGCGGATGATAAGCAGAACTCATCTTTAGCTCTGTCTGTAGTGCTGATATAAACTGATGCCAATAGTGAGATGTAAATCTCGAATCCCTGTCAGACACCACCTCTCGTGGTATACCATGTAGCCTGATAATGTTCTGCACATAGAGCTTGGCCAATCTGGATGGAGTATAAGTCGTGTTGACAGGTATGAAATGGGCTGACTTGGTCAACCTATCAACAACGACCCAAATAGAATCATGGCCTCCTGGCGTCTTCGGCAGACCTGTGACAAAATCCATAGAAATGCCCTCCCACTTCCACTCGGGAATGGGGAGAGACTGCAGTAATCCTGGTGGTCTCCTGTGCTCAGCCTTGACCATCTGACAGGTTATGCATCTGCTAACATGTAGCGTCATATCGCGCTTCATTCCATCCCACTAGAAATGTCGACCAAGTCACGGTACATCTTCGTACTGCCTGGATGGATAGATAACCGTGAACTGTGTGCCTCGTCCAGAATGTCTCTGCGAAGCTGCTCGTCATTGGGTACAACATCCCGTCCTGCCTTCCATAAAATAGACTCCATCACAACAAAGTCGTCAAATTCATCCTTGACGGCACGCATGTATCTATCTCGGATCCAAGGATTTGTCTTCTGTCAATCTACAATACGATCCCAAAGACTGCTGTATCGTGGAGGCACGGTGGTAGAAATGGATGCGCTCACCTGAGGATGCCAATCGGTCAAAGCTGCAAGCGTATCCCACGTATATAGCCAGTTCGCCGTACCATCAGCATGCGCTCTCCTGCTAAGTGCATCAGCCACCACGTTTCCCTTACCGGGATGGTAAGAGATCGTGCAATCATAATCCTTCAGCAGCTCGAGCCATCTGCGCTGTCTCATGTTCAACTCCTTCTGATCAAAGATGTACTTTAGGCTCTTGTGATCTGTGAAAATCTCGAAGTTTACCCCATATAGATAGTGGCGCCAGATCTTCAAGGCGAAGACAACTGCCGCCAACTCCAAGTCATGTGTGGGGTAATTCCGCTCGTGCGGTCTCAACTGCCGTGATATGTAAGCAATCACCTGTCCTCTCTGCATCAACACTGCTCCTAGACCTTCTCCAGATGCATCTGTGTAGACCGCATAATCCTGAGTGCCTGAAGGAAGAGCAAGAATGGGCGATGTAGTCAATCTCTCCTTCAGTATTTGGAAGGCCTGCTCACATGAACCGTCCCAAATAAATGGGACTCCCTTCTGCGTCAGTCGTGTCAGAGGACGAACAATGCGCGAAAATGCGCTGACAAAGCGTCTGTAATAGCCCGCTAATCCTAGGAAGCTTCGAATCTGTGTAACTGTCTTGGGCTGCTCCCAAGACATAACTGCATCTATCTTCGCAGGATCAACTGCGATGCCTGCTCCAGAAATGCCCCAAAAATGAGACCTGGGATAACCAGAACTCGCACTTGCTCAACTTGGCATATAACTTGTGCTCCCTCAATGTATCCAAAACAATCCGTAGATCATTCGCATGATCCCATTCATTCCGTGAGTAAATGAGCACATCATCGATGAACACCACTACAAACTTGTCCAAGTATGGACGGAAGATCCGATTCATCATATCCATGAAAGCCGCAGGTGCATTGGTGAGCCCAAATGGCATCACCACAAACTCGTAGTGTCCATAGCGAGTTCTGAAGGCTGTCTTCGGAATATCCGACTCGCGAATCCTCAGTTGATGGTAGCCTGAGCGAAGATCGATCTTCGAGAAAACCGAAGATCCCTGGAGCTGATCGAATAAATCATCGATGCGCGGCAAGGGATAACGGTTCTTCACCTTCTCTTGTTCACTTGCATGTAGTCAATACATAACCTCATTGATCCATCCTTCTTCTTAACAAATAGAACCGGAGCACCCCAAGGTGAAGTGCTCGGTCTCACTAATCCCAAATCTAGCAACTCCTGCAACTGCACCTTCAGCTCCCTCAACTCGGCTGGTGCCATGCGATAAGGTGCCATAGAGATCGGCTGTGTATCTGGTAGCGAGGTGATCTCGAACTCGATCTCTCTCTCAGGAGGTAATCCCGGTAGCTCATCAGGAAATATGTCCGGTATTCGGATACCACTCGGATGTCCTGAGTCATCGGCTCCTGATCGGATATCTCCCGAACAAATGCAAGGTATGAATCACAACCCTGATCAACAAGTCGCTGGGCTCGCAACACTGAAATGTACTCCATAGTGGAGTCATGTATAGTACCCTCAAAAGTGAACTCGGGTATATCTGGAATCCTGAAAACAACCGTTTTCCTAAAGCAATCAACAAGTGCATGATGAGCGGATAACTAATCCATGCCCAAAATCAAGTCGAACTCATCAAGCTGCAGAAGTAGACAATCTGCGATCATCTCGTGACCGCCAATCAGTACGGGCAAGTGCCTAACTATCAAGGAAATGATAAACAACTGGCCAACTGGCCCTCGGATGTGATATGAGGAAGAGAGTGTCTCAGCGACTCTACCTAAAGAAATTAGTAGTCTTAATAGCACATGGAAAGGTCGGTTCAAGACTGAGACCATGCCTTTTACCATAGTAGCTACTGAACGGGCCATTTGCAGATACTTATCATGTGTGATTTTTCTCTTCTTGGGATATAATATAAAAATTAATGAAATTGGTGACATCTGTGGTTATTTAATTCGAATGTCATATTTTCCTTCTCGGACTCACGACAAGTCGGGAGACTGTCTCTATCCGAGAACTTAATGCGATCGGAATAGTAGTACTGCGAATGTGTGTATCAGGGTACCACTGCTTTGATACCAAACTATGAACCCCTCAGGATCCGGGTACCCGTTAATCACACACTCGCACTATTATTCACATGAGATCGCATGAAGTTACAGAAAAGCAGGAAAAAAATTTTCGCGCAATTATGACATTCATTTCCATCACATAACCACAAAGTAAAAGAGATACAAATGGCACCAAAATTCCTTTTTATTAATATTCATATCCATTTACAACTTGCACAAGCATCTTCCATATTACAACATATATCCCAAAGTGTGATACAAAAGAGATAGCACATACATCATCAATTAGACAAAAACTGAGACAAAGTACTTCATACCGTCTAGTGTAAACTCTGTCTCCAAGAAGCATGTATAGCTAGTGAGCTGCTACTAAACTGCAGGTTGTTTGCCTGTCAAACACATTAGGAAAGAAGAGGCGTCAGCCATTGCTGTTACCTCCCAAAAACTTATAAAAATAACTAGACATTTAATATGTGAAAAAGCAAGCAAGTAGAAAGGTGGTACCAGTAAAATCTACATCTACTTGCGTAAGTAAAAAGGTTTTTCAGACTACTAGTAAGCATTTCAAGTGTGTGTCCCAAAACCCAGCATTTCCCACATGTGACATATTTATATAGTAGTTACGTATTCACGAGTGTATGAGTGTGAGCACATATATTATTTTCTTCAGAGATCACGTTTGGTGAGTAATAATGGAAAAGTTAAGATTTGAAACGATCTATTGATTATTTAAATTCCTGGGTAGAGAGAATAGTCATTCCTACAAATCCTAACTTTTGATCGTAACTTCTCCAATTCTTAACTTCAATGTTTCAGATATAATTCCAGATGATGTAGATGTAGATATGGATGATCTAGATATAGAATCGCCAAGTTTGTTGGCGAAGAAACTCAAGCGGTGAAGAAGCCTACAAATGGCTCTTCCGTCTCGCCCTCTAACTGGAAGCACGGTCCAATAGAGGGATATGTCTACTCCCAAACTACGCCACTGAGACGGGTGAGAGAGACTCCCTAGAAAAGTCACTCTATAAACCTGCCTGACTAGTACAGGCGAACGGGCTCGTACGTAAAACTGAAAACCAAGGATCTCCCGCCTGGGTATCCTAAAAGACAGGGTCAGCGGAACTGGTCTAAAGTTAGGATCCCAACGAGGCGTAAAAACACTACGAGCTCGCGTGAAAACCGAAAGGGGACTGGGATCCTAGACACGCGCGCTTGGCGGCCGCTGCCCTAACTGGGCTTCCTTTCCTCTGCCCAGTTGAGGGTCACCTCGCCCTCACGGTCAGGTGTGAAGGACACCATAACCGACACTCTGGATTATCTGTCATTATTGATTTATCATCATATGAACGTATATGATTTTGCCCTTCTTTATCATGTTAAAGGGGTTACCCCAACCAGATAATCTATTGATTGAGTCCTAAATCTAAGATATGTAATTTACTGCAATTGGGAGTTCCAAAACTAAGATCCAACATTCCCACAAGTGATTGTTGATTCAAAGGAATAGTCTACAATACTAAGCATCTCCCCTTTATATATATATATATATATATATATATATTATTTATTTGAAGCTTTTTTTATCTAATTTAAATTAATACAAACCCCAAAATCCTCTTTCAATTACAGAAGATCACAACAAATGTGTTGAAAAAAAAGAAATACCCATTTTTTTTCCTGGATTGATAGAAAACTGCTTAACAAAATATTCTCCATTATATATATATTCTAAGAAGCCATATTTAATTTCAATTTTCCCACAGATACCTGAATATTCATTGCAGAGAATTGAGCTAGGGATACTCAACAAAGAGTTTTATTATATAGTAACTTATAGTTCTTCCCAGAACTTTAAACATGTAGCTTCTAAATCTAGAAGCTTACATAGACATGAAGAAGTTGACTGTATGGGTAATACATACATAATGGCCCATTTAGAACAACCTTACCCGTCCAACCTCTAAGTAGAAAGATATGATGTACATTATTAAGACTTTCATTTATGATTTTAATAATTGGTCAAGGGAAGAATCGACATAGACTTATTTGTTAACCATACAGGAAAGTTTAATTATTAAGAATATTCAGACCTTTTGACAAGAAGAATCGTTGAAAGTAATAGTAATTAATATAGAGATTCATAGAGGACTGATATGCTTTCAAATCCTTGATTTTGGGACAACCAAACACAGAAGTGTGCAAGGGTTAGCTTGAATTTGACGATGCACAAAGAATTTACAATACAACCATTTAAACAAGGAAATTGAGAGGCCCAAGAAAAGAATAACAGAACATGGATATGATCCTTTTAGTTATGTACTCAAGTAAAATCAGGTTTGTCCTATTAAAAATCAACTTGTCAATACTTATGGATAGAAAAGACATGAGTATTGTCTATTGTTAATTAGCACCGAGTAATTTAACCATATTCTTATACATGAATCTACCATAGTCAACCAAGATGGATATGCCCTTGGGAATCAATGCATTGTTAATCTTTATATGGAAAAAGAAGACGAACATAATAGATCGTAGATGCTATTTCCAGCCTTAACCTTATTTATATATCTACCATTGTCATAATAGATTTTAACTTCTCAATTCATATAGAAATACGATATATATATATATATATTTAAGATTTTTATTGATAGAAAACAAAGTACAATACGGCATTAAGGCAGAAAGAATGCAAAACAGTAATGACCTGTACATCTAAAATTCCCAGTTTTACCCCAAATCAAGAAAACAAAAGTCATATATGACAACAAAGGAGAAGGTGATTTATATATGCAAGGCAGCAAGGAGGGGGAAGAGGGAATTGTACCAATTTCTTCAAATTTTGAAGGAAAGGTCTGCATGCAAGATCTGGACAGCAGGTATTTCTTCAAGAACAATTGTATTATCAGCTGTTCAACCTCCAAAATTAGTAGCAAGAATTGCTACAGCATCCAGCAGTAGTACATGAAGAATTTGGCAGTGAGCTGGAGCTTCTTCTTTTTTAGATTGAAAGAGAAAAAGATAGAAAAAGAGGGAGAGCTGTGGCTGGAATTTGGGGAAGATAGAGAGGAATTTGCAAAGGAAATGAAAACACACGGCTGGAAGAATTTGGGGGCTTTTGGGGAAACGATGGAGGAGAAAATAGAATGGGGAATAGGAAGAAAAATATCATCGTTGGGTTAACTTTATAGGGAGAGAGGGGAGAGAATAGAGAGGAGAATTGGGCTCATTCCATTGCCAAGTGGAGGAAGATTCTAAACCAAGTGGAAGTAAAAGAAGAAGGCAAGTGGAGGCTGCTGGCAGTCTGCTGCTACTGTTTAAATATTTTTTTTTTAAACCCAAAGGCTCTCTTTATTTGAGATACTAATGTTGACCGTATTTGCTCTCCGGATGTCGGATTTTGACGCACCATATCTCAAAACGATCATCTCAGAATGACGATCAATATGAGTATAATATTGATATACTTCCGATCGGGTTTTGAATACCCGAAATTTTCGGATACGGTTTTTGTTTAAGGTTAAATTTTGCGATTTAAAAATATCAAACGAACTCCGATTGACGAACGGTCAATTCCGTTGGTCTTCTTTTGTCGAATCGGATCTCATGGTGGTCTCGGTTCGTTTTGCGGTTTCCGAATTTGCGTCGCGGCTTTTTCGCGGCGCGCAATACGAAGTGACCGATTTTTGATTGATTTCGCCCGAACGACTTTTGATTCATGATCAATTGGTCGTTTTAGGTTGTTTAGCATTGACCGACAACGTTATTGGGTTCATTGGACCCAAATTCGGATGTGTTCGGGTTTGTTAGGATATGGATGTTACAGCAAGGCTCGTGGCAAAAGGGTTCACGCAAACCTATGGCGTCGATTTCTTTGACACTTTCTCTGCAGTTGCTTGTCTATCTACAGTTCGCATCCTTATGGTCGTGGCAGTGCAGTTTGATTGGCCCTTGCATCAGCTAGATGTCAAGAATGCTTTCCTTTATGGAGACCTTCAGGGAAAGTGTCTACATGCAGCAACCCCCTGGTTTTGAGGCTCAAGGGGAGTGTCAGAAGGTATATCTACTACGCAAGGCTATATATGGCCTCAAACAGAGCCCTCGTGCTTGGTTCCAGCAACTATCAGAGGTACTAGAGAACTTGAGCCTTATCCGATCCTCGGCAGACCAGACCATTCTTTATTCATACGAAAGAATGGAAAAGGAACTGTAACTATGCTTATATATGTTGATGATATTATCCTCACGGGAGATGACTATGATGGTATTCTTAAAGTAAAGACACAACTTGCAGAACAATTTGTAATCAATGACTTAGGGCCACTTCGGTACTTCTTGGGAATTGAGATTGCAAGGTCCAAGCGAGGATTAGTTATGTCTCAGCGAAAGTATGCCACTGACCTACTGCAGGAAATAGGGATGTTGGGATCCAAGCCAGCACATATACCCATGGATCCTAAGGGACACATCTATGAGTCAGGTGACATTGAAGATACAGGTCGATACAGGCGCCTAGTAGGTAAGCTATTATATCTTACCATTACTCAGCCAGATATTTCCCTTGTAGTCGGGAAGTTGAGTCAGTTTATGGACTCCCCCACTTCAGCTCACTTCGATGCATGCATGATGGTTCTAAGGTACATCAAGAACTCTCCAGGAAAAGGACTACTATTCACCAAAGGAAATAACTTCGACCTCATGGCCTATTCTGTTGCAGACTATGGAGGATGCATGATAGACAGAAAATCCACCACAGGTTTCTGCACCTATCTAGCAAGAAATCTAGTAACTTGGAGAAGTAAGAAACAAGCAGTTGTTTCTCGTTCAAGTGTTGAGAGTGAATATAGAGCCATGGCTCACACTGCTGCATAACTAGTATGGATTCGATCTGTGCTCTCAGATCTTCATATTACTCCTACCAATGTTATGGAGCTCAGAAGCGACAATCGCGCAACAATGCACATAGCAAACCCCATGTTTCATGAACACACCAAACATGTGGAAATTGATTGTCATTATACTTGAGATCTGATACAAAGAGGGCTTCTTCAAATTCGCAACGTATCATCATTAGATCAAACTGCAGACATGTTTACTAAGCCTCTTGCTCGCACACATTTTGAAAAATGCGGTAACAAGCTGAGCATGATTGATATATATGCTCCAGCTTGAAGGGGAGTGTTGAGAGACTAATTATGTAACCCTAACCCTAGGGTTAGAATAGTCTAATTATGTAACCCTAACCCTAGGGCACTCTATATATACAACCCTAGGGTTCTCTACTCAATATAGAAAAAAGCATCTTCTATTTATTCATTAGATGTATGTCACAACAAAAAGGATCCCATTCCGCATGGAAGTAATAAACAAAGGTAGCTGTGGCAATGATAGAAAGTAAAACCCGTTTAAGATGGTTTAGACATGCAAAGAAGGCTGAGAAGGTGGAGAAGATCGAAGAATTGACTGAAGGAGACCATTTTTATTATATAACCCCAAGTATCATCCAAATTAGACACACTTAGAAGACATTGATCTAAAGAAATGAGGGCCCTTATGGTGATAGAAGTTTAGATGGCTGTTTCAAAGACCCATTTAGAGCCCACAAACCACAGATACAACTGCAGGGTGCAATCTAAACCATCAAAGAAATAAGAGAAGATAGATGTATATTATATTACATATCTGTAATAAATTTGATGTATATCATAAAATTAGAAGTATAATATTTAATCATTTCTTGTGCAACATAAAAGCATTTCACCTCTTCTGGAGTCAAAGGACACTTCCCCATAGTCCTTCTGACTTCATACTCAAGTTCCTTCTCTGCAAAATTCTTCTTGCGGTAGTCCCGCAAAATCTTCTGCTCTTCAGAAGTAAAAATCTTAAGGCATCTGAAACATTTTTCATACTAAACACAATAAATGACACAAAGTAACATGCACAATTAGATTGCACTGGGCCTTGCTCTACGGATATCAACACATTATATGCTTTCTTGCAATAATATTATAAATTGCTACTCCAACAATATAAACCCTGTCATACCTGTGAACTTCCACAGTGAAATCTATTATTTATGGAAAAAACTAATTTCCATGGTACAACTTATTAGTTATGTACAAACTACTTCTGTATGAATTTAATTAAAAAAATTGAACGGTCAGACCTTAAAAATCTTATATTCTGAATTGTATTATAGGGGAACCATGGAGGATAAAAGGAAAAAAATCAATGTAAATAATCAACAAAAACACCAACCCTGACCTCAATAGAGCAAATGGTATTCTCTTCTCTACCTCCACTGACTACGACATGAACGGAAGTTGTATTGGCATCACATTCAATTTCTCAAAATCGATTTTCGAACATATGATTAATCACCTTGACACCCTGATCAATCACCTATCACCTTTGATAGATCAATTTCTGGTCTGATCGATCAAATCCTTGGTTATTGATTTTTGACATGATCGACCATATTTTTATCATGATCGATCACTTATCGACCATACTTTTATCACGATCGACCACTTTTCAAAATACTGCTCAATGGTTACAAACTGATCGGTCACTCTATTGATCTGATCGATCACCCATGATCGATCAACATGTTCTTTTGATTGATCATTTCTTGATTTTTGAAAATAAGAATGTCAGAATTTTCACTTTTGCTCACCAACATTTACTTAAGGCTCAATCCTATAAACAGATCATTTGGCTCATTGAATGAGACATACAACCAAGAGAAACATCCTCTACTCTTTAAAGAAAAGGAATAGTGTTATTTGTGTGTGATATTCAAATTCTTTGTGCGATTCCGCAGTCTAGAGATCTCTTCAATCCAAAGTTGTATAGTTACTGAAGTTGTTTGTGCTCTTGATGCTCAACAACGATCATCATTATTCTCAAGCAGATTCTGCGTTAAAGGCCTAAAAGCTTGTGAATTAAAGTTTATTTGCTAAACTATTTTTCTGTTCAGTAAATTGTACACATGTATCCGAGTTGTAGATTCATTTCTCTAAGTGAGAGACAAAAACTTCCTTTAGAAATTTTCCAAGGAACGGTACAAGTTGTACGAGAGGTTGTGCACTTGTGCTGCCCTCGACTTAAAGTAGCATTAGGATAGTGGAAGTAAATTTTGTCGAGAGAATGAATGTGAAATCCTAGAACAGAGTTCTGGGTCGTGGTTTTTCATCCGCTTGGGTTTCCACGTAAAAATCATTGTGTACTTTATAGTTTAATATTCTTTTATCTCTGTAATTTGTGAATAATTTTCATTTGGATATTATTATTGGGATAATGTATATTGCACAATCCCCCCTTCTTGTGCCGAACTCTCAAGATGTACCACTGTCGGTTTCGAGCCATGCGATAACCAACCCCAACCCACATATGCGTCGAAAGGCTGCAACCGAAAAGAAGATGGTCCATGTCCTCATATTTTTTCGTTACAACTTTCACATTGCAGATCACTTATATTCAAAATCATGTCATGTCACACCTTTGAAAGCAATCGTCCATGCCTGGCGAGCCAAATAAATAACTTAATTCGTAGAGGAATCCTACTACGTCATATAATATGGCAATCCCATGTAATATCATCCTGAGTTGATCCAGTGCTACGAGAGAAAAACAAGTGGACTTTTTTGATCGAGAATCGACTACTGTCCCATTTGATCACGTCCTTGGGTGATGCCCCCAATATCAACCAGATCCCCGAGCATAGACAAGATCTCTGTCTATCTCTGTTCCGAGAAGCTCATTCCACTGCGGCTAAAAATATCCCCCCTCCATGCGCTCATTCACAAGCACTGTGTAGGAGGCCATCATGATACATCCCTTCATCCATGTAATCCATCTGTTTGGAAATCCTCGTCACTGCAGAGATGCCTCGAGAAACTGCCAATCCATCATGTCCTATGCCTTGGATAAGTTGACCTTCCACATAAAGCCTTTCTCGTGTGTTCGCTTCCAATTCAGTACCATCTTTGAAGCAAGGACCCATCCACCAACCTTATGTCTTCCAGGTACAAATGCAGTCTGCTCAAGGAATACAACTTTACTCAGAAAACCCCTCAGGCGATTGGCAAGAACCTTGACAATAATCAAATAAATGGCATTAGACATCACTATGGGTCTAAAAAAATCATCTTCCCTACTTGGTACCTCCATCTTTGACAGTAAAAGGAGGAGAATCTTGTTCAATTGATCAAACCCTAAGGCCCTGTTTGGTTGGAGAATAGGCCCTGGAATAAGGGGCCAATTCTCCTCCCGACGCGGTTCCTAGTGGTACGACTATTCCCCATTATTCCATCTTATTTCACTCTTATTCGTATCTTTATCCCACCTTACCTACCTTTATTTCACCTTATTCTCCTTATTCTTATCCTCCAGCCGAACGGAGAATAGACCCTTATTCCCCTTATTCTCCATCCTTATTCCTGCTTATTCTCCTACCGAACGGGCCCTAAATTTCCCATGAATTCATGCGACACCGCCATCACATCCTCCCTAAAAACAACCCAGAACTCTCTATAAAAATAAACCAGAAAAGCATCTAGGCCAGGTTTCCCATCCGCATTCAACTGCCACATCGCCTTTTTGACCTCCACCTCACAGAGAGGAATACCGAGAGAATCAACCTCAGATGACGGCAACTTATTGACATCCCTTCCCTGTCATCCCCAACCAATGTGCCTAGCCCTCCTTCTTAACGTCTGAAAATGTGCATGAAGAGTACTACTCACCTCTAGATCTCCCTGACTCTGCACCCCATCCACAACTATATCACAAATGTAGCTCATGCGTCTTCTACTGGAGGCCATAGAGAGAGAGGAAAATTTACATGGCGGCATCCCCCTCTTGAAGCCAACGCTAATGGGATCTTTGCTGCCATTAACTTCCCTCTTCTCATCCTCCCAAAGTATCACATCCAAATGCATGTATCTCCCCTCGATCTCCTCAGGTTTCAGCTAACGCTCATCCTCATTTGAATCCATCCCGCAAATCTCCTTTTATGCCATGGTTCGTCCACTCTGACGTTGCTCCATGATCTGTTATTAAACCCATAAGTTGCCTTCACAATGCCAACAACTTGGTCCCCAACCATGCCACAACCATCCCAGTCGGCTTGGTCTCCATCCAAAAAGTCGTTATCATATAACGGACGGAACCCATCCTCCAACATCCAGGCACTTGAATCTAAAGAAAGAACTCGGTTTCATATTCTCGCCCAAAAGGCCACATAATTGGAGTATGATCCGAGTGAACACGAGGGAGAGCCCACGCATGGGCCAAAGGGAAGATATGTATCGCCTCGGTTGACACCAAGAAGCAGTCAATGCGTGAACTCATTCTTGCATTCCTTTACATGTAGCACCATCCCCCACATCTACAATTACCCATCCAAGTTCATTGATAAGGGATGAGAACACCTCTGAGACAGTATCAACACCTCCACGCATTCTCGGTCGATCATCGTGCGAAGAGTTATATTGAACATACACAAGTCAAAGTTCCTTAAGTAATTCAAATATGCACACACCGTTAAGCGGTAATTATGTATACATTAATGTTGAATAAGTAATGCGGAAGCAAAATCGATATAAAAAATATATAAAGTGGAACACTCAAATTTTACGTGGAACCCTACTCCGTATGGAGCAGAATGAAACCACGAGAGAAGGTCTCAGAGGACCGGATACTTCATTATGAATTCATTATGAATATCAATGATTCCATGGGGTGTGGGGCTTCTTATTTAGTCCCACAGACATATCAGAATTCCACTTATAGATGACGCAGGATTAAACAGAAGATTAGGGTAATTGGATCTTGGAGAGATCCAATTACCCATCTTTTACATACTCCAACAATTAGTAATCATGATTTTCAAATCATCTGCTCTCCTTTGCATCGGTGCCGAGATGGAATGAATTCCCCCAATCTCATGGTCCGACAACACAAATTTATCCCCATTCCAATCGAAGATAATCCTACCTAATAACCCAACTGATTCAACCGCACAAAACTCGGTTAGAAACGAGTCACCAATGAATCTCCACATATCTCCAATACATTGTGCCAAATTTGTTTCATGAAGAAGTAAAATATTCGTGTTTTTTGCTCCACATAACTCACGCATTGCAACCTTTTTTTAGGCCGACCAAGGCCCCTTGTGTTCCATGACAAAATGTTCATCTTAGAATGGTCTTTCCTCCTCACGGCGGAACCACCCCCAAATGCTCTACCAATATTGAGCTGCTCGAAGCCTTCATGAGTCACGGTCCAATGCTTGACACTCATTCTTCCTGACTGTAGAAAACGATGAATGCGGAAGCATGATCAGAGATGAAGGTAAAGAACACAAGAAAAGACCAGGATTTTACATGGAACCCTACTCCATAAGTAGCGGGATGAAACCACGGGAGGAGGGCGCTCAAGGGTCGTATATGTATATTGAATTATCTCTCTCAATTGTTACAGGTGGTGTGGGGCCTCTTATATATCCCCACCAGTAACACCAAGTCCCGCTGTGTGGGATTAAACATGTGGATGTGGTAACTAGACCCTGGAGGGATCCAATACCTATCTATGACACATACTCTAACACACCCCCCATTCCCAAGCTAGAGCAAATAATGCTCACCTTGGACAAAGAGAAAGAAATCGCGTACTTACACAACACAGGACACTACGGACAATATCAACTCAATGCATACTCTATTGGCTGCCTACTGAGGACGTTGCTTCTCATGTCATGCTAGTGAGGAGGAACTGAAGGTTGTGATCTGAGTCTCCTCGTCAGAGAATGTGAGCTATGCATTGTGTTTTTCAAAGTTACCGGAACTTGAGGAAGTCTCCTTGTCGGAGAATGTGTATTCAGTACTATGTTGAGTCGTTGACACTGAAATGAGTCTCCTCATCAGAGAACTCTGGCCCGCAGCATGTCTCCTTCACTAAAGATTGCTCCATCTCTATGAAGGGCCAAACAAAGAACATCGTTAATTATCCATATGTAGATCTTTGAAAATAGGTCTCTCTCATAGGGACCTCAAAGTGGGTTCTCTATTATAGGAACCTCAAAGGACCTCGTACTGGAGTGTACGATCACTGGAGAATGGAGTCTAAATCTGAGTCTCTCTCTGGAAAACTCGAAGAAAATGGGTCACTCGACAATGAGGTGACTCAAATCGGTAGAGTTTGAATCTGAACATCTGAATATGAACTGGAGAACTCTATATAGTACTCCCCCTTTCTCCCATACTTGTCGAAAAGTGTGATGTCGACCAAGTTGGGAGATGAATAGAAGAGGGGAACCAAATCGATAAGCTGATCAGCTCTCTTTTTTCTTGGCTTTCCCTCTTTTTTTCTTCAAACTATTTCTTTTTTCGTATGGTTTCTTTTTGTACGATAGTCTCTTTTTTAATTATATTTTTTTGAAAAAACTATGGCCCCACATTGGGTTTAAAAGAAACGCGGATTTCCCTTCCCTTTTTTGTGTGCTCCTTACTTTATTTTCTTTGGGCTTCACAATCCCTTTGGGCCCTTCTTTTCTTTCTTTCATTTTTGAGAAAGGTTAAACATGGGTCCGAAAAAAATCTCAATTCCCAACCCCTGATTTTTTCCTTAAATATAACTCACTTGGACCCAAAACCGACTCCCCTCCCAACATTTAAATGAAGAGATATTGGCCCCTCTGTTTGTATCTCCATCAAATAGGGTTCCAAAGGAACCCATCTCATTTGTGTACATCCTCGCCTATGGGTTGGAGTTGGTGGCAAAACTGCTACTTGGAGAAAGAAGTCGGGCAGCACGAGGAAGGCTCGCCGCATCCACAAGATGCCACCTGGTGGGAGAAGGCAACAGAGGGAGATTGGGCGTTGCCGCTTGGTGGAGAAGTAGGGTTTCGCCTGGAGCCTTTGCGTACGGGAGAGGATTAACCCACCCCTCTTTTTCTTGTTGCTTCTTTGACTTTCTTCTTCTTATCTTATAATGGATTCATTGGTAATAGTGGTTGTGCCGCTAGAAGATTGTGTCTTCGATAAGATTTCTTGAGATCGCGCGCGATTGTGCCCACCATGGGTTGAGTTTAGTTGCGCGCAACTAGGAGATTAAGAAGGTTGAGGTACTTCTGAAGAAGCTCATCGCAAATAGGAAGACCCTTACCACCATCTGATTTTTGGGAAGAAGTGCAGCTCGATCACACAGAATGTTAAAGGAATAATCACAGATCACCCTTTTTATAGAAAAGAGGGAGAACTCCCGATGTGGGAGTCACCGCAAAAACTATTTCATTACAATAATATTAGAGTACATTACCGTGAGACCCAAAAGTGATACATGGCATTACAGTGGGACACAACATATTCCGAGTAAAACCTCTGATTATTGAAGATCAAATCATTTAGCCCAACCCAGATGGCCTACAAAACAACAAATGATTTGGAATAATCATATGTGGAGTTATTTCCCACTGCTTGAATTGACCTCCATAACTCCTCTGCCCTTCCATTTCCTCATAAGCTTTCTTCACATAAAATCTCGCACCCTTCCATACAAAATGATCGTTGTCCTGCGCAAAATCTCCAGGCGGCAGAATCTCCGCCTGCAACCTGACATACTCCTCTAGGCGTTGCTGCGAAAGGTCCATCACAAAAACCGATGACCACGTGCCCGGATCCGCCACCTGTGAAAGGGCACTCTCCTTCTATGCCGCCAATGCAAATAATCTTAGAAATCTTGCCTCTAGAACTCCCTCCCCCGACCAATCATCACGCCAGAATCTGAATAATTGGCCATCTCCCACCTTCGGCTGCAGGCTAGGTGCAATCAATGGCAAGACCTAGTGGATACCGGCATAGAGCGGCGATTCAAACCGCACTCTACCAGCCACCACCTCATCTCTGACACCATAGATTTTTCTCATAAATCTAGCCGCCAGCGAAGTCGATGGTCCCCAAATGTGAGTCACTTACTTAGCGATAAGCGCCTTGTTCAAGCATTCTACATCACGAACCCCTAGCCCTCTGTCTTTACGCCCCCTTGTCACTTCCTCCCAGCTGACCAGGTGCATCCCGGACCTCTGTTGTTGCCCGTCCGACCAGAAGAATCTCCCCATCAAAGTCTTAATCTTCTTTCTAACCCTCACCGGCATCAGTCGGGTAGAATAGAAGTAGGAATTGCCAAAAGCACATGCTTCAAAAGAATCAACTCCCCCCTAGACAACGTGACCGCCTTCCACCCAGTTAGCCTCTGCTCCATTTTTTGCACTACAATGTCCCAATCTGATTTCTTCAGCTTCCCAGCCACCAACGGCAACCCCAAGTAGGAGATAGGGAGGTTCCCTAGGGGGCATTCGATCAACCCTGCAAGACCGGAGGGCAATCCATCATCCATCCCAAAAGTAATGATCGTTGACATGTGCCTGTTGATCTCAAGGCTCGAAATACTGCAGAAAATCTCGACCAGCTGAGTTGCATTGCCATTCTGATCCTCTGAGCCTCCAAGAAATAGAATCGTATCATCTGCATACTGTAGCAGAGGGATAGAGATACCCTCCTGACGAATGCCCTCACACCACCCTGTCTCAACCTCATGCCTAAACAGTACTGCCAGAGCATCTGCCACTAGTATAAAAAGCATAGGAGCCAACGAACATCCCTACCGAACACCCCGCTGAGGTTGAAAGAAACACCCCTCCGGCTTGCAATTCACCGGGATCGAGTAGGATGAGGTCGTGATGCATCTCTTCATCCATTCAACCCATAAATCGGGGAAACCTCTCTTCCGAAGAGATGCCCACAGGAATTTCCAGTCAATGCAATCATAAGCCTTGGCGTAATCTATCTTCCACAAAGTCCCTTTCTTCCTTGACTGCTTTAAATCAAGGCAAATCTCAGAAGCCATCACCAGACCGTCCGCCATCTGCTATCCTGGAATAAATGCCATCTGCCCCTGAAGCACCACCGAGTCCAGAACATCCTTGAGCCGGTTCGCCAGAAACTTAGCCACAATCAGGTAAATGGCGTAGGAAAGCGCAATAGGCCTGAAGTCTCCTACCCTTACCAGAGACTCCTTCTTGGAAGGAGGAACAGTAAAGCCCGGTTGACCTTCTCGAACCCTCTGTTCCCTTCCCTGAACTCGTTGAGCACCTCCAAAACCTCCTCCTTCACCAACTCCCAGAACTCACGGTAGAACAACACTGGGAAACCATCAGGGTCAGGGGCATCATCTGCATTTAATCCCCAAACAGCTCTCTTCACCTCCTCCTCCTCGGTAAATGGTATCACTAAACTCTCTGCTTGCTCACCGGACAGAGTCTCCACCCCTCTCCCCAATCATCTCCTCTTTTTCTTCGCTTCGCCTCAACAAATGGTCCCCACAAAGCACTGCCAATCGACGCCTCTCCCGATACTCTTTGCCCCCAACCTCAATTTCGTGTAAATAGTTTCTTCTCCGTCTCCCAAAATCCATAATGTGGAAAATCTCGTATTGGCATCCCCTTCTTTCAACCACCTTTGTCTAGATCTTTTTTTTTATCGGAAAAAGGCTGAGATCCCGAGTTGGGATTCACCTCCAAAATAGTATATTAGAAAAGTTTGGATACATTACTTGGATTTCCAGAAACGAAAAAGAGCATTACAATGAGATAATACATTTTCAGGATAAAATCTCTGGCCCTTAAAGATAAGATCATTCCTTCCTCCCCTAATGGCCCACAGATAGCAAAATATTTATGACCACTCAGAGTTCGGATCGGATAGGGACCTACGATATCACAATGGACACGAGAAAATGGAACAAGGCGGTGAGTCTCTATCCGTGCAGGAAAGGATGCTCAATGATGTTTCCCGAACTGACACACCTCACACACAAAAGGCTTGACCGTAGAGAGTTCAGGGAACATCATGGATAGGGCCTTTGCAGAAGGATGACCAAGACGGAGGTGCCACAAAAGCATCATCAGAGATTGAGACAGCGCCAGCAAAATTGGAATCAGATGGGTTGTCGAGGTAATATAGGCCATTCCTCTCATGTCCCCCACCAAAAATCTGCCTCATCCGGATGTCCTGAAAATAACAACAGAACTCGTCAAATATAACATGACAATTTAGTTCACAACATAGCTTCTGTACAGATAAAAGACTGAGAGGAAATGCAGGGGCACAGTGAACATCTGTCAATCGCAGCTTGGAAGAGAACACAATAGTACCAACAGTAGTAACTGGGGAACATGGCCTCAAATTTCAGCGAAATTCGATCGAATTTCTGTCGAATATCGATATCCAGTCGAAATCAAAATTCGACCGAAATGACTGAAATGACCAAAATATGGGGGTCCTAGTACAAAAAATGATCGAAATGACCGAAATTCCATCGAAATTCTGTTTTGGTCGGTACCGAAATGGTGACCAAAACCGACATTTAAGGCCTTGCTGGGGAATGATCCCCATTAGCAACACGAACAGTCTTCACGGAGGAAGACGACTGGGAAGACATGAGCAGACTTTTTCTCCCGTCAGATGGGTAGAGGCCCCAGAGTCAATAATCCATGCATGTTTAGAGATAGAGACGGAATTTGCTACTGTACCTGAGGTAGTAGCCATGCTAGCAGTAGAAGCAGAGGCAATATTGTCACTGGCAGAAGAGGCAGAGTCTTGCAGCAATTATCGTAGATGAGCATATTTAGAAGCAGTAAAGGAGGTCTGTACCCCTCCAGTTGGCTGAGCAGATGTATTTTCAGTGGTATCATAGGATGCTTCATCATAGGCATTGTTGGCATGCCAAACGTTGCCCAGCATCTGTCAGAAGGGTGATCCAAGCGTCTACAGTGCAATCACGCTGGATACCGAGCAGTAGACGACTCGCGGCCACGTCCATGCCCAGATTCACGAACACGTCCACGATCAGAATCACGAACTTGTCCTCCTTGAAAGTGTTGACGCCCTCTAAATACAGAGGAGGTATAATGAGCCATTGTCTCTGTAGATGAGGTAATGCTAGAGTGATAAACTGGAGCCTCTAGCTCCTGTAGGCATCCAAAGATGGTCTCAAGGGTGGGCAGAGTATCAACCATCAGAAATTGATCTTTCACAGATTTATATTTTGGGTGCAAACCCGAAAGAATCTATAAACTTGCCATTCTGCACGTTCTCCCACCTAGTTATCACAACATGCTGGCTGAAAAATAAGAAGCTCCTCAAATAGGCTCGTAAGAAGTTTGTAGTACTCGATAAGGCTTGACTCTCCCTAAGTAGCAGACCAGATCCTTGTGTAGATGTTTGAAAGACGAGACTTGGTCATCTTCTGAGAATATGTGCGCTCAAGGTTTTCCTACATTGCTTTAGTAGTGTCTTTGTAAAGAAGATTAGCAGCAATATTTGGATTGACGATGTTCGTCAGCCAAGTGATAACCTGACAATTATCAACAGACCAGGTGTCATAGTCTTTGCCCGTTTCAGCAGGCGGGGCCTTAGTAAGAACATAGCTTTTGCATTGGCCACTGACAAACACTTTGAAAGACCAAGACCATAGGATGTAATTTTCTGAGCCTTTCAACTTGATAGAAGTTCCTTGTACCATCAAAGAAGAAGTAGGGTACAAGGGCTTGGTCTCGGTAGACATCATGGTGGCGTCAAAGGTCAAGAAGAAGTGGCATAAAGGTTGTATCTTGTCTTATCCAATCATCAAGTGCCTAATCACGCATCAAGGAAATCGACATAACAATGTCGTGCGGATAAGGGGGCTTATATACGTGTTCAGGCCGCACCACGAAGGGGCGAGGAACCGCTGCAGGAGATACTAGGGCGCATGAGAATATGCTAGCACAAGGGCCAGGAGGGCCAGGAGGATGCACAAGGACCAGGAGGGCATATGAGAGCCTATAGGGCGCACAAGGATGCGCTTAGCACGAGGTCCAGGCAGGGCCAGGAGGGCGCACGAGGACCAGGCAAGGCCAGGAGGGGCGAGACATTGCAGCAGGAGATGTTGGGACACCTTGCAACGTTCCATGTTAGCGCTAATAGCCCTTGGCAGGGCTAGGCAGGGCTAGGCAGGATGTGCACGGGCGGTTGGCAGAGGGGCGGATGTGCACGGTTGCATCATGAAGGGCTGGTGGAGCTTCTAGGCGGCACGAGGGCTAGGAGGCATAGACAGACGTGCTTCTAGGCGACCCGAGGGTCAGGGGGGCGCCAGACGAAGGCGTAGGTGACCCAAAGAAGCCAAGAGACCGCTGCTTGAAGATATAGTGCTGGCATCACTCAGAGGCACGTGGCGGCGCGAGCGAGAGGCGAGAGGAGCCAGTGGCGACGCGGGAGGGAGGCGAGAGGGGCTAGGGCGAGGCCGGGGAGGGCCACTGGGAGTTCGGGGAAGGACCGTTGGGAGGTCCTTCAGCCAAAGCATACGGAGAAGGTCGAGCGCGCAAGGTACTAGGGCGCGAGGGGCCAGGGCGAACCCGCAAGGTCGAAGCGCGCAAGGCGTTAGGCGCGAGGGCGAGGCGTGATGAGGCCTGAAGCTGCGCTCCCTAGGGCACGTGATGGGGTTGGGGTGGAGCGGAAGGGATGGAGGGTGGATTAGGTCAGAACACCGGTCAGGCTACTGCTCTGATACCATGTGAAGGGAATTCCTATGAGATAATCCTTATTCAAGAGGTGTCAGGGTCCTTATAAAGGACTAAACCCTAGAGAGCTCACAATAGTTGAAATACATAAATACCCCCCGTGGGGCTACAATAAAATATAATTTTTTATTGAAAAGAGGGCGAGCTCCAGAGGCGGGAGTCACCACAACCAAATTTCATTTATAAAAAGAGAGGGTACATTACCGTAAGGCCCAAAAATTGTAAAGAGCATTACAATGTGGCACTACATTCTCCAAATAGAACCTCTGGTTTTTAAAAATCAGCTCATTCCACCCAGCCCATATAGCCCAAAGCACAACAAAATGGTTTGGAACAATCATCTGACAATCCCATGCCTATTGCGCAAACCGATCTCCAAAACGGCTCTAACCCGCTGGCCTCCACCCAAGCGATCCCTGATTCCCTCCAGACTTGCGTTGATGTCGCGCATCCGAAGAAAAGGTGATCCGCATCCTCTACCGGGCCCTTACACCCGTCACAACAAGTGTCCTCCAAGCCAAACAATCTCCCCCTCCTTGTTTTATCGCATAATCGGTTTCTTCTCATACACCATAGGAAAATCTTCACTCTGTATGGGATCTTGGCCGCCCAAATTATCTTCATGTCCTGACACAGCTCCACGTCCCGCTCCCGCTCCACTGACAACCCCCTCATCGCATCATAAGCCTTCTTAACTGAGAACCTCGCCCCTTCCCATTCAAAATGGTCCGCCTCCTGAGACAGCACCCCCGGCGGAGGCACTTCTGATAGCAACCTCATGAAGTCCTCCACGCGTTGCTCCGACAGGTCCGAAACGAACAGTGGTGCCCACGATCCGGAATCCGCCACCTGAGCAAGAAGGGCATCTTTCGATGCCTCTAAGGCCAACAATCTAGGGAACCGTCTCCCTAAAGAGCCCTCTCCCGTCCAGTCGTCACTCCAGAATCTAAACACCTGGTCGTTCCCCACCTTAGGCCGCAATGGTGATATTGTCGGCAAGACGGCGCGGATCCCAGCCTAGAGCGACGATTCGAATCTCTTTCTGTTAGTTAACAACTCCCCGTTGACTCCATATATACTCCTCAGTAATCTGGCAGCCATCGAGGTCGAGGAGCCCCAAATCTGAACCACCCATTTGGCAAGCAAAGCTTTGTTCATGAGTTCGACGTCACGGACCCCGAGGCCACCATCGCAAAGCCCCTTCGTAACATCTTCCCAGCACACGAGATGCAGCCCGGACCTTTGTTGCCTACCATCCGACCAGAAGAAGGTTTTCATCAAAGATTCTACCTTTTTCCTGACCCCAACTGGCATCAACCGAGTCGAATAGAAGAATATAGGGATGGCAGCGAGAACATGCTTTAGGAGGATCAACTTCCCACCCCTAGATAGGGTGACCACCTTCCATCTGTGAATCTCTCCTCCATTCTGCGCACCACACTGTCCTAATCTGACTTCTTTAATTTACCATCCACCAGTAGCAACCCCAGGTAGGAAATAGGGAGCTCCCTCAAGGGGCACCCCGCCCATTCCACGAGCCTGTCGCGCTCCCCGTCATCCATCCTGAAGGTAACAACCACCGACTTATGTATGTTGGTCTCAAGCCCAAAGAGACTACCAAAGATATCGACGAGGAGCACCGCGTTGCGGTTCTATTCGTCTGAAAAAGGATCGTATCATATGCATATTGAAGTAACAAAATAGATAAATTCCCCAGCCGGAAGCCCTCGCACCACCCGACCTCCACCGTGCGCTTGAACAGGACCGCCAGACAATCCGCCACCAGAATAAAGAGCATAGGAGCGAACGTGCATCCCTGACGGACCCCCTCTGAGGCTGAAAGAAACCGCCCTCCGGCTTGTCGTTCACCAAAATCAAGCAGGAGGATGTAGTGACACATCTCTTCATCCAATGTATCCATGTCTCCGGAAAGCCCCTCTGTCGTAAAGACGTCCACAAGAATCTCCAGTCGACGCAGTCATAAGCTTTGGCGTAGCCAATCTTCCAGAGCGCACCCTTCTTCCTCGACCTCTTCCATTCAAGGCAGATCTTCGATGCCATGACCATACCCTCTACCATCTTGACGCCTCAGAATAAAAGCGGATTGACCCTGTAGCACCACCGAGTCCATAACCATCTTGAGCCTGTTCGTCGACACTTTTGCCACCACAAGATAGATTGCATTGGAAATCGCTATCGGCCTGAAGTCGTCCACCCTCACCGGATTCTCCTTCTTGGGAAGGAGGAAGATCAACGCTCAATTAACTTTCTCAAAGCCTCTGTTATCATCCCTGAATTCACTAAGAACCTCCAGAACATCTGCCTTCAATATATCCCAAAACTCACGATAGAACACAGGAAAGCCATCAGGCCCAGGAGCCCCATTCGCATTCAGTCCCCAAATTGCCCTCCTCACTTCCTCCTCGGAGAAGTCAACTAATAAATTCTCTACTTGCCCACCGATCAAAGACTCCACCCCCGCTCCCAGCCACCCCCACCCTTCCCTTTGCCTACTACGCGAAAACTCCGCGAAGTGGTTCCGCAAAGCATTGCCAATCTACCCTTCCCCCAACACCCTCACACCCCCAATCTCAATCTCATGCAGGAAAATTCCTTCTTCTCCGTCCGGATGCCATAGAGTGAAAAAACATCGTGTTGGTGTCACCTTCCCTCAACCACTTCTGCCTCGATCTTTGTCTCCGCTCCACCTCTTCCTTTCTGTCTTCCAGCATTAGCTCCTCAAGCAAGCCCAGCCTCTCTGCCACCTCCTCCTTATCCAAACCCCTCTCATCATCCAGGCCATCCAACCTCACCACCTTCGCCTAGGCTTCGCTTCTCCTTGCCTTACGCCAAGCCCTAACCTCCCTTCCGAAGGTCATAAGGGAAGACATTAGGGACCTCAATTTTGCCGCAAACCTCTAAACCGTCGAGCACACCAGAGCTCAGCTTCTCCATTGTTCAGTAACCATCTCCCTAAAACCATCTTCTAAGAGCCAGCTTCGCTCGAAGCGGAATACAATCCCGCTACTCCTCTCCTCCCCCGACGACCAAAGAGTAGGAGTGTGACCCAAATACGCCCGCGGCAATGCCCATGCCTGAGCCAGAGGGAACGACTATACCAAGGCCTTAAATGTCGGTTTCGGTCACCATTTCGGTATCGACCAAAACAGAATTTCGATGGAATTTCGGTGGAATTTCGATCGAAATTTCGGTCATTTCGGTCATTTTTTGTACTAGCACCCCCATATTTCGGTCATTTCGGTCGAATTTCGATTTCGGCTGGATATCGATATTCGACAGAAATTCGACCGAATTTCGCTGAAATTTGAGGCCATGGACTATACCCCCTCAGGAGATAACAAGAATCGATCAAGTCTGGAACGCGACCTCACATTCTGCCAGGTGTATGCACAACTAGTCGTGTCAATAATAGACAAGCCCAAGGAGTAGGCCATTCTTCTAAAGGCCTCCGAGCCCGGGTCTCTCCCGCCTCCAAACTACGGTCTGTCCTCAGGAAGCAGAGTAACATTCAGATCACCACCAATGATCCAGATCCCAGCCGCGAGCTCCGCGCCCAAGCCCTCCAGTTTCGCCGCCAGTGAACCTCTCTCAGACCCAGTCGGGCCATAAACATTAATTACTAAGAGTCCTAAACCATCTTTCCTCCTTCTCAATGACACCATCAGAGAGAATGAGGCCTTCGAAACCCCCATCAGTTCAAACTTATCGCTCGACCACCCAGTAAAAATACCCCCCGAGGCACCCTGGGCCTCCAGCTCAATCATCTCAAAGCGATCCCCACCTCCGAGTTCCCGCCTGACCTTGACCTCACACCTCGACAATTTCGTCTCCTGGAGCAAAAAAATGTCCACACCAACCTCCTTCAATAAGTTCTTAACCCCTAGCCATTTGTCGGGGCGGCCCAACCCCCTGACATTCCAAGAAAGTATCTTCATTAAGGGACACCCCGTCTTAACATCTTTGGAGGGATCACACCCAACTTTTCAGCGATACACCTATCCAGTATTCCAAAGCGGTTATGCAACCTCAGCGGCCCACTGGGGCGCGGGGACGACCAATACTATGTTTCCAACTGCTCAACGAAGCAAAACACACAACCCTCTGCTTCTTCCTGTCTGACCTAAGAAACCCTCTCCGCACATATGAGGCGCCGAACCTGGGGGCGTCGCTTGGGTTCCATGGGAGCCCCACAACATCTGCTCTTGCTCCAGGCGCCCCTTCAACAGTCCCCCAGTCCGCAACTCCTTCCCGAGGTTTCCCCTCTGCGATTCCGGCTCGAGACGAGGTGACCTTCATCATCACGGCCATGCGATTGTCTCCACCGGGCTCCCCTGAACCTCCAACGATGCCTTCCGAGCCTCCGCCACGACCCCCCCAACCGCCACATTCTTATAACCACTCCCCTGCACAGGGGATCAATCCGGCACCGTCTCACCAAAACGGTCCCGCTCAGAGAGCAGCGCCATCACAACGACCGCCGAGGACCCGTGTCGCCCAGGGACACCCCAGTGTTGACCCTGTGACGTGACAGGAGAGGGATGGGATGAACCGTCCTAAGTCGTTGTTATGCCCAAGGAAACAGGCATGAACCCAGAAGTGTTCGCACCCCCGAGTCCATTAACCGGACCCTCGACCTCACTAACCGAACCCGGGTGCCCCGTGCGGGTCCGAGATTTCGAGGCGCTACTTGGGTCCATCCGTTGCTCCGGTTATTGATCCGAAACCGATGAGGAAGATGTAAATGGGTCCCGACTGTTGGTGGAAATGAGCAATCTGTTTATTCCATAGAACCCTAGGCTTTCTTATATAGAGAGGACCCATGGGTAAATTACATAAGAGGTTATCGAGAAAATAAAAATAGAGAAAATGATACAACGACTACATAATATTCTCTACACTTCCCCTCAAGATGGAGCATAGATATCAATCATGCTCAGCTAGGAAGAACATCTCTAGAAAGGTCCTCTGAGCAATGGCTTGGTGAAAATGTCGGCAGTCTGCTCCTCTGAACTAACATGTGAAGTAGAAATCAAGCCCTTCTGGATCATATCTCTAGTGTAGTGGCAGTCTACCTCAATATGTTTTGTTCTTACATGAAATGCAGGATTATTGGCAATGAACAAAGCAACTTGATTGTCACACTGTACCTGCATGGGAAAAGGTACATCTATATGCAGGTCTTCTAGTACAGCTCGAACCCATATCATCTTCGTTCTTGCTTGTGCCATGGCCCTATATTCAGATTCAGCACTGGATCTCGCCACAACAGTTTGTTTCTTGCTTTTCCAAGAAACCAGAGAGCTACCCACAAAAACTGCAAGCCTGAAGTAGACTTACGATCCTTAGGACATCCTATATAGTCTGCATCTGCACAAGCCGAAATAGACAAATCTGTGTTCTTTCTAAACAGTAATCCTGAGCCTGGAGAAGACTTTAGATACCTTAGTATCATGTATATAGCATCCATATGTACTTGTCTTGGATGCTCCATAAATTGACTCACTCGACTTACTGCAAAAGCAATATCGGGTCGAGTTATAGTGATGTAAAGAAGCTTACCCACCATCTCTCTATATCTTCTCCTGTCCACCTCTTCAGTATTGTTGTCATATAATTTCATACTTGGATCCATAGGAGTGCTCGATGGTCTACATTCAACCATGCCCGTTTCAACCAGCAAATCTGTAATATATTTTCTTTGGGTCATCACCAGATCCTGTGCATTCCTGGCAAACTCCAGCCCCAGAAAATATCGTAGGGTACCAAGATCCTTCGTGATAAACTGACGGCCCAAAAATGCTTTTGCCATCTCTACCCCCTGAGCATCATCTCCTGTAACCGGAATATCATCAACATATACCATGATGACAACCGTACCTCTAGAAGTCTTCTGAATGAACAACGAGTGATCCGCATTTGATCTTTTGAATTTCTGTCGTTCAATTAGGTGGGAAAGCTTCTGGAACCACGCCCTTGGGCTCTATTTAAGGCCATATATCGCCTTGTGAAGTCTACACACCATATGATTCTTTCCCTCAGCAGCAAACCCCGGTGGTTGCTGCATGTAGACTTCTTCCTGCAAATCACCATACAAGAATGCATTCTTGACATCAAGTTGAAATATGGACCAGTCACTTACCACGGCAACAGATAGAAGAATGCGAAAAGTAGAGTGACGAGCCACTGGAGAGAATGTATCCAAATAGTCCACACCATATGTTTGAGTAAAGCCTCTGGCCACTAGTCGTGCCTTATACCGGTCAAGGATCCCATCTGCATGGTACTTCACTGTGAATACTCATTTGTAGCTAACAATAGATGCGCCTGACGGAGCGGTAACCAAGCTCCATGTACCGCAGAACTGTAAAGCAACCATCTCTTCTTCCATAGCCAAACATCAGCAATCAATCTTCATAGGATTATGATAATTCCGTGGTATCTCCACGGAAGACAAAGCCACAGCAAATCTCTGGAAGTCTCCTGTGAGACGGTGAAAGGAAACCTGGGAAGCAAGAGGATAAGACGCGCAAGTCCGTTTTTGCTTCCGAATAGCAATAGGGACATCAAGATCATCATCCACTGTACTCGATGGTGCACACTCCTCCTGCAAAGAAGAATCCTGCACAGGCACACTATCCGACCCATCGTTAGTAATAGCATCTGAACATACTTGAGGCGTGATGGATGATTGGCATGCCGCCAGAGCAGGACCTGACCGACGTGTATAGAATTTAGGTAATGGCAGGATAGGTGGTTGTGGTGGTGGTGGCGGTGATGGAGATGACCTTGGTGTGACGACCGGGACAGGAATGGACAAAGGTGGACTCAGGCTAGGAGGAGGAGGAACATGACATCATCATTAGATGTGGAAGAGGCCAACCTGTCACCTGCAGGGGAGAAGTACATAACGGACTCAAAAAATGTAACATCAACACTAACAAAATATTTCATGTTTACAGGGTCATAACAACGGTAACCTTTCTGAGTCCGAGAGTAACCCACAAAGACACTTGACAGCTCTAGGTGAGAGTTTGTCAAGTCCAGGAGACAAGTGATGAACAAAAGCAACAGCACCAAAGACACAAGGGGTAAGAGAGAATAATTCCTTCTCTGGAAAAATAAAAGAAAGGGAATTTTCTCACCGAGTACAGAGGACGGCATACGATAGACAAGGTAGCAGGCCGTAAGAACAGCATCCCCCCAAAAGGTGATAGGCGCACAACTCTGGATAAGCAGGGTTCGAGTGATATCAAGGAGATGACGATGTTTTCGCTCTGCCACTCCATTCTGTTGAGATGTGTAAGCACAGGTAGTTTGAAGAATAATCCCTTTGGACGAAAAGAAATAGGAGAGAGAACAAGTGCAGAATTCCAACGCATTATCCATACGAACATATTTGACAGAAGAAGAAAAAACATTTTGCACTTCAATGATAAGATTTCTAATAACAACCCCTGCTTCAGATTTATTCTTTAAAAGAAATACCCACGATACACGAGAGAAGTCATCAACGACTACAGGATAGAACATGTGTCCCTGATGATCAGGGAGACGACTCGGACCCCAAATATCAACATGAAATAATTCAAAAGGGGAGCTACTGCTCCGAAACTGACGACTAGGGAAGCTAGCTCGATGATGCTTTCCCAACTGACAGGCTTCACAACAAAACGATGAACTTGGAGAGATCTGAGGCAAGAGATGACGCATCTTTTGAAGTGGGAGGTGACCAAAGCGTAGATGCCAGGTGTACGGAGAGACTGATCCGGCTGAGTAGGAAGAGACGCCAGCATATGAATTCCGGACCAGACGATAGAGACCATTCTGCTCAGAGCCACAACCAATCACCCTATCCGTTAGTATATCCTGAAAAATAAGAGAAGATGGGTCAAATATAGCACGACAGTACAAATCCTTCGTAATCTGACTAATAGACAGTAGATTCATGGAAAACTCAGGAGCATGTAGAACATTTTGTAAATGCATGGACGGTGACAAGGTAATCTCCCCCTGTCCAACGATGGGGGAATGAGTCCCATCAGCTATGAGCACTGAGCGTCCAGGTGGAATGCCTTTGTATGACTCAAGTCTATCTCTGTCGCGGCAGAGATGATGGGTTTCGTCAGAGTCCGTAATCTAATCTGAGAGATCATGACAGGGTGTAAAAGCAGTAGCACTACCTGAGGTACTGGCAGCGGCAGAAGTACTGGCATATGCTGAAGCAGCAATATATGAAGATCCTCCTGGAGAATCTGTAGATGGTTGAGGCATAATATCCCGCAATCGCGTCACAAGCTCCTCAAACCGGTGATCTAAAGTGGATGCCGACGGAGATGTAACATGCTCAGCTACACACGCCGATGCTGGAAACCCATGCTTAGAATAACATGTATCCTCGGAGTGACCTGTGCGATGGCAGAAAGTGCATGGTTGGCGAAAACGACCTTCTCAGCCACGAGGTCCACGTACACGAAAGGAAGACTGACCACCTCTCCCTCGCGACACAGCCATCGCCGAAGGTGGTGCAGTAGAAGTGCTGGAAGAAACAGAGATGCAGCTAAGCCTCCGGTAAACTTCCTCCTTAGGAGGAATGGTAGCATCGGCAAGTATCTGAGATCAGACTGCCTCATACTCAGGATCAAGTGCTGCTAGCAGTACTCCCACCATGGTAGTATTCCGGAAGGTCTTCTGCTGCTCAGGGGTAGCCGTGAGGGGTATAGTGCTATATAGTTTCTCAAACATCCCCCTCAGGGATGTATATAAAGAGTGAAGCGGCCGTCCATTCTGCTTCATCGTGAAAATGTCATGCTAGAGATGTAACATCTTGATCTCATTCCGCACCTGTGAATATGTGGAGGCCAGTATATCCCACATCACCTTAGCGGTGGGCTGATGGAGGACATCATTGGCAATCTCCATCGACAACGTGCCTGACAGCCAAACCTTGGCATATGAATCATCAGCCTCCCAAGAGGCATAGATCCCAATCTTCTCTGTCGGCTCTTCCTTGGTAAGAATATGCTTCTTATCGTTCGACTTCATGAGACTCATGAACTGCATTGCCCAGAGCTCATAGTTCGTCCCATCCATCTTGACTATTGGCGATGGACCTTTGAATGCGCCTATGGAGGGCATATCGATTTTGTTTTCTGACATGTCGTCGGAGACGAAGAACTAGGGATTGTAGACGAGAAACAAGTGTCTACATAAACTTGATAGGATTTGAGTGCATATGTAGACTTTACGCACTCAAATCCATGGAGAGAGAAATGCTGACGGAAGAAGGGGCGTCAGCGTTGAAGGGAAGGGGACCCAGCGGTGGAGGTCCCCTACACTGGAAAGGGGGTCGGCGGCGGAGAGCCGGTGGTGGAGGCCGGCGGTGGAGGCCGGCGGTGGAGAGCCGGCGATGAGGAGGGTGGGGGTGGGGGGCGGCGCAGCGCGGCGCGGCGGTGGAGGGTGAAGGAGAGGAGCGGCCTAAGGTAAGGGGTGGCGCCGCCGCCGTCGAGAAATGGAGGGAGAGAGAGGGGTGGCGGTGGTAGGGTTTTAGGGTAAGAGTTAGGGTTTTGGCTCTGATACCATGTTGGTGGAAATGAGCAATCTGTTTATTCCATAGAACCCTAGGCTCTCTTATATAGAGAGGACCCATTGGTAAATTACATAAGAGGTTATCAGGAAAATAAAAATAGAGAAAATGATACACCGA
This sequence comes from Ottelia alismoides, assembly GCA_037367405.1. Lineage (NCBI taxonomy): Eukaryota > Viridiplantae > Streptophyta > Magnoliopsida > Alismatales > Hydrocharitaceae > Ottelia > Ottelia alismoides. Next base: position 815,924 of record JAZKJV010000793.1, read on the forward strand.
CTACATAATATTCTCTACACCGACCTTCATCTCTTCGACAGACGTGGTAACTGAACGAGCGCGACCCCTCATTATCCTGGGGATATGGACCGACGCAACTCCCAGAATCTACGTCGCGGATATCGTGCCGAAAAAAATCCCATGCAGAAGTCGAGGCATTTTCTCAAGGTTTCGCACCATCTCATACCTAGGTTGCAGGGCCGGTCCACCGACCCCAACTCCAGCCTTCTCCGCATGAGCCTTCACCGACCGGCTTCCATGGCAGCGCTTCGAATCGTAATGACGTGACCCAGGCCCCGCATCCATCAGTTCCAAGTACATCGGACCCCTTTCCGAGAGAAATTCCCACCATCCCAACTTCTCCAGGCCGAGATGCTTAACCAGGAGGATGGGGTCAAGCAATTCGCCGAGCTGAGAACCGGTGTTCTCGAACCCAACCACCTCGGCTATGTCATGTATCAATTCCCTACAGCTCGACAAACTCCGCACGATGAAAAAGAGCCCTCTCACCCGGATCCGCTCCAGCGTCCTCGGCCTCAACGTGTCATCCATGGCCCGTACCTTGCACCATCGCAATAGAGTAGAACCGGCCCTCGATCCTTGAAGGAAGGCAGTAGCCTCGAAACCGCTGAGGCCCCTCACCAGCACACGCCAAGGGGTCACCTGAGCGATATCCCCCCTGAACAGAGCCTCCGAGATCCTCCCCATGTCTGACAATCCGAGGAAAAGCGCCTTGAACCCCCCACCCACCCACCCCCTCCGATCAGCATCGAGACGTCCAACTCCCTCAATGGCCACGATCTGCTTGTATACGCGTAATGCCTACACCGTAAAAATTTAACCGGTTCCCGATACTGGCGAGCCCAGTGATCCATCCCTCCACAACGGAAGCACCCCCGACCGAACGGGTTCCCATTCGACCTCTGACCTCTAGCCTTCGCTTTCTTCGCGCAACGCCTATATCCCCTTGAGCGGGTTACCTCCCATCCCTCACCATCCGGAGGGTTCCATGTCGCCATCTCCCTCTTGTCTCACAAATATGCACTTATCGGTTATAATAGAATATTATAACGTAATCTATTCTAATCTCTAACATATAACGTAATTGTTAGAAAATCGGAAGCGGAAGTTAAAACATGGATAAAGAAGAAACATCAAATAACGCGGGATTTTACGTGGAACCCTACTCCGTGAGGAGCGGGATGAAACCACGGGAGAAGCCCTCAAAGGGGCGTGTTATGCATTGCACTTTCTCAATGGATACAGGAGGTCTGGGGCTCCTTATATAGCATCTCCAGAGCCTCCAAGTCCCACCACTGGACGATGTGGGACTAAACACTGGATGGGGTAAATGGATCTCCTCCGGGATCCATTTACCCTGCTACAACACAATGGGCGCATACAACGAATGCTCCAACACTCCCCCTCAAGCTGGAGCATGCAATGCTCAGCTTGGACAAACAGAAATAAACTCAACTCAACACTACAGGACACTACGGACAATATCAACCCAACGCGCACATTGCTGCAGTCGAGGACGTTGCTTCTCATGCCGTGCAGATGAGGAGGACGAACGGGCTGGAGTGTGAGTCTGCTGAATCTCCTCGTCGGAGAGCATGTGCTCTGAACTGCGCCTGTCAGAGTCACTACAACTGGAAAATGAGTCTCCTCTTCGGAGTACTCTGGCCCGCCACACTATGTGGACAACTGCTCCATCTCTGAAAAGGGCCAAACTGAATAAGAGCCGTGGCTGTGCAATCCTCGTCGGAGTCCACGGTCGCTGGAGAATGGAGTCTGAAAATAGTCTCCTCGTCGGAGAACTGGGTCTCTCCCATCTGGCTCAGAGAATGGTGCACTGCTCTGGGGTACCTATGATACCACATGAAAACCCTTGCCCTCAAGGGAATGGTCCTCTGCTCTGGAGTCCCTATGGCTCACATGAAAACTCTTGCCTGACAACAAGAAGAATGATGGGGACCTCTGACAATGATGGCAACATATGCACATCTGAAAATGACCGCACACTCGTGCGTGTCTGAAACTGGAGACTCTCTCCAGAGATCTCGAAACTGGGCCTCTCATCATGGAGTGCCTCGAACTTGGACTCGGAACACTGATCGTCGAGTCTGAAACTGAACGGTAGAGTCTGATCATCTGGTTGGTCTGGAGACTGATATCTGAATATGAAATCTGGATCTAGACCTGTGACTCTACATATATACTCCCCCTTTCTCCCATACTTATCGGAAAACATGGACGTCGACCAAGTTGGGAGAAGACAACAATGATGGGGGTAAAAAAAAAATCAAATAGCCGACTTCATCGGCTTTTCAAACATCATCATCAATTTTTTTTTCTCTTTTGGCTATTTTCATCATTTTTTTTAATAGCCGCAAATTTCTTTTCTTTTCTTTTTCAAAGCCGTTCATCATCATTTTTTTTCGGCTTTTGCAAATCTTTCCTTTTTTTTTCATTAGGCAATTCCTTTTTTTCGGCTCTATTATTTTTTTTAACGTACGGTTTTTTTTTGTACGTAACTTTTTTTTCAATCTCTCTCTCTTTTTCTTTTTCTTTTTTTGAAGTAACGGGCCCAAAGGGCCCAAAGCATGACAAACCCCTCCCTGGAATATCCAATAGTACAATTTTTTTTTAACATATACCGCTTCAGCCCCTGTACCCATTTTCCACTGTTTAGGGTTCCCTTGTGGACCCGCCGCCCACTGTTGGGATTCTTCTCATGCGCGTCGCCGAAGACCTGGAGGGAAAGAGAGGCGTTGCATCGCCTCGCGCCTAGAGGGAACCCATCACCCGCTGATGTTTCCGCTGTTGTCGATGGAGAAGAGGTGGGAGTCGTGGCGCCGTGCAGCTGCAGCACCTGGAGAGGAGCATGCACGCCTGGAAGTCGCCTGCGCACGAGGAGCGGGAGTCAAAGGGCGGCGTCGCCTGGAGGTGCGGCTGGAGGTTCTGCCGCCTGCGCGTCGACCTGGAGGCCACCGCGTTGGTGGCGTGAAAGCGGGGAGGCGCGCCTGGGGCCGCACCTCCTGGAGAGGCGCAAGGGCTGTTGGGTGCGCCAGAGATGCGCCGTCGAGATAGGAGCACACGCGCGGTGGGCTTTTGGACCAGAGAAAGGGTGCGCCCACTGCCAACTGCTGGAGACGGCTGAACTGGGGGTTTCACGCGAAACCTAGGGTTCCATGATGGAACCCCCCGATGTTGTATGATGCCCGGGTTCATGATGCCGCCTGGTGCTGGATAGGTGTCTGGAATTTCATTGGAGACAGAAGAAGAAGCTGCATCGATCTCTTGTTTCGCGCCTGTGACCTGTGCATAGTGCGCACGTGGGACTGCGGGCTGGATGCATGATTAGGGTTTCCAACGAAACCCTAAGGAACAAACTGAAGAACTTCATTGATAAAACACGACCTCTTGGATACAGAATTAATCTTTACAAATAATTCTCAAAATCGAATCTCGAACAGAAATGAAAATATGAAAACCTCGAGAATCGAACCCGCTCTGATACCATGTTAGAAAATCGGAAGCGGAAGTTAAAACATGGATAAAGAAGAAACATCAAATAACGCGGGATTTTACGTGGAACCCTACTCCGTGAGGAGCGGGATGAAACCACGGGAGAAGCCCTCAAAGGGGCGTGTTATGCATTGCACTTTCTCAATGGATACAGGAGGTTTGGGGCTCCTTATATAGCATCTCCAGAGCCTCCAAGTCCCACCACTGGACGATGTGGGACTAAACATTGGATGGGGTAAATGGATCTCCTCCGGGATCCATTTACCCTGCTACAACACAATGGGCGCATACAACGAATGCTCCAACAGTAATCTTTTGTAATCTCTAACAATAAGTTTCTTCCAAAGGCAATAGGTTGATATATGTCCAATTTAGTTCAATATTAGTCCAGTTTCATACATTAATACACTTGTTTTAAAGAGAACAAAATCACTATAAGTATTATTATATGTGTCATAATCTATATGTGGCCCATACTCTTAAAGTATGTTAATACTTCATGAGCTTAGCACATGAATATCAAGGAAACTTGAGCGATGTTAATACATACTCAATAGAATCTGGTGTATGAGGAAGGCCATGAAAAAGTATAATGCAAGTCAGGGAGATGCGAGAAATTATATATATATATATATATATGAAGTTCATGGTCAGAACAGCCAATATACTTTGCAGCATGTTTTAAGATCATTATAAATAGGAATCTTTAATCAATTAATCCTTGAAACAATTTCTATGCATCATTAAAGATGAGTTGTGACAAAGACCTAGATATGTAAAATCAACTACAGAAAAGATTGAGATAAAATTACGAGGTCAGGAAAGTAAAGATGCTCGTGAATCAGTGATGATAAATATTTATGCCGGTCATGGTGACCCTTACACCTGATCGTGCGAGGGCGCAATGACCCTCAACTGGGCGGGAGAGAGGAAGCCCAGTTAGGGCGGCGACCGCCAAGTGCGCAAGTCTAGGATCCCAATCCTTCTCACGATTTTACGTGAGTTCGCAGTGTTTTTACGCCTCGTTGGGATCCCGACTTTTGACCAGTTCCGCTGACCATCTGTTTTGGGTACCTAGGCTGGGGGTCCTTCGATTTCAGTTTTTCGTACGAGCTCGTCTGCTCGTACCGTTCGGGCCCGTCTAGAGTGACTTTCTGAGAGTCTCTCTCACCCGTCTCAGTGGCGTAGTTTTGGAGTGGACATATCCATCTAATGGACCGCACTAGATGGCGAGACGGAAGGGTCTCTTAGGAGACTTCCTCACCGCTTGAGTTTTGGTTACTGTTCCGCCAATAGACTTGACGATGGCTACATCTGAATTATATATGACTAAATTTGAATCAATTGCAATTGAATTTCGAAGAGTTACAATTGAACTTGGGATGGAACATAATTGAGTTTGGCTAAGAGATGAAATCAACTACAATTGGGGTTGGTTAGTATTAAGATCAATCACAATTGAATTGTCTGGAGTCTAAATCAGCTACAGTTAAGTTGGCTACAATCGAACTTAGTACCGAATCATCACACATCATCAAGCATCAAGCATCGACAACGAATCGGATCTTGGAACTACTACTATAAGTGATAGATAAGCTAGTGGAAGTGCTGGGAACTTAGTTAGGATGCAATTCACTCCATCGCATGCCTACGGAGGCATCCCAACCCTAAAGCACTCTCCACGCCTTAGTCATAGTGTAGGTCACACACAGACTAAGACCACAGACTATCCAATAGACTTTAAAAATTAGTTATAATCAATAATCAAATCAGATACTCATCACTTCATTATCAATGTCCAAAACCATGATCTTTAAATAACAAAAGAATTGACATACACATATGGGCCATCATTTTTTATCTAATCGCCGAATGCCTAAGGGGATCAGAGCTCGGATTGAGAAAAGGATGCGGGCTTTTCTGTGGGGAAAGCAGAAGGGTGAAGCTAGAGGGGTCCACCTGGTAGGGTGGGAGAACCTTACTTGCAGGAAAGATCAGGGGAGGGTTGGGGGTGAAGTCGCGGGAGCAAATGAATGATGCTTTGCTCCTTAAGTGGGCTAGTAGGATATGGAGGTCGGGGGAGGATCTTTGCTGTGATGTGGTTCGACGGATCTATGGCGCGGGGGGGACGCTACCTTCGCAGGTCCCCCGTATTGCCGCGCCCACGAGGTTTTGGAGGGGAGTTGTGGAGGTCTTCTTGAAGAATCTTGCGCTCTTTAGGCCGGTTCTCGGTGGGGGAGATTCTTTCTCCTTTTGGACGGACAGCTGGACGGGGGGGCCTTGCTTGCGCTTCCCCTGGCTGTACGCCTTGGCTGATGACAAATTTTGCTCGGTTGCATAGTGCTGGGTTGATGTTAATTGGTGCCCCACTTTCTCGGCGAATTTTTTGGACCAGAGACTGGAGGAGTTCTTGGGTTTGCTCGAAGCGTTGAGGGAGGTGGGGAGTCCTTCGGGGGAACAGGACCACTGGTATTGGAGGAGGGTCCTTTCTCAGTCAAGAAGGCCTTCGGGGCTATCTCTCAGCCACCGCCGTCGCTCTCGGAGATGCTTAGCCGAGATTGTGCTTTTCTTTGGGCTCTCGGGCTTCCGGAGCGGATTGGTTTCTTCCTTTGGCTGCTTAGGAGGCAGGGGCTGATGACGAGGGACTGGTGTGCGAGGCTTTTACGCTCCATCTCAGACAGGTGTTTGCTTTGCAATGTTTCGATTGAGTCCGTGGAACATCTTTTTTTCCTTTGCCCCGTGGTGTCTCAGGTATGGCAGGGGGCTGGTGTGGATTGGTGTCGTACGGACGACTTCCACGCCTTCTGGGGAGCATTATGGACAAACAAGGTTAGACCGAAGGTGGAGATTCTTCATCCAGTGGCCATTCTGTGGGTGATCTGAAGGGGCAGGAACGATTTGCTTTTCTCGGGACAAAGATTCTATAAGGAAACGTGTGGTTCTTTGCAAGGCGTTTGGTGGAGGATTGGGTGTTGTAATGGGCCGTATTTAGCGATACCTGGTTGTAACTTCTTTTTTCTTCTTTTTTTTCCTTCTAATTTTTAATAATAAAGGTTTGAGGCGTGTACCACCGAGTGTATCCCCCTCTTTTGGATTTAAAAAAAATGGGGTGATGGGTGAACATGGGCATACAAACAAAGTAGCATAAAAAACCCTTTTCCATGCAGGTAGTATTGTTTAATTTAAATATCATTGCCTCTCTACTTGCTTTCTTTTGGACATTAAATTCTGTTATTATGTTATATGTTGGATTGTACCGACATTTGTTGAAGTCCTCTTGTTCCTTTCATGCTTGGCAGGCAAGAAGCCTGCGACTCAATACCTGGCAGATGATCCCGAGCATATGTATATATACCAGACGGTACAGTTATAGTTTTTGTTCAATTTATGAGGTAAATGCTTTCTTTTCTCTTCTGTATATTTTTGGATACATGTATACACTGTCAGCATAGTTTGTTACATGTTATGTGTATATATATAGAAATTAATGAAATGAAAGTTTGGTGGCACATCTTGTTGTTGTTATGTGGTTGTTAAATTAGATGTAAATGTCAAATGCAAAAGCGAAAAGTTTTCCCACATTTTCGATAACATGTGCCATCTTTAATCGAATGTAATACCGCAAAAGTGTTGTAAATGGGTACTGCAGATTGGTGGGGTATCACATTTTTCATATAGAACACTCATGTCAGGGGTTATTGCGGTGGAGTGGATGAGAACATGGAGCTCGACAAAAGTAGTTTTGGTTTTGTGAGATACATGTATGAAGGGACTACCATTGGCAGGACTAGACAAAAGTGGTTTTGTTTATGTGACTCTTGTTTCAAGAAACCACCGTCTGTTTAATAATGACTGCATTAAATACATATTATGCATTTGATCTGTAACAAGGCATCATTTGGGGCATGGATTGCGGGAATAAGTGGAACGTTGGAGGGCCCAATCTTATCGAGCGATTAAGTGTTAATCCAAGCAGTCTCTTATCCCGGTTGTTGGGTCAAGTTAGTGGTTCCGTTGAAGCTGTGCGGTCCTTTGAAGGGATAAGTTGGTCTTCAGATTCACTTAAACCTGAAGAACTGGTGTTAATCTCCACTGGTGGTGGTCCATTGTAGATCCGAACTGTGGAATGGGAAAAGAAAGATTGAAATATTAATTAGAAATCCTAACTCGCTATATAGAAGAAGATTCTATGTTTAAGGAGAGTGCATGTAAATATAAAATACAATTCATATAATCTAACATTCCCCTGAAACTGAAGCATAGATATCTAACATGTTCAGTTTGTAACAATTTTTACTTATGAGAGGCTTTAAAGAGTGTCTTGGTAAAGGTGGAAGGGAATGAATGAATTGCATTGAAGGAGGGGGGGTGTAGGGCTCTCTTAAATAGAAATGAGAAACCCTAGAGGGTGAATTACATAATAGAGAATATGCAAATACATAAGAAATAGGAAAAATATAAAGATAACTCTCAACACTTCCCCTCAAGATGGAGCGTATATGCTAATAATGCTCAGCTTGGAACAACACCTTTTGGAGTGGCCCTCTAGCTAGGGATTTTTGAAAACATCTGTTGTCTGTTCCCATGAGTTGATGTGAGAAGTAGAGAGAAAGCCATTATGAATCATGTCTCGTGTACAGTGACAATATACCTCAATGTGTTTGGTCCTCTTATGGAAAGCTGGGTTGTTGGCAATGAAAAGAGAAGCATGGTAGCACATTGCAACTGGATGGGAAGATGCGTGTTAGCAACTAAGTATGTCAGAACAGATCCGACACGCATCATTTCAATGTTCCCATACGCCATAGCTCTGTACTCTGACTCAGCTCTAGATCTAATAACTATGATCTGCTTCTTGCTTTTCCATGAGACCAAAGAGCTCCATATAAAGATTACAAAGCCAGAAATAAATTTCCTATCCTTGGGGCTTCTTGCATAGTCAGCAGCTGCATACATTGTGATGGCAGGGGATGCTCCTATGCTAAATGTTGGGAGAAATGAGTAACGTAGTTTATTCCACAAACCCTAGGCTCTCTTATATAGGAGATGCGCCTATGGGTAAATTACATAAAGAGTTCATAAGAAGAAAGAAAATAAGAAACAATACAAAATAACGTTGCTGCATAACATAGCATATATCTCTACACTCCCCCTCAAGATGGAGCATAGATGTCGATCATGCTCAGCTTGGACGAGCACTTCTGGAATGGTCCTCTAAGTAGGGCCTTGGTGAAAATATCCGCGGTCTGGTCCCCTGAGCTGACATGAGATGTGGAAATAAAACCCTTCTGAATCATATCTCGTATATAGTGACAATCAACCTCAATGTGCTTGGTTCACTCATGAAATGTTGGATTATTTGCAATAAATATAGCAGCTTGATTGTCACATTCTAGCGCCATAGGAAGTGGCACATCTATATATAGATCAATGAGAATGGCTTTAACCCACATCATTTCTGTACTAACCTGGGCCATTGCCCTATATTCAGACTCTGCACTGGATCTGGCTACTACAATTTGCTTCTTGCTTCTCCACGAGACGAGAGAATCCCCAACATATACAACAAATCCAGTGGTGGACTTTCTATCTTTAGGACATCCTGCATAATATGCATCTACGCATGCTGAGATAGTGATCTCCTTGCCTTTCTTAAATAATATACTTGCGCCTGGAGATGATTTAAGATACCTGAGTATCATATGTATAGCATCCATATGTACCTGACGTGGTTGCTCCATGAACTGGCTCACCCGACTAACAACAAAGGATATATCAGATCTAGTAATGGTAACATAAAGAAGTTTTCCAACCAGTTCTCTGTATCTCCTCCTATCCACTTCGTCAGTATCATCTGTCATATAGTTTCATGCTTGGATACATAGGTGTACTGGCAAGCCGACATCCAAGCATTCATGTTTCACTCAGTAAGTCAATGACATTTTCTCTGAGTCATCACGAGTCCTTGTTGATTCCTAGCAAATTCCAGTCCCAGAAAATATCTAAGGACTCTAAGGTCCTTGGTGACAAACTCACGACCCAACATTTCTTTTGCCCTCTTGATTCCTTGTATATCATTGTCTGTAATAAGAATATAATCAATATATACCATAATTGCAACCATACCTCTAGATGTTTTCTGTATAAAGAGGGAATGATCTGCATTAGAACGTTTGTACCCCTGTTTTCAAACAGGTCAGACAACCATGCTCTAGGACTCTGCTTAAGGCTATAGATCGTCTTATGAATTCTACACACCTGTGAATACTCCCCCTCAACAACAAAACCAGGTGGCCGTTGCATGTAGACGTCCTCCTGAAGATCACCATATAAGAATGCATTTTTGAGTCTTTGAAATCTAACTGGAGTAGTGACCAATCTCGAATAACCGCAACAGATTGAAGAATCCGTAGGGTGGAATGACGAGCAAAAGGAGAGAATGTGTCAAGATAATCCACCCCATATGTCTGTGTAAACCCTCGTGCAACTAGGTGTGCCTTGTATCTATCGATGCTACCATCTGCATTGTGCTTGACTGTGAACACCCATTTACAGCCAACCGTAGACACGCCCGTAGGAGTAGGAACAAGACTCCAGGTACCTCTCGACTGAAGAGCAACCATTTCTTCCTCCATAGCTAATCGCCATCTACTGTCCTTCAACGTCTCCTGGTAATTTCGTGGAATTTCCACAACAGATAGGGCAACAACAAAGTTCCTGAATTCAGCATACATGCGATCAAAAGAAACCACAGATGCTATAGGATATGACGCACATCTACGCTTATGTTTCCGAAGCGCAATAGGTAGATCCAAATCGGTAGCCTCCTCATCTATCCCCTGTAACAAAGCCTGCTCAGGTAAACCATTAGATCCATCATTAGAAATAATATTCTCAGAACATAGCTCATGCGAGCTAGATGATGAGCGATGACCATGAGCAGATGCAGGCCGACGGGTATAATGATGTGGCAATGGTGGAATAGGAACTGTAATGGGAAGAGAGGACGGAGTAGGAAGAGGTGGTGGTGGCGGAGGTAGTGTTGGGGCCGAAGTTGGTTGTGGTGGAGGTGGTGGCATGTATATGGCTTCATCAGTGTCTGACGAGATCAACCTATCACCTGAAGGGGGAAGTACATAACAAACTCAAAAAATATAACATCAGCACTAACATAATATTTCCTGCACAGCAGATCATAACACCAGTACCCTTTTTGTGTCCTGGAGTACCTGACAAAAACACATTTGACAGCTCTAGGAGAGAGCTTGTCACTACCTGGAGATAACTGGTAGACAAGGCAACCAAGCCAAACACACGAGGGGTAAGTGAGAACAATTCCTTTTTAGGAAAAGCCACAAAGAAAGGAATCTTCTCACCCACGACAGACGATGGCATGCGATTGATAAGATAGCATGCCGTAAGGACAGCATCGCCCTGTAAGGAATGAGGAGCACGACTCTGTGAGAAGTGTCCTAGTGACATCAAGCAGATGGCGATGTTTTCTCTCTGCAACAAAATACTGTTGGGAAGTATAGGCAAAGGTTGTTTGATGGATAATTCCTTGGGTTGAAAAATAACTAGAGAGAGTATTGGTACAAAATTCCAAGGCATTATCAGTCCTCATAATTTTCACAGAAGCAGAAAAGACATTACGAACTTCATTTATGAAATTTTTGATAACATTTCCAGCTTCAGATTTATTCTTTAATAAAAATACCCGCGACAAACGAGAAAAGCCATCAACAACGACAACGTAAAACCTGTGTTCCTGATGACCAGGGACACGACTCGGACCCCAAATGCCAACATGAAACAACTCAAAACTGAGGTACTACTCCGAATTTGACGACTGGGAAAGGTAGAACGATGATGCTTTCTCAACTGAGAAGCCTCACATTGAAAAGACGTGTGAGGCGAAATCTAGGGCAGAACACGACATAACTTCTGAAGTGGGCTGTTTGGCCGGGAAGGAATGATTTGCTATTCTCGGGACAGCGCTTTTATAAGGAAAACGTGGGGATTCATGCCACGAGATTAGTGGAGGAGTGGGTTTTGTAATTGGTCTTTCCATGTGTTGTCACTGTTGTATTTTCCTCTAACTCTTTTGTTTTCGTTTTCAAATAAAAGATGGGGCGAACACCGTCGAGTGTCTCCCCCTATTTCAGGCTTTCAAAAAAAAACTTCTGAAGTGGAAGATGACCAAAACGCAGGTGCCACATAAATGGTGAAACATGTCCAACAAGTAGAGAGGAGATTCCGGCATATGGAGGCCGAACTAGGCGATAGAGTCCCCCTTGCTCATGGCCATGACCAATCACGTTGCCCGTAAGGATGTCCTGAGAAATAAGAGAAGATGGATAAAAAATGGCTCGACAATGTAAATCCTTCGTAATCTGGCTAATCGACAACAAATTCATAGAGAAATCAGGTGCATGCAACACATTCTTTAGATGCATAGAAGGTGTCAAGCTAATCTCCCATTGACCAGTAATCGGAGAGTGGGTCCCATCTGCAATAACCGCAGTGCGTCTTGGAGAAACTTGTCTGTAAGCTGTAAGTTGACCCCGGTCTCCACACAGATGATGTATAGCTCTAGAATCCATAATCCACTCCATAGTATCAGATCCACTACTGCTAGTGAGAACATAAGTACTACCTGAGGTACTAGAGGAGGCTGAAGCCGCAACATCTGGATGACTCTCAGATACTGGCGAAGACATCACAAGACCAGATGGAGGTATAATACCCCTCAAACGAGCTACAAGATCATCAAAGTGTTGATCTAACGAGGAAGCAGCTGGAGGTTCAATCTGTTCAGCCACTCATGCAGAAGCCGGGAAATTTATGCTTGGAGTAGCATGTATCCTCAGTATGTCCAGGGCGATGATAGAAAGTACATGGTTGGCGAACACGATCTCCCCTTCCTCGAGGTCCACGTCCACAAAACGAAGAAGAACCACCACGACCTTGGGTTGCTGCCATTGCTGAGGATGTCTGATTTGTAGTAGAAGATGGGACAGTTATATGATTGAATCTATGAAAAGCTTCCTACATAGGAGGAATAGTAGAGTCTGCCAGTATCTGAGACCGTGCCGCCTCGTATTCTGGATTAAGTGCTGCTAGGAATGCACCTACCATGGTGGCATTCCTATAGGTCTTCTGCTGCTCAGGAGTAGACGTGAGAGGCATAAAGCTATACAGCTTTTCAAACATCCCATGTAGGGATGTATATAAAGAGTGTAATGGCCGTCCATTCTGTTTGATGGTGAAGATATTATGCTGGAGCTGTAATATCTTCGTCTCGTTCTTAGCTTGTGAATACGTCACAGCAAGAATATCCCACATCGCTTTGGTTGTGGGCTGATGGAGTATATCATTGGCAATCTCTATTTCCAACGTACCTGAGAGACATACTTTGGCATATGCATCATCTGCCTCCCATGAGGCGTTAACCCCAATCTTCTCAGCCGGTTCTTCCTCGGTAAGAATGTGTTTCTTACCAGTAGACTCCATCATACTCATGAACTGCATAGCCCACAATTCATAATTTGACCCATCCGTCTTGACTATGGGCGCTGGACCTTTGAAGGCACCTGTAAAGGGAATATCCACCTTGTTCTCTGACATATCAGCTTGAGAAGACTTGGGCTGAATACTTGATTGGATTGTGTTTACACCAACATAAAGAGATTGGATTGCATGTGTAGACTCATGCACCCAATCTCAACATGTAATAAGGCTAGTCGATGGTGAAGACATGCACACAGAGGCCCGCGTGAAGACGCCGAGCTCGCGGGGCTAGGCGTGTACTCGCGCACGGGATGGGGCACATAGCCGCACTCGCGCGCACGAATGTTGGGCAGTGCATGCTGCACTAGGCGTATAGCCACACAACCGCACCTAGGGTTGGGCATGTACGCACACTTGTGCTGGGTGCGTGAAGGCTAGGTCACCATCGCACAAGGGCACGACTGAGAGGAGCGGCGTACGGGAGAGGGAGGTGGCGACGCACAGGAGAGGCGGCGCATAGGAGAGTCGGCACCGACAGCGGAAGACGAGAGAGAGAGAGAGAGAGAGAGAGGCCGGCAGGTGGGGATTAGGGTTAGGGTTAGGTATTCGAGCTCCGATTTAGGATCGCCGCTCTGATACCATGTTGGGAGAAATGAGTACCGTAGTTTATTCCACAAACCCTAGGCTCTCTTATATAGGAGAGGCGCCTATGGGTAAATTACATAAAGAGTTCATAAGAAGAAAGAAAACAAGAAGCAATACAAAATAACGTTGCCGCATAACATATTATATATCTCTACACTAAATAACAATCTTGTACTTTAGTGTATAAATTGAAGAAGGCATCCACCCACATGTCATAAGTCAACCAATTTGTTTTCTTTACGTGACAAACACATAGTTTTATCAACTCCTTGCACCGAACAATATAGGACAAAAGAGATGGTCGATGAGTTGGTGGATTGAGTGTGGGGTAGGGAAATATAGTTCTGCACTCATTGTACTCCATCTTTTACACAGAACCTCAACAGAATTTGATACATGGGACATGCAACCTGTTGTAAAATCTAAACTAGGAGCATCATCTGTTTTTCCAAAAAAGAGGTAGGGGTTTTTTGCTTTTAGAGAAATTAAATCAACTAGAATTTGTCTCCTTTGAGGAGAAGAAAAGTGACAAGCATGCACCGAAGAATCCTTATATTGCTTATTTAAGGGACAAATTGGTACCGGATAATTTCAGAGGAAGCCTGACCGCATTTTAGGATTACTTCTTTTAGTTCCTTTAAGTATGTCGAATTCTAACACATTTTTTTGTTGGTCCAGCAAACGTGGATGGGGCATACCCAGCAAAAGCAAGCATATCCATTTCAAATCGAAGGTGTATGGATAGGAAGTGACCCTCTGCCCGGAGCTTGCGAACTATGCTCTGACTCAAGTTCATTATGTGCGGCTTAAACCTCAGGGCATGATAATTGACACGACACCTCAACCTCTGCAGTTCAGGGTCATCAATCTCTTCAGCCAATCTATGTGAAAAAGGAGTGAGATATATAGCACCGAACTCCTTCATTTTGGCAAGAGCTTTTGTCTTATACCAGCTTGGAGAAGCATCTCTTGGAGGCCGGAGCTACAGCAAAAAAGAAAAAGGAAAGCCTGTTGTTATCCATTGTCATCCTTGTATACCAGATATGTCTCGTTGTTACCAAAAAACTACATTCACCTGATAAGATTTTATCTGTTTGACTTTTCCCCTAACTCGAGCTTCAGGAAGACTCTTCACGATGCTTATATCAAATCTAAGTGAGTCCATGAAATGGTCAACGTCATATATTCCTGCAAAGCCACTGGTCATAAAGAAAAAGACCAATTTCAATTAATTATGTTCAAGTCGACATTTCGTATATATACAACATAAAGTTATTGGAGTCAAATTTCCATACATGACAATAATGTAAATTATGGAATCAAGTGAATGATTTTCTCTGGATGCATATGATTTTCTGTAGATGCATGCTACGAACTCAGGAAAAAGCATGTGCCTTAAAATCATTTATTTGGATAAACCAATCCAAAGGTACATGCGAACATGGCAATGGCACCGAAACGTGCATAAAACAAAGCAAACATAAATAATGAACCTCCTCCCACAAAGTTGGAGTGCGGGAAATGGAGAAACAGAAGGCCATATTCCGAAGATCAAACTTGTGGAAATTGTAAGTGGATTCATAATTACAATCCGAATACGTTTTTCTATAACTTGCACAAACCATCCCCAAAAATCTCGGTAGCTAAAAGCACTGTATATCCCCCGAGCAAAAAAGGTACAAACACTGTGAAGTTCAGCTTATAAGTTAGCCAACCACAATAATGTGGACGAACCTGTTAACACTTTCAATACTTCACTACTTTCCCAAACAACGTAACTTTATAACATCATGGGATTTTGCTATTAAAGAAAATTATTCCCTTTCTGTACACAGATAACAGAATAAATATGATTGCTTTTTATCTCCATAAGAAGAATACCTTTCATCGTGCCAAAATGAATTTGTATCCAACTCAGGCAGTACCAAAGTAGCATTCATAATGCGTGCTGCAACAACTGCATTGCAGATCTAGAAGGAAAAAGTATTGTCAAAAGTATATCATCACAAAACAAACCTACTAATATAATCTTAGATTATGTAATATTTAGGTAATTGGATCTCTTCAAGATCCAATTACCCCTTAGCATGTTTAGTCCAACATCGTCTATCTGTGAGACTATTGTATGTTTGTTTATATAGCCCCAAACCGCCTGTATCCATTGAGAAAATTGGATAGAATATCCGACCCTTTGTGGTGGTTCTCCTATGACTTCATCCCGTTGCTCATGGAATAGGATTCCACGTAAAATCCTGAGTGTTCAATGTTCTATTATTTCTTATCGATTATGCTTCCACATCTCATATTTCAACATGGTATCAGAGCAGTCGATTCTAGGGTTTATTTTCAAGATTTTTATGTCATATATTAGAGCAGTTCGATTATTGAATTTGTTCTTGAATTTTCTTATGTTCATGAACTGTTACTATTTGAATATTTCGATTCAAGTGTTTGTTCGCAAATTCTGAAGATCGACAAGGCCAAGGTTCAAAGGAAAAATTCTATGGTTTTCCTAGGACCCTAATTCTAAAGAGGTGACAACATCAATTCTCATCGATTCACATACGGCGGCGAGGAGCAGTAGCCCGATCTCCAGATCAGGGGTTCTCGCACAAAGGCCCTCTTGCAGAAGCCCCGATCTTCAGCGTTGGTCTTGCGCGATTCATGGCAGAGATGGCCTTTAACCCTCACGCAATTGGCGGCAGCGAAAACACCTCGAAAGACCGAGGCGACGCTCCCGACCTTCAACCTTCGTCTGACTCCATTAAAAAAGAGTCGGGATTCAGTTTCCGACCCAATATGAGCCCAATGCAAAAAAAAGAGGTTGTGTCATGGACCAAATTGGGCAGTGGTTCCAAAAAAAGGCAAAAAAAAGGGTTGAATCTTTTGGATCCAAAGTTGGACCACAACTAAAAAAGGAAGAGGGTTGATTTGAGGAAAAAAGGGAGTCCAAAAGGAAAAAGGAGGGTGATTAAAAAAGGAAAACCGAACGAAAAAAGGTGAATGGCTTATTAAAAAAGAAAAAAATGCATGTTTTATTTCTTCTAACTTGAAATCCATATTCTTTACTCTATCACGTATGGGAGAAAGGGGTAATGAAAGCAAGGCATATTTTTCTGTTGAGATATATCCACGTGATTTCTATCAAGTCCATCATCATCTACTCGTGGCTCCTCAACAAAAGCACTTGGGTGCCTATCCTCGATTGTCAGGTGCCTATCCCCGACATCTAAGGGATGACTACTCTACATCAGGTGCCTATCCCCGATCGTCGAGTGTTTATCCTTGACATAAGCTACTCCATATGGACTTCTCTACCTGGGATCATCTGTAGCATCCGGTTTCCAATCAAACCCAAAGTCGTCCGATTTTGGGTCTAATGAACCTAAAAACGTTGTCGGTCAATACCAAACAACCTAAAACGACCAATTAGTAGTGAATCAAAAGTTGTTCGGGTAAAATCGACCAAAAATCGGTCGCTCCGTAATGCGCGCCGTGAAAAGCCGCGACGCAAATTCGGAAACCGCGAAACGAATCGAGACCGTCATTAGATCCGATTCGACGATACAAAATCAACGGAATCGACCGTTCGTCAATCGGAGGTCGTTTGATATTTTTAAATCACAAAATTTAACCTTAAACAAAATCCGTATCCGAAAATTTCGGGGGTTCAAAACTCGACCGAAAGTATATCAACATTATACTCAAATTGATCGTCGTCCCGAGACGATCAAAACGAGATATTATGCGTTAAAATCCGAGACCCGAGGCGCACATACGGTCAACTTTAAGTTGATAGAGTTTTGGTAAAAAAAAAAAAAAGGATTTTTATAATTATTTATTTTATATATCTGCTACTGTAGTCTGCTGGAAGCAACAGATGGCCTCTTGAAATCCTTTCCACGTGATTCCACCTCCTAACATTTGGCAAACCTTGAGGACCTTCCTCCCCTTATTTATATCCCAAGCCCCGATTCCCAAATGCCTAAGCTGTGAAGCTTTCTAAATCCAACGAAGAGCCCTATCTCCTCCCCAATCTCCCATTTCGTTGCTCCTCCAAAGCCCAATTTAACTCCAGCTGATTAAGAGCATGCAATAGATCATTGCTCACGGTCAGAGAAGTGCTACATCTAACGACAACAGCTCCAGCTACAGTAAAGCCCCAAGATTTCTGGAGCTAATTCCAGCTCAAATCAAGTGCCTCTTCCTGCTTTGATCTCTATTCTTGGAGATCTACAAGGTACACTTCCTTTCACCCTCCTTCTTGCTGCCAAGCATGTGTCATCAAATCCTTCTTTTGTTGCCCTTAACGAATGTTTTATACAACCTGTCATCATAAGAATTTCGATCCTTGCTGACCAAAAATTTACGGACACACACATAGTACATGCAAAATCAAATCAAGGAAAAAAGGGAATCAGATCTGTAATAGGAAATATTTTTGAGTTGGTTTATCTCAATATCAGTATGTATATGTAGATTTGGCTTGAAACCATGAAAAGTATATAAAAACCTTTTCTTTTTAATTAGCTTTGTTAGGGTAACAGTGTTTTCCAGCAATAACAATAGAGAAACTTTAGAAATAAAGTTAAGGGAGAATGAATTAAATCACTACAAGTAATATCGGTAATATGATAGATTATTAGTTTTTAAATAAATATATATATATATATACAATAAGATGGTGGAATGCTAATCATTCAAGAGAGGTGTTCCATGAGAACACTATGATCAGTGATAGTCAAGCAATAACTTGTGTTTTGAGCAATATTCAACAGATTTCCCTCGGTTGAACTCGTCTATAAAAGGACTAGATGCACCATAAAATCTGAGCACATGATTTTGTCCAAAACATCTGGGTATTTTCATGAAATTATTTAAATTAACTCACAGTTGTTGTGTAGATCCATTTTTTGATAAAAGGATACATTCAAAAAAAAAAAATAATAATAATAATAAAAAGGATCCGTAAATTCATATTATGAGGTAGTAATACTCATTTCACCTACTGTTGCAAGGACCTACGGAAAAGTAAACTTTTAATCAGATATGTTATTCTTCAAGTACCCTGCTATTCACTACATTATACTCTGGGTAACTTGGACTTAACCTCATCTTCATACCTTATCAACTTAACCAATTGTAGATGCTTGGACCCAATTACATTTTATAGCCTTCCTATGTATTTTATTCATTTCATGAACTAACCTCACAATACTAGGAAATCATAGTAACCTGATTCCCAAAATATCAGAAGCATTAGTCACTAAAGAATGTTTTTGCAGTACATAGAGTCCAAAAGATCCTTAAAGATGTTGAAGCTATTAGCCCAAATTTCTTATTAATAAAATAATAAGGTGTCATCATATAAGAAATTCAGAAATTATTAAAGAAATATCCCAGATATAAATAAATCAATCCATAGAATTACGAGATCACTAGATATAGTTAAATCAGTCTACGGAAGTAGGAGATTATATTGAGTAATAATCCACATCAATTAGTTCATTAATATAATCTACCGATTAGATCTCATTAATATGGGATACCTAAAAATCCGCTAAGTTGACCATAGAAGAGGTTGAGAAAGAATTGAACAACCGAGTGAAAGGATATAGTAGTAAACATCCGTCATATCAACAAGATCGTTAACTAAAAGAATTAGATCTGTACAAAAAAAAAGATCTATAGTCAAGGAAGAAAAGAAGATGATGAATCAATGATGATTAATATTAATAGTGCCGGTCATGGTGACTCCTTACACTTGACCGTGCGAGGGGGCGGTGACCCTCACCTGGGCGGAAGAAAGGAAGCCCAGTTAGGGCAGCGGCCGCTTAATGCGCGGGTTTAGGATCCCAGTCTTTTACACGGTTTTTACGCGAGCTCGCAATGTTTTTACGCATCGTTGGGATCCAGACTTTAGACCAGTTCCGTTGACCCTGTCTTTTAGGATACCCAGGCGGGGGATCCTTGGTTTTCAGTTTTTACGTACGAGCTCGTCCGCCCGTACTAGTCGGGCTGTTTTTCTAGAGCGACTTTTCTAGGGAGTCACTCTCACCCGTCTCAGTGGCGTAGTTGGAGAATAGACCTATCCCTCTATTGGACCGCGCTTCCAATTAGAGGGCGAGACGGAAGAGCCATTTGCAGGCTTCTTCACCGCTTGAGTTACTTCGCCAACAGACTGGCGATTCTACATCTAGATCATCCATATCTACATCTACAACATCTGGAGTTATATCTGAAACATTGAAGATTGAGGAATTGAGAAGTTAAGATCAAAAGACCATTCTCTCTACCCAAGAATTTAAATAAATTAATAGATCTCTATAATCTCAACTTTTCCATTCTTTCACTAACCAACATGATCTCTAAGGAAAATGATATATGCATTCCCCCTCACACACTCATGATTACGCAACTGCTATCGAAATAATGTTACATATGGGAAATGCCGGGTTCAGGGGAAAGTCATTAGAAATGCATTACGAACATTTGAGATGCTTACAAGTAACCTGAAAAACCGTTTTCATTTGCAAGTAGAATTTAATCTTAATTTGAGTTGCTCTCGCCTTTCTGCTTGTTTCTTTTGTAAATAATAAATGCCCGTTATGTTATATAAGTTTTTGGGAGGTACCAGCAACCGCTGACGCCTCTTCTTTCCTATTGTGTTTGGCAGGCAAACAGCCTGCAACTCAGTAGAGATACATGCTTCCAGGAGATAGAGTTTACACCCGACGGTATGATTTACTTTGTCTTAGTTTTTGTTCAGATGATAATGTAAATGCTATCTCTTTTGTCACATTTTGGGATATATGTTGTAACATGGAATATGCTTGTACATATTGTAAATGGATATGAATATTAATGAAAAGAAATTTTGGTGATGTCTGTCTCTTTTACTTGTGGTCATGTGTTGAGAATAAATGTCATAGTCGCGAAAAAATTTTCCCTGTATTTTCATAACTTGTGCGATATAATTGTGAATGATGTCTTGCGAATTGCGCGTAAACGGGTACCCGGATCCTGAGGGGTTGACATCATCTCAGACTTCTACCTCCCTCCATAGCATGACAGACCGATACTTCAAGCTACTATTGCATGCCAACATCTTCCTGAGCATCAACTAATCTTCGCGTTGAACTTCTTTTTATAGCAACTTTATTACAAGCACGACCAGAACGTCACAGGCCCATCCTCGTGCGAGTTCTTCTACCAGCAGCGACTACTCCGACTGAGTCTCCTCCCCTCTCTCTCTCTCTCTCAAATGTCTCTAGTGAAGATGTGTTGTATATTTTCTTTTATTGCAAATTGTAGCTTTCTCAGCTCCAACTTGAGGGGGAGTGTTAGAGTATGTAATAGTAAGGTAGTTGGATCTCCCTAAGATCAACTTACCCCCTTTCATGTTTAGTCTTATATCGTTTATCTACAGGATTCCGGTCTACCTGTGGATCCATTGAGAAAATTGAATAGAATATTCGACCCTTTGTGGCAGTTCTCACATGGTTTCATCCTGCTCCTCGTGGAGTAGGACTCCACGTAAAACCTCGAGAGTTAAATGTTTTGTTATTTCTTATCAATTATACTTATGCATCTCATGGTTCAACATATAGTAAACAACACATATATGCCTAATAAATTTAAAGTAAATGGTTGAAGAGTATCAAGAAAGAATTATCATGCCAGAAAATACACAAAGCATGAATAGATTTAGGCGTGCATAATCCTCTATACTTTCATTATTACATGTTGAATCCTCTATAATTTCGAATTCCATGTAGAACCCTGAATACTTGTTAACCATTACATAGCATAACTATATGTTAACTTCCATCCATTTCTTCATGATATTTACGAATAGGAGTCGCGTCCCTCCTTCCCATGTCATCCTCCCTCTTTGATGTCTTCCTCGTAAGCCACTTAAGCCACCAGCTTCAGTGAACCGGTCTAAAAAAGAAAATGGAGAGAAATGAGTAAAAAGCTAATTAAGTGGATAAGAAATGGGAGAGAGAGGATAATTATGTTTTACATGGTAATGGTTGACATATCCAAGTTCGACAATAGCAATATAGGGGTAAGGCTTATTTCTTACTACAACTCAATGTCGCCCGATTTGGGAGTCTCGATCATCATGTCTCAATGTTGTCCGATTTGGGAGTCTCAATCATCATGTCCAACCTCTTATCGTTGATGTAGAGACTTGCAAGTATATTGTTGGATATCCTTGAATCACGAGCTAGTGATAATATTACTAAGGTTTGGCTACTTTTGAGATCTTCGATTCATCTCTGCATAGAATGTTGAATGTACATTATGTCCAAAATCTCAACCAATTACAAAATCGACATTCATCACAATTTTCAGGAGCACTCTGTTATTTCCGAGATTTTCCATATATCAAATTTCTTCGAATTCCGATCTGAGGATGAAGCTGAAGTAGACGATGATGACGATGGGGTCCTCCCCCTCATGGAAGTCGAAGGACATGGTCTCCTTCCAGGGGAGATTCAAGGAGAAGTAGCTAACGTAGGCAACGGTTGTTAGCCATGTGAGCCCGAGGCGAACCATTTCTACAATAAATGTTTTTGTAATCTTTGATATATCAATAAAGGTTATTGATTTATTTCACTCCTTGTTTGAAATTAAATGAATGAATGCACTTATAAGGTCCCTTAGTACAATTAGGGTTATGTACCATGGTTATCTTAATAATCATACAGTTGTTGATTCAATGGTTGAATCATAGAGGTTGGTACTTGGATAATATCTAAAGAGTTAGATTGAGGACTCATCAAGCATCGTCAAATGATTGTTAAGAGATAATCTCCAGCCTGAGAATGAGATGACAATCCTTCTCTAAAGACTGATATCTGACCGAAGGTCAAGGAATAGAGATTTGAAGGTGTCAGATAAGTTAGGTCAAAGAGTTGACTTAACGAGATCAAGATAACCAAGACCTGTGTCGTATACCGTCACGATATAGGCATACATCCTCTGACCGGAGACAGATATATTGCTATATGTCTGAATTATGTACATTTGACAGATCGTTAGGTTGATGATCTAATTAAGGTCTATACACCGGCGAGCTGGTGTGCATGTGAGGGCATATGAGTAATACGATCTCTCAAAGGGATCATACAGTTTCAATTCTGAACCGGAAGTCATAAGCTCACTCATGAGGCATTGGGACCGATCAAATTCCATGCATGGTCATCTTGCTTCGGAAGCATGACAAGAATTTGCAGGTATGATATATGCTTTTGGAAAGCATATGATCGATACTAACTCCCAATAACTTAATGAGAAACTAAATGATAAAACCCTGAAGAAGATAGTCTAAAAGTGATCTAAAACTTCAGGTTTATTCTATATCTTCCAGTATGCAGGATGTACGAGTATTAGGAATACTCGAGAGTGATGCAATCATACATGATTGTATAGCCATGACGCTTTCATTCTGAGGGAGTGATGAAACAAATTCGGATTGTAGTGACTTCTATCAGTAGAGAAGTAATCTAATCTTAGTTCAAATGTCGGGCATTGATCTAGATATGATTCAGGTACAATGAGAAGATTAGATTTACGACTTTGATTTAATCAAACATCTTTGAGAAATCCCCGAGCTGAATTTGAGATATGATCTCAAATATCCAAGTCACTATACATGGAATGTACAATCACCCTATCCTTATTTCCAAGTATCCGTGGAGAAATCGCATTATACTTGAAAGAGATCAAGAATAATTCCATGTTAAACAATATATCTGAGCATTAGGAAATTGATAATTAAATATTATTTAATTATCATGAATAATATGAATGTGATTCATATTATTAGGCACATGAGAATGGAGATCCAAGATAAATAAATATGCTTTAATTATCAAGGATATGAATAATGTGGATATCGTTATCCATATTAAGTATATATATTATAAATATGGTTTATAATATATTTGATAGAGCTAATTGTAAATAGTATTTACGAATTAAATGTTGATGTGAATTGGATTCACATTGAACAATTAAGGGATATTTACACCCATAACCCTGAGTAATTTGGTAATTACAATCATAACCCTGCGTAATCGTGAATTAAATGAGAAACCCCGTGTAGCCACTTCGTCTCACGCCCATAACCCGTCGTTAGTTAATATGTTAACTCAACCATACAATCGAGTTAATCTAACTCATCTTCAATCAAAAGGTTATGAATTAAACAAAAAAATACCCCTCCCCCTTAACCTCCCCCCCTCCTCCCGACGACCACATCCCCCCAGAGTCCCTGTTGCACCTTGACGCCGTCGAAGAACCTGCACGCATGCACGATGGCCTCGATGCTCGTGGTGGCGAGGACCGCACGGCACAAACTCAAGCCAGAGGAAGGCGACGATGACAGCGGAGGGGCAGACGGAGGCGCGGCGACTTGGAGGAGGAAGGGGGTTGGAGGTGGGGCGGGGGAGGAAGGGGAGGAGGCATTGGTACTGTAGGGCGGCGATATGGAAATTGTGGAGGGCGATCAATGGGGGTAGGGCTTCCAGTGGGTGATGGGTGGAGGGTAGCGATAGGGGTAGGGCTTCCGAGGGGTTGATGGGTGGAGGGCAGTGCGGGGGTTGGAGGGGGGCTTTTTTTGAAAGCCAGAAACAGGGGGAGACAATCGATGGTGTTCGTCCCATATTTTATTCATTAAAAGAAAATAAAAGAAACAGATACACAAGTGACAAGAACAAAAAGACCAATTACAGTTTTGACGATTGGAGGGGGGGCTTTGACGATTGGAGGGCAACAACGGGGATGGGGCTTCCACGAGGGGAGCTTCCAGGCAGGGGCGAAGTGGGCTTCTACAGGGGGGGGGGGGCATCCTTTGCTTATCATCATCACCTTCACACGTATATCCTTTCCTCCCGCAGCATCTCTACGTCGCCACTCCCATTCCCCAACCGCCTCCTCCATCGCCCACCATCTCTGTTGTGTCACCACAATTGTCCCCTTTTTCCCCTGCGTCAGTCACACAATTAGCCATCATGGCCTCCGCCACCGCCCTGGAGTCCACCTTCGCCGACCTTGAGAAGCAGCGCGATCTCATCTCCACTTGCACCTGCCTCTAGAAGGACCTCTTCGACCACTTCCGAACCCTAGACCACCACCTCTCCTCCCTTGTCGTCCAGTCCAAGCTCCTTGATCTTGTTGAAGAGCTTTATGTTATAGCATTGTTTTATGTATTTTGCCTTTCTTCTTTCCATAGTATGTAATTTACCCATTAGGGTCTCTCTCTTCTATATAAGAGAACCCTTGGGCTCTATGAATAAACAAGTTTTCTCGTTCCCTTCCACATGATATCAGAAAGACGGTCCTAGACCGGAGCCCTGAACCTCGTTCTGTGTGCCCTACCTGCCAGCCTCCTCAATATCGCAATGCTCGCGTGCCTTCTCCAGCCGCTTCTCTGCAGGAACTCGGTTGAGCGCCGCCCATCGAGCGACTTCCAACCGCAGTTCAGCGGTGCCCAACGGCATCGCAGAGCCCACCAGTCGCAGTTTAGCGGGCCAGCGGTGCCCCGCATCTGACCGGTGTCACCCCCAGCGGCAGCCCAACGGTGTCGCATCTTCACCGATCCGACCAACGGCCATGAGCCGCTTTGGCAGCATATTTCAGTCCTTCCTCTGCCTCATTATAGTCTGATTTCATTTTTAGGGTTCGTTTTACCCTATTTTTGTCAAAATCAGACCAACCTTTAGGCTCTTGATGATAGTGATATGACTTCCATAGTTCGATCATCATCTTGTATGATTCTTTAAACACAACATGACGTGTTTAAGGTAACTGTGATTGTTCATGATGTCAGAAAGTGGGTTTGACACATCCTCTAAGGGTGCATTCAAAGGTGCAGCACATATTGTCAAGATGGATGGTACAAACTATGAATTATGGGACATGCAATTCATGAATATGCTACACAATCATGGCAAGAAGCATCTTCTGACGCAAGATGAACCGGCGGACAAGACAAGAACCAACGCCTCATGGGATTCTGATGATGTGTACGCTAAGGTGTGGCTATATGGTACAAATAATGTGGAGATTGCAAATGGTATTCTAGGTCAGCCCACAACGAAGGCAATTTGGGATCACCTTGTAGTCACTTATTCATATGCAAAGAATGAATAAAAAATTTTACAGCTTCAGCATGATATTTTCACAACCAAACAGGGTGACCGACCTCTTCATGTCATGTATACGTCATTGCAGGGTATGTTTGAGAAACTTCATAGTTACATACCTCTTACGGCCTCTCCAGAGCAACTCAAGGCCTATAGAGACTCGATCATGACAGGAGTATTTTTGGCAGCCCACAACCCAGAATATGATACGGCACGTTCGCAGCTTCTCACTGATGCGACTATACCTCCCATGGAGGAGGCATATCGATGACTGAGCCGGTTGAATATCTCCTCTATGGTTGCATCACATGGGAAAGGTGGATTTACTCGTGGCAGAGGCGGTTCTCATGGTAGAGGTGGCTCACGACCAGTTCAGGTTCGCTCATGCTGTCATCGGTCAAGTCATACATAGGACGCATGCTATTCAAAGCACGAATTCCCGCCATCAGCTCGAGACGCGGAACAGAGTCAAATCACTCTTGATCATACCGATCATCGATACAATGATTTTATTGCTCGCGTGCGCGAGATCATGCCTCTAGTTGCTGATTCTACAAGCACCCGTCCACCAGATACTGTTGCATATGCATCCACTGGCACATCAGGTACTACTCATGCCTTTATTGGCCGCTCCAGACCAAATTCGTCTTAATGGATCATGGATTCTAGTGCCTCGCATCATCTATGTGGAGATAGAATACAGTTTGGTACTTACAGCCCAGTACAACCTGGTCGATTTGTGGTTATTGCTGATGGGACTCAGTCCCCTATTACTGGACAGGGGGAGGTTCACCTCACACCCCAGATACACCTGTCGAATGTTCTTCATGCACCAGCTTTCTCTATGCATTTGTTGTCAATTAGTCAGATCACGAAGGATTTATATTGTTGTGCGATATTTGACCCTAGTTCTCTTGTTTTTCCTTATGTAGGATGTCTTATTCAAAAGGTCTAGGGATCCATATATAGGATGAAACCCTAGAGAACTCAATACTGGGAAAATTACAAAAGTATCCTTGAAGGGATTTACAATCAATAATAAGAACCATAAAATATATATCACTAACATGTATAAATGTAAATTTTTTGACGGATACCGTCATACGTAATGAGAAATCGGATGGAAGTTAACATGACATTATGGATGTAAGAGTAAAGTACTATTCAGGGTCCTGGGTGTAATTCACGATTACGTAGGGTTATGATTGTAATTACAAAATTACCCAGGGTTATGGGTGTAAATATCCCAACAATTAATTGAAAATACAATTTACATTTTATTTTGGATGTATGAACATGATTCATATTTTAAATGGAATGATTGAAAATTGTCACAAGATAATTTAGAATTATTTGTGTGAATAAATTTGCAATAAAAGTTGTTGCAAATAATGAAGGATTGTGTGAGATACAATATCTCACATAATTGGAAAAAGAAGGCACCTTCTAATTATGGAGAGTGGACGGCCACCCTTGAGTCCTAAAATCAATGAGGTCATCCATTCCATTATTGGAAAGTGGCTAGCCTCTTCCTAATCCTTCTATGCATATTGATTTAATTGAATTAAATTTTATTGATGATAATTCAATAAATTTAATTTAAATTAAATTAGTTGTTGCAAATTTATGCAACAAAATCATGGATATTAATTAAAAGCACAAAACCATCTCAACCATAGTTTTGTGAAGCACATGGATTGTGATCCATGAATATCCAAACTAGTATAAAAGAAAGGGCAACCCTAGCTCTTCTTTTACAACACAATTGCAAGAGCACTCTCTCTCTCTCAAGAGTGGTCGTCCACCTCTTGACCTAGAGAGCGTCATCGCTACGCTATTGTGATGCCGCATCGATCGCTCGTGGATCTCTGTCTTCTTCGATGCCCCTCGCTCATGAAGAAGTCGTCGGATTTCATGATACGAAATCAAGAGACTCATTTCTCGGATCTTCGACTTGGATTGCGAGAAGCGTGCGTCTCACCCACACGTTGCAAGCGTCTCCTCCATCGGATCAGTCTTGAGGCAGGAGGTCTCTTACTTTAGGACAACGACCGCAACCACGCTTCAAGAGGTATTCCTATATCTTCTTTGTGGTCTTGATAAAACAATTCGAGAAGACTTCTCAAATCATGTGGTTTCATCTCTTTAAAAAAAATCGATTTTCGCTAGCCCGAGCAACTAGTATGACTAGTCGTTCTTGATCGCAGATGATGCAATCTTCACGCTTCCGTGATGCACTAAGGCCTAAACATTAACCTTCAATGTCATAGACCAAGATGCTCCAGAGCTTCCTACGGGCTCGTTGTTTATGCATTTATGGCATATGAAAGGTGTCCACGCATTGAAGAGAGCCGTAGGAGAGAGTTGGTCGACGTTGTGGTTGGTCGCATAGAAGAAGTCGTGACGTACGCTTATGTCACGCACAAGTGTGACGGCGTGGCGTGGGGGCGCTATACAGTCATCATGGAGGAAACCCAAGAGGTCGACAACGAGAGTGTCGCGCTCGACAAAAGAAAGAGAGTGGATGGAGAGGGGCCATATGAACTCATGGAGGATCAAGATTTGCTTCAGCATGAGAAAGGAATCAAAGGCGACACTACTGGAGGGAGAAGAGGTGTAGAAGCGAAGGGAGTTGAGGTCCGACATGGGATAAAGGAGAAGGGTCATCGTGGATTCCATTATGGGGATGTCGGGTTGGCAAATGGAGGGGAAAGGGGTATTTTGCAAGGAAAATAAGGAGGAACGTGATGGGAGGAAGAGATATGGTATGGTTTCGGATCACGATCCAAAAGATCACATAGGATCTGTGGTGCCAGAAAGATATCCAAATGTGCCATGAACAAGGATAATGAGATGTCGATCATTGTGATTCCATTAAAGGAGGCGGAAGGTGAATCTCAACAAGGCTCGAAGTTGCAAAAGAAGGGTCAAAAAGGGAGGGAGCGAGAAGAGGAAGAGTGGGAGTGAGGAGGATGAGCTAGAGGAGGGATGGAAGTAGTGGCTTGGCAGAGGTGCTGGAGGAAGACGGGAGATGAGATAGGGTGCATAAGGGGTGGGGATGGGGATTGGAGGTATATCTCAACCATTGGATTTAATTGGGTTAGATTAACTCCACACTGAATGGTTGAGTTAAGGAAGAAAAATTACGAAGAGTCCTATAAAACGCAAGTCACTATTCAAGGTTCTATGCATAATTTGAAGTTGTAGAGAGTCCAACGCATAGCAATAAAAGTATAGAGAGTTATGTGTGTAAAAATCCCATAGATTAACTTTACTGATATGATTAAATCATTTAAATGTATCAATATACCAAAAGAGCACAAGTAAGGAGTTGGATAAGTCGCTTTTACATTAGTTATCCCCCTTTTCACCTCCATAAAAAAGTTTGTACGACATTTATATTCCTTGCACATTTCTTTTTATTCAATTAGGCGAGAAGTTTCGTTAAATATTATCACTATTTTTTAAAATAAATTCGTTCATAACTCAGTCAGCAAATAATTATTTGTAATCCTATTCCATGTCTTTTATAAGAGATGGGACTTCATTTTCAGTATAACATGGCATCATCCCGTGTTAGGACTAGTGGCTGTCATCAAAATAAACTTATGAAAAAGATTGTGGAGGAAGCAAATATAACGAGGTATGAGTCATCCTTACAGCAGTACGTTGCTGATTTAGACCTCCATTACAGCGAACTCGTAAAAAGCCATTGCCCATATCTGGCGGAGCTGACTTGCAAAAACAAGCAAAAAAATTAATTTGGACAAAAGTAACGCAATCACCAATGAAGTACAGTTGAAAGGTTATATACATGGCCAATCAGTTCTTGGAGCAGATGATGGTCGCCAGTCATCTGAAGGAGCAGTCCTCCATAATTTTTCCAAGTCGAATTGCTAATACAGTTCACAAGAAAACAAAAGACAGGTGTTACAAATCCAATGGATAAAACACGGAAAGGGAACAAAATAAAAGACTTTTCAATAGAGATTAATTAAAGGGAGTATAAGTTGAGTCTCAATCCCAATTCTAACATGAGATAAACATGAAATGAATATATATCTACCTCGTGACCCCAAAGTAAAGAAAATAACAAGAAATATTTTAAAAGAGAACAAGCTCAACTTCAGTGGAAGGAAAAGACAAGTTATTCCATAATTAGCTTAAAGTGGCATTATCATGTGTAGGACTTCATGGGCCACTCGGGGAGTTGGTGTTCATGTACCCGTGTTTGGGTGTGCTTTGCAGTGCTTTTTAACTGCTTTGTGTCAGATCATTCTGATTTTAAAATGTTTCTAATGAAATGGATGGTTACTACTCTCTGATAACGTCCTTTGGTTTTAAAAATAATAGCTTGAAATAAAAATGTAAAGCTAGCACCTATTATAAAAGCCCGAAGGGAAGTGTAGATGAGAAGGAAATCCTTCCACTATTTCAACAAGACTGAGATCGTACAGGTCGAATAATTTTGGGTTGAAAATGTCAGTTTCACGACATGTTCAAGAAGAGGAAGGAGGCCGCAAATTGCCCTAGGGAGTAAAGGGGGTGCAGCCATGTCGACCCTTTACTTCCTACGTTGATATAGTAAAGAGCAAACAAAAGGAGACCTAAGGGGGTCTACCATCTGCTTCAGCCACCAATTGCTATTTTAGTCAAGATCCACCAATATCCAACTGCTTTTGCTTCTTTATGGCACCACCATTGGTCACCCTTCGATCAGCAAAAGTCAGACATCTACCGGTTTTTTAAGAAAAGACGGTGAAGTCCCAAGATGGAACCCATCACAAATATATTAAGAACTAAAAGTAAGCATTACATGATACAATTTACAGTATATTAGATCAGCTCCGATGCACGGCCTTGCTATGCTTAGATACATTCTCGGAATAAAAAAGTTGACCGCAGAAAATGAGTTCATTCCTTGTATACTAAAGAGCCCACATGTGTGCAAATGGTACCGTGTAGTCCTCCAGAGAGTTCCTACAATATGTCCTAATTGAGTCCCAGAAAGTGGTGCAGTTGTCTGTCCGTAGCCATGGAATGGTAGCTCGTGCCCAAAAGCTCACAGAATGGGTGCATCTGAAGAAGAGGTGATCCAAGTTCTCAGTACAGTCCCGCACATTATGCAAAACACGTCTCTAGTCCTAAAGAGCTTGTCTCTATACTCCTTAGTAAGTAAACGACCATGCCTCAACAACTAAAGAAATACTGTGATCCGCTACGCGATTATTGCCTTCCATATGAACCTGTAGTCCCACCTCAAATTCTCATGTGAAACCTCCTAAGATGAGAAGTTCTTATATGCTTTCTTGACAGAGAATTGGTCATCAGAGTGCACCCAATGGTCCTTGTCGTCTGTCGGGCTCTCCAAATATGCCAGCTCACTAGACATCAACATCAAATCGTCCATCCTCTACTCTAAAAAGCCACAACAAATGCAGGATCCCGAGTACCGTTCGACCATGCTTGCACCACCATGGTGTTTCGATCATTGGCCAAGGTGAATAGTCTGGGGAAATGATTCGCAAGAGAATATGAACCAATCCAATCATCCAACCATAAGTGAAATGGCCAACATCTCCAACCACAAGACAGCATGCCAGCCATCGCAAGTAGTAGCCTGGAGAGATACGCTGCCAGAGATAGGTGAGCGAGCGGGAGGTGTCGTCAAAGGAACTCCAATGCCATATTTATTCCGTACCACACAGCAAACAAGATATTCATTCCTGCCCCATAGATTAACAACCCACTTGGCCACAAAAGCCTTGTCTGGTCCAACCATTTCCCAGTTGCGAAAGCATCATCGAAGTTTCTTTCCAGCATCCAATCATATATATTCATCGATTTTTCTTATTTCATTCATATGGATATTCATGTTTCGATTGGATTCAATATGTCGAGGTCACGGACTCATAGGTATTGTTTGGTCATAGTGGATGATTTTTCTCATTTACGGTTGGATTTTATTTTGAAAAGTAAGTCAGATTTATACTCCAAATAATGAAACACTGACGTATTTTTTATGTCACTATAAAATTATTAAATACATGGCCTTAAATATCGATATCAATGTCAATTCACGAACAAGGCTAAAAAAGAAATATATGTGGCATATCGCTGATATTGCCAGAAATCAAAAATCGTCTCTTCCCCGAAATTAAGGTTTCCAATGTTGTCTAATCAATAAATTTGATAGAAATACTTTAGGAAGTGTGATTTATATGGCATCATATCTGACATGTTGAACTACAGATATATGACTTAAAAAGTATAATATGCGACTGTTTATGTAGTACATGGTTTTATATTCAATTAGAATTGTTGATATATATCTGGTCATATATGTGTTTGTGTGTCGTGAGGGGATTGATGTAACAATAAGTACATCCACTCATGGAACCGAGATTGATAAGATACCTTGAATCTTAACTTGTTGGTTCTTTTGAAAGGAAAAAATGGTTATTCACTGATAAGGTGCATGCCCAAAAACTTCTTCATCAATTCACAAGATTATAAGTAAAATGCTAACAACGAAATAAATTACGACTAGGAGGCAACCAGGTACTTAGCTTACTCTATTACGTTCTCAATATAAAATATCACGTCTGAACACCACCCCATTTCCTAGCAAACTAAAGAGCCCACACACACCACCATGGTTCTATCCTCCTCAAAGACACACCAAATTGAACCACGAGAATCCAAGAAACTTGTAGTGCACCCAAATGCACCCCCCCCCCCCGGACCACCACCTTCTCCTAGACACCCTTAGAACTCTTGCATCCGAAGAAAAGTTTATTAACATTCTTACTAGGCCCCAAGCAACAAACACACGTGGCACTAGTGCCCTGAAAAAAAATCAAGCACACCTAGCTCCAATCATTATCCTTCCACATCTCAACAACAAAAGAAACACCTTGATTTTTATCAAAGCCTTCCAACTCCAAATACTCTTGTAATCAGCACTAAAGCCTCTTGGATCAAAAACCACTGCAATGTGGATAGCCTTATAGACTTTTAGAGCCAAAAACCTACCATCAACCTAGCACACGTATCCCTTCCCACTGGGGACCCTCCAACCCATCTAACCCCTCCATCTAAGACAAAAGGTCATCCACTAGAACCACATATTGCAGAGACATGTGTCAGAGGCCCGATATGGAGAGATCCATAGGGACTCCAGAATAGAGATCCCATTCTTCGAGTCAACGTGGGAGAGACTACGTTTTGCGACGAAGAGACTCAATTCAACCTCCATCTCCAGCGTCTTTTGGAATCCAACGATGATATTCCCACGACTTTCTTTAGTTTGGCCCTTTAGAGAGATGGAGCAGTTGCGAGCCAGAGTTTTCTGACAAGGAGACTCATTCCAGTTTAGGTGACTCTGCATAGTACAAAGCACGTTCTCCGATGAAGAGACTCATTCTGGTTCAAGTGACTCTGCGCATTACAGAGGACACGTTCTCCAATGAAGAGACCTAGTTCAGTTCCGATGACTCTGACATACGATGTACATAGGACACATTCTCCGACGAGGAGACTCGGTTCACAATCCAACCCTTTAGTTCCTCCTCATCAGCATGGCATGAGAAGCAACGTCCTCAGCAGGTGGTCGTTAGAGTATGTGTTTGGTTTCTTGTAGGCGTTGAGTGAGTGATTTCTTTCTATTTGTCCAAGCTAAGCATACATGCTCCAGCTTGAGGGGGATGTTCGAGTATGCGTCCATAGATGGGTAATTGGATCTCTCCAGGGTTCGATTACCACATCTACAGATTTAGTCCTACATCCTCTACGTGTGGGACTTGATCATACTGGTGGTGCTATATCATAAGCCCCACACTGCATGTAACTAAGAGTAACCTTTGAGAGAGTTCATTATACAAATCAACCCTTTGAGGCGGTTCTCCTGTGGTTTCATCATGCTCCTTATGGAGGTGTTTAATCTCGTTGTTCTTAATCAATCTTCGGCTTTGGTTCTAAGTGAGATACATTGGTTATCGAGACCAGTAGGGAAGACAAATGGCTCGACACATGGGAGAGGTAGGTGTGATCCCAACCTTTTCGATGTTGCACTATATTATATACTATATTGTAATATATATTTGGGGTTCGCCATTTTTTTATATATTTGGGGCTCGGCAAGGAGGTTGCTCCTCGCCTATGATTACAAAAAGAAATCTCTGGCAGAAAAAAGGACTACCGCTCTTCATTCCATCACTCTGGTGGGCTGGCCTCATGTTCTCTCCCAACGATATAAACAAAAAAGAATTCCCCCAAACATATAGTTGGACTTCACAAAGCTATTTCGTGGAAGATCAGACGAGAAAACAAATTAAGGAGAGTAAACTAGGTCTTTTTGCCGAAAAGGATTATTTCAAAAGGAGAAAGTTTTTATCTCTAATTACGCTTCCGCATTATCGTTTCCTACACAATGTAAGTGATATTCTTTGTATTCTTTCCAAACAACATGCTTGGTTATTATTGTAGAACCTTCACTACGATATTTTCTCTAGGTTTCTTATTGGGGACAGATTATATAAATGGTTGGCACCGGAATTCCATTTGATCAGATAGGGGCTATCAGATAGGGGCTATCGCATGGGTCTCTAAAGAACAAATTGAACGCAGTATAGTAGACCAATTTGCAAAGGGAATTGTTGAAAATGAACATGCTGCTAAATATCCATGTGTTTTATTCTACGCAGACTGATCACGTGTCCCTTCATCATTACAACCTTCTTTCTTTATGTCAAAGACCAGAATCCCCATGCAAATGATCATTGGATCTTAGTTCTTCTTAATTGTGATGGTTATTCATTCGAGTCTTTGGGTAGCACCGCCCAATCTTCAACAAGTGGATCTTCTTTGGACATGAAAAAACATACTTGAGGAGTTTGGAAGTGGTTTGAACTCGACAATCTGGTGGTGGAAGAGTGACTTGAAAGATAGTTCAGGCAATGGCTTTGTTAGGCCATATATCAAGTTTTGATATGATAGGTGAGTCAAACAGTGTTTTCTCAGTCTGGGGCTCGCATATAGAAATTAGAAAGTTACCGAAGGTTCACGTTACCCTAAGGTAGCGTTTGGTTCGCGGGTTACCTGCGGGTTAGGGGAGTTTACCCTCCTTAACCCACATCCCCCTCTCTCCCCGTGGGCCCCACTTTATTCCTTTTTTTCAAAAATTAAATAAATCAATTTTACATCATCAATCCTATCAAAAAATAATATATTATACCATCATATCGTATAAAAATTAAAACTACTCCACTTCTACTCCCTTTTCCAAACTTCAATACAATCACATCACAATAACTACTCACTTTTTCAAACTCCAATACAATCATATCACCCCAAACCCACTTCTAATCCATCCCCAGTTTAACCCTCTATCCAAACACCAAAACACAAAAACGGGTTACCCTCTACCAGTTTAACCCGCCTTAACCTGCCATCCAAACGCACCCTAAGAGATATAGAAAGTAGTCTAAAAAGCATTATAAGTTGGGGAATGCTCTTTGACACCGAACTAACCTAGTTAGACTCAGTCTGCCATAAAGACAGAGTGAAAGGGTAGACGGTCGAGTGGTTGTGCTTTCACTCATAAACTATATATTCATGCAACAAGCCAAAGCCAGTCTTCCTGTGGCAACCCCCCTAATTACAATGCTGTGGCTGCGACGAAAGGAGAATAGATAAGAAAAGATGACCACGTGGAATTGGAAGAGGAAGAGACCATGGATATGGTCGAGGGAGGTGCAAACGCATTTTGAATCATGGTAATTGTACACGAGATAGAACAGGGCATGTGGCTGAGTCCATATTAGAGAAAATATAGCATATTGCAGGCCTTGATCAGAACCTAAAGTACAAGAAAGTTTATATGTCATCATGAAGAAGATGCCCGTGAAATACATGAGATTCATGCATCTGTATCTACATCCAGAGCTCATACAGACAGAGGTAGAATCCCAATCCATCACTCCCTATGCCGATGTTTATCATTCTAGCACACCACCTACCCTATTCAAGAGGAGATCTAGGAAAGATGATATGGGAGAGGGGCTAACACAAGTAACATCGCCACATGTTCTAAATTTTTGGCGTCAATGCAGATATAGGCTTGCCACAGATCTCCAGATTGATAGAGCACCTCAACTAGAATCATTTGAACATGTTAAGCCTCTTTAACTAACCAAAGTAATTCAGAGAAGGTACTGACCACAATAGATGGTGTTCACTTTTGATGATGTTCAGTTCACATGCCAATATTTTTTTGTATGGATCATGATATTTACTCCAAATCTCTATTTCTTGTGTGTTCCGACTTGACATGGTTGATGCTTGATATGTGGATGTTAGTGGCGTTCTTCTAAATATTATAATAGTGAATGATGCAGCTATCAGTGATAAGAAAATTGTTGTTGAGATTCTGTCTAAATTTTTTTTGTGAATAATTCTCTAATCTCTAATCTTACAATTAATTTTATGTAATATATTATCAGATGATATCACAAGATGTGTATTGATGCGTTGCATTCTCAAAATCGTGAGAGAGCATAATACAGCAAGGAATTTTTGAGTAAATATCATACATTGAGAGGCAGCAAAATACACTCCCTAATTGTTGTCTGTTGTTCACTGTCTTTTTTATTCATGATTCACATTGCATCATATATATGCGATATCCAAAGCATGAGATACATGTATCGCATTTAGTATTTGTAATATCTGCATAATGCAGGTAGCATAGCTGCTAAAGCTCGCGCGGTTCACCGGTTCCACCAAAAACTCTTATTTGTGGAAGTGGAAAAAGATTTCCAGTTGGCATGATAGTGGGGGTTGCAATTCTAGTAATGTTGAGCGCTTATTTGAGATTAGGGATATTTAGAGTTTGATTTCTGATGACACTTTTTTTGTTAGAGATAGTAATGGCGATAATTATTCTATAGATTTTGATATGGAAAATCTCATTTTGGAGATAGACAATGAGAGTTCTTTTCTGAATGAACAAGAAAGTGATTTTTCTAATTATATGAATTCACATTATTTAAATAGTAGATCTCAAAGTCAGAACCGCCCCGCTCTTGGATCTCTGGATGAGTGGGTAATCCCAGCTCAAAGTCAAAGGCAGCCAAGCAAGTGACTGTCAAGCCAGTCGAGACGTCGACAGCTAGTTTCCCGCCGCCTGCTCCCACTGATCCCACTACCCCGCTGCTAATTGATTGTTGCTGCACATCCTGGCGATTTCCTTGGCCCTGGTCTGGAGTCGCTAGCCCCCCGCCCTCGTGCCAATCTGAGCCTAACTGCAAAGTTTAGTGAATGCTCCCGGAATCAATCCCAATGTATATCGTACTTTCAACATGTGATGTCCATATACAAAGATATCAAAATCAAGCTTGTAAAAATCAGATGATTAGTTGAATCAGGGAGCGGGGTGAGCCGACTCAACTAGGCATGGTCGGCCAATAGTTGGTCGACCCGACTAATCGGGCTTTTCAGTGGCATTTTTTTATTTCTATTATTAGTGCTAACTTAGTATTCATTATTGATTAGTAGTTAGTAACTTAGTATATCATGTTGTCCCTTATTTTTTTATATTATTCCTTTGTATCTGTCATGTTTATGATGTGTATATAGTAAATGCTATCATATTGTATATTTAGTTTATGTTGAAAATGGTATCACATATAAAAATAACAAAAAATCAGGACGAGGGCACTGCCCCTAGCAACCCCCCATGGGGGATGCACCTGCCCCCCCCTGCCCAAGGTTCGTTGGCTGATATGGTGGCACGGTGGGAGGGGGCATCAGACGGCTACTCAGCTGGGTTCGGCAAAATAGATGGCTAAGATTCAAGGCATATCAGTAATTTATGCTATTCAGTTTTGTATTATCGTTAAGTCTAATGTTATTGGTTACTATAAACATCTACACAGGGTTGATTCTTTTTTATATGTTATTCATTCATTGTTAACGATGTTGGTTAGAATGCTTATGTTATTAGTTTTTATGAGTGTTAATATTTTTAATAGGTTTAGTACTCTTGTTATTTTTTTATGAATGTATTATAGTATTGAAATATCTAAATCTATGCAAATATATAAGAATGTATGCATAAATTTGATTTATATATTTAAAATAATTAAAAAAATTCAAAATCCGACTAAAGCCCGAATAAGTGTAATTAGTCACCTAACGTCGATTAATCCTTAGTCAATGACTTGGCCGACCAAGTACCAACTATCGACTTCTGCAACCTTGATCAAAATCGCATGCCCAGCATCCTAAATCTATAGAGTGCATTTGCAACATGTGATATGTATATGTGCTATTCATTGAAATATTTTAGTTGTGCCATACAGTATACGCCATCTTTGCCATAACCAGGAATTTTCCTCCGAAATCTTACATGAAATCTAACACCAACAAGAGTTGGGAGTGTGTGTTCCAGACTTGAGCATTTTGGATGGTCGCATTGGCTACTCAATTTGACCGGATTCCCACATGTTGACGAGTGTTTACAAGAATCGGCACTTAACTTTCCATATATGGATCACTTCCAGCATATTCTTTATGGAAGCAGCACATCTTTCATGCGTGCATCACATTTTTCTCGCACATACAGAAGTATAGAACATATTGCACTTAAGTAAAATAAAAAAACGTTAAACACCAACAAAATATGCTGCCAAAGATGCGGTTCGATTTGCCAAAGTTTCTACATTGTACATAAACAAAGCAGTGCCAAAGTTTCTACATTGTACATAAACAAAGCAACTGGTATTTGTAGCTCTCCGACTACCAAAAGAGTCAACATTTTTCTTCCTTTTACTTAATTTGAAATTCTCAGACTCCTCACTGAAATCAAATCGCAAACAGTAACTGCGGCAAGAAAAAGAGCAAACAGATAGATCTCACGTCGTTCCCATGCGGCGTGCAGGTCGGGGCGATAGTGGAGAACAGGGAAAGGGAGCAGATGGTGACGACGGCGAGCGCCGCGCACAGGTTGAGGGCGAGGGACCTGAAGGCTCGCTGGTGCCGCTGGGCGATCCCTCTCCTCCCGATCGCAGCATAAATACCTCTGCGAGCAACATGAACGTGGATTGGATCTGGCGATACTGCGCGGAAATGGGATTTTGGTGACATTTGTTACCTTCTCATTCGATTTTGCTGCTGGCGGTGGGAATGAGATTGTGCCGGGGCGATCTGGTGGTAAAATGTGAGGTAGACGAGAGGCGATGGCGGGAGTGGACTTAGAAAGAGGAGGAGAAGAGCGGAGCCGTGAGAAGGCACACTCATTAAATGTGATTAAATGTGGTGATATCAATGCAAAGGTTTGATATTTGGAAAGCCGACGGAGGTGCCAATTTGGAGAGCCGTGCCTTTGGAGCATGTCCTCCTAGCCGGCACATCGGCTTCAGATTTGATCTTTGCACCTTTTAGTTAATTTATGTATCTACCCCTTTATTGTTTGATTTTCATTATCAAAACTATTTTCAAGTCTCTTGCTATCAAAATCCTTCTTAGTATCCTTTTGATAAATATATTTTGAGTTTTTAATAGCATATTTATTTCTTTTATAAATATTTACTATATATATTAAAATTAAATTTATAATTAATATAATTCATGCATGATCACAGCATATTCAATTACAATTTTGATCATAGAACAACATCAATAATCTAATACTGCATATTATGTATTGTGTTACTTATCAAGAATACATGTGCATTTGTATATTTTTATATATCAAGGATAATTATCATATTATTCAATAAATCGAAGATTCCATTCAAGTAAATACTCAATTTAAAAATTTCACTAGACATTCCATTAAATTTCATAAGCAAATATGTTACATTAATAATCACTTTAAAAAGAAACGTTAATTCTAGAATTTCCACCATCTAGAAAAATCCTTTTGGGCTTCCTCGACCTCCTGCGTCATCTAATTATATATGTGTAGTTTTTTTGTCCTTTTGCTTGATATTCTGTTCAGAATACATTGGGACATGCATTGGTGGTGGTGTCCCGGATGTTGACTTTCGTAGAGGTTTTTTGTTATTAACATATTTGTATGACAGTTCTTTCGATCGTCATCCTATGTGATGGCTCTGAGGAAGGTTCAATAGGCTAGTTAATCCTTACTCCTATTGATGGTCTTCATGATGGTTATGGAGGGCGTTCTGTGTTGTTGTACCAATACCCTATATTTGTCTCCCAAATTCAATTGTCTTAGCACTATGTATATCGACAAACAAGTTTGACATTGAAGTTTGAAGAGCTTCTGAATTATAATGAGTGGGAGGTGAGAACTGAGATGGTACATAGCCAAATTTGAATTGATGTACCTACAATGGCTTGTTGAGTTGATAATCCAGTAAACTGATCTCCAAAGAAAGATGGTCTTGTAAATTATGTTTGACTTGAACATCATGTGTATGATATTGTTCCAGTATAAGTTGAAATGGCGAATCTCATGTATGCTTCTCCACCATATTAAGGACCATACATGAAAGAAACATATTACATTTAATATGTCATGAGATGATTATTTTCCAAAGGGAGTAATTAAATAAGTTGTTCAAACTTGAAGCCCCGGTTATTTGTTGCCCTTGTTGATGTCGTGGTACATAAACATGTTCATAATGATGAAATAGATCTAACAATGTGATTAGCTATATCATTAAAGGGTATCTTCAATATTCATCCTCAAGTCTAGAGGTAATTTTGACAAACGTCTAGAGGTAATTTTGTCAATTGTCGAATTTCATCCAAGTTGTTTCTCCCACAGAAAATAGCATACACCTTATAAGAAGATGACTTATGAGGTTATTGGTATAATTATTAAAGTAAAAGAAATTAGTAGCTTTATAAAACATGCCAGGTGTCTTTCTATTGGACCATGGGGTTGGCATGCTATTTGTATGAGGTGGTATCTTGTCTGGATCCACCTTCTCGTCCTCTCATTGCATATAGGTGGTATCATTGCATATAGATGACACTGTTGGCATATTCATGCTCAAAGACTACGACATCTTCTTTGTCCTCCCATCACTCAATATTATTCTCGATGTATAGGATCAATCTAAGAAGTCAACACCTAACATGTATCGTCTCCATGATGGACGGTTATTTGCCTAAATTAATTTTATGTTGTTCTAGCTAGTAATCAACTATTCAAACAACATACAAGCGCTTAAATGTATCTATAAGAAAAGCTACGATTATATATTATTTATTTTAACTGGACAAGTCACAAGGTTGACACAAGGAAAGGGGTCTAGTTAATGTTGAGAGGATCAATTAATCAAATTTATCTAAGTTCAAGTCTAATCTATCTAACTTGGTGAATGCATGATGAATGTATGCAAAAATTTTACGATTTTTATAAAAAAAATAGATGCAAAATAAATGCAATAAAGATGGATGAAATGATATGCAGAATTATGAAATGGAATGCTCTTGATATAATCAACAACATTTGGGCTAAAAACACAAAGAACTTAATTCCGCATGTGATAGATAAGTTGAGAATAAAGAAACTTTCATTGATAATAAGTTATCTTGAACGCTCTCAAATGTTGAATCAATCATTGCATATAGATATATAATTAAGAAATATTAATTTCAATAAATTTGGAGTCCATGATTTCAAGTTATTGAAGACTCAAGTCATGGACCTAAATGCAATTTTAAAACTATTTTAAAACCCCATAAAAAGTGAATCCAAAGACTTATTTGCAATTAACTTAGACCAGAGGAGGTTCCATGCAAAATTCTAAGTATGTTAAGGTGCAAAATTCCAAGTATGTTAAGGTAGATTTGCTGAAGACTCGGTGAGCCTTAGGTGCAAATTCCCTAAGTGGGAACGTGTTGGGCATGTGCAGAGGACATGGAGGTAATTATCTGAAGTTTGAGGGGTCCAATTGCAAGATGTCTCATCCCACGTGCCTCCTGCACGTAGGGGCGAGGTTCGGAGCGAGGCATTGATGCGGGCCTTCACGTGGCAAAGTATAGTGGCTCGGGAAGATCCTAGGGGTGCAAGAGGCTAGATGAGCGGTGCGAAGGTTCGGGCACGATCTGGTGTCGTAAGATCTAGTGATTGAATGGCTCGAGTCAAGGCATTTATGGGAGGTGGAGGGATCTTTATGAGGATGATCATGCGGGTGGTGAAGCTTGATCATGGGTCGTTGAATGGAGACCGAGGCTGGAGGAGCGGTGCGGAGGTTCGAGCGTGATCTTGGGCTGTCAGATTACATGAGTACTGTGGAATGAATTCCTGGGTCCAATCTCTTATATATTGAGGTTCTTGGTCAAATTGGTTTGATGGAGGTCGATTGGGGTAGGCTTGATCGTTAAGGTTAATCAAGTATGGTAGATCATTGGGTATGGGCCTCTTTATATGGTTAGAATTATTCTTGTTGACCATAATGTTTCCCGGGCTCAAGTCCTGAGGTGTGGAGACATGATACAACATTGTAACCATCAAGATCTTGGGAATAATATGTGCTAACCATCAACGGACACGCAAACACAGTCAATTTCTTTGATTTTAGTCTTGATCTAGATTTGGATTTTTATGCCATTTTATAGAACTTTCGTTAAAGAATATAAATGAAGAATAACTAAAATTCAAAGAGTTAATTATGTACATAAAAACTCAGGTCAAAATCGTAAAAAGATAGAATGCGCAAAAGAGGTTCAAAAATCAACTTTCACATATGAGTTCTGAATTTTATGAAATTGGGTCTTGTTTTGAAGATATTTGAAAACAGAATACTTTAAAAGTGAGGAGATCAAAATCAGACACTTTATGAGGGAGATATGCATGTTTCAGTCCATCAGATGTGAAATTAGACTTTGGGATTATTTGACACTTGTTTGAGTTAGCAATTTTTTGTATTTTCTATTTATTCTTGTTAGTAATATCTACACACTGAAGGTATTTTTAGGTTAATTAGAGTTAGGATGAATTAATTAAAAATATAGGAAGTTAGCAGCTTTTTAGATCAATTTAAAAATATGCAATTATGCATGATGAAATATGAATATTATTTACACATGTATGAATACTAAGATGCTCTATTAATTATTAATTGCACATGAATTTTGAGGAACATGGCATAATTGACCAATTTTAGCATGATGAATACGAGATTCATCCCCCAACCCTACGATATTCTTTACACTTTAGAGTCATAGCATGAGGTCACACTTGGACCAAGACCATAGACTATCCCCTAGACCTGAGAAATTAGACAGAAATAAAGATCAGATCAGAGACTCATCATCCTCAATACCAAAATCCATCAACATGATCTCTATGCGATAAAAAGATAATAACCTACATATGATTCGTTGATTAATATATGAAAATTTTATATATGAAAAGTTATGGGGTGATGGGTGATTAGGGGATTTACCTACATAACCGCTTGAAATCACACTTTTATGTAAGTAGCTTGTTAAATTTAAATTTCAATACCTATCTACTTGCTTTCTTTTGAAACCGTTAAATTACATGTTACTTTTAATATATTGGATTGTATTCAACAATTGTTGGCATTTCTCTTGTCCCTTACATGTATGGCAGGCAAGGCGCCTACATCACAGTAGATTGACAGCTGATACTGAGCTCCACAGTTTTTATTTATGATATACATGTTTAGATTTTGTCCAAGATAATGTACTAAATTTCCTTCTCTTCAGACACATTTCTGGGATGCATGTATACAATGTAATTTCCTTTTTGTTACATATAAATTATATGGGAATTAATAAAAATGTAAATTAGGTGACAATGCTATTTTTGTAGTGAATTGTTATATTGTGAATGTCATTCCTAAATACGAAAATTTCTCTAAATTTCAGGTAACCTAATGTGATCATCTATGAATATAATATTATGAGTGTTGTGTAAACGGGTAACCCGGATCTGCAGGCGGGAGTTCACATCCATGTATGTGCAAGACCTAGAAGTGAAGCACGGTGAAAGGGGTCTTGAGAAGAGGAGGGTGACCGTGGATTGCTCGACGAAGATTGTGGAGGTGAGGTGATGCTCAAGGGGTGACAAGAGAGTGAGAGGAGCGACTGTGTGCTGAATTAAATGGAGAAATGAAAGGGGTAAGAGTGATTGGAGTACATGGGGTTGAGTAAGGCATAATAAGGTGGAGTTAGGTGGAGCTAATGCTTGGGATGGAACCTAGATAGGGTTTTGGAGTCTTGGCTCATCGTGGTCCGCTACAACGTAGCTCAGCAACGACAGAGAAGTGGAGTTGAAGTACAGTTTCGAGCCGCGGATCACACCTGGATAAGAAGACCTTCGTCGATTGACACAAAGGATTTGACGTGTCATGTCAGAACTCTAGGAGATCGATCATATCTCCCTTTATCGGTGGATGGCGATGAAGGTGATGGGGGAGATGGATTTATAGGAGAGGATACATGTGGTGGAGCTAGGGTTTCAAACATGGAAGGTTAAGGTTGCATGTAGAGGATTGAATGGATGGGGGTTATGCGAGGATGAGGGTTGAAT
This sequence comes from Ottelia alismoides, assembly GCA_037367405.1. Taxonomy (NCBI): domain Eukaryota; kingdom Viridiplantae; phylum Streptophyta; class Magnoliopsida; order Alismatales; family Hydrocharitaceae; genus Ottelia; species Ottelia alismoides. The sequence goes on from JAZKJV010000793.1 coordinate 860,309, forward strand.
GGGGGAGTTGTTTGGTGGTGGTTTGATGTGAAGGGACAAAGAGGAACAACATGTGTAAATGGGAAAACGGTTGCCTGACGCGGTATGTAACGCACGAGGAGGATGATCCAAGGTAGATGACGACGGGGGCACCATTGGATTGATAGGGGATTGGAGGCCCAGATGGAGCTGCGTCGAGTTGCATGCAATGCACATGAGGGGAAAAGGTCTTGGGCAGAAATGGACTCAGTAATTGGATTAGATCTGATCTAAAGGCTAGGAGTGGAAGATGCTAGAGGACAAGGAGGGTGGACTGGGACAAGGGTGGATGCTAAATGGGCATGAGGTGGGCGAGTGAGAGGGCGACACATGGCTTAAGATTCGATCAGGTTTTGACCAAGGAATAAAAATAAAAGAAAATAATAAAATAAATAAGAGGAAGGTCCAAATCAAAAAGTGGTCAACACGAAAGTTGGTGGTCTCAATGAGATCTTCAACTTTCATAAATGACCCAAAAGCAAAAGAGGTCATATGTACAAAATGCTATATTGTATAGGTATTAATTTGCCAATTAATCCCTATATTTTATGTTTTGTAATTTTTGTATTTTTAATTTGGATTTAATTAAGGATTAATATACATATACACACAATATATACATCATTAATTTACTTTTTATGGATTTTTATAGGTTAGGAAAAAAGTGAAATAAAATTATCGAAGGTAAAACATGACAATATATACAAAGTCAGATATTTTTATTTTTGTTTGATTTTATGATTTTTATGTGTTTTGTTTTTGTATATCAAGTTAGCGAATGATTCAAAGAATATAAATGAAAAAGAATTAAGTTAAATTAATTAGTTTTTGTACATAAATTAATGAGTACAGATCCAATAACTTTTAGGGTCTATTTATACACAAGAATTAACCTTTATTTTATGTTAAAATAGGATAGTTAATTAAGTCATTTTAGAGGTTTTATTTAGTGAATTATTAAGGGGATTTTGCTAAGATCCTTATATAAAGTAGATGAATTATGTATTCATCACCCCCTATACTTAGACCTTTGCCCGTCTCCGAGAAATTTAACGAGTTAAAAGGTTGAATCCCTGACTGTGCATGTGCAAATACAGGACTTGAAGACCAGTCCACGAGCTTTAGGTGACTCCTTAAATCTAAGTCTAACCAAGTCTAATCCAAAAGGAACTCAACATTTGTAATTATCAGACTCTCCATTGATACATATATGTATAACATGTATGACTTTTATGGTGTTAATTTCATTCTCCTATGCAGAGTCTATATTTCTCCCGAAGCCTTAGTCTAAGAGGCTCTCATTGGTCCAATAACCAAGTCTCCCATCAATTCACCGTCTCTTTAGTTGTCAGACTTGAAAGTGTAATGGTGAGCATGATAAGTATATAGGAAGTATGATTGTATCTTCTCTTTTCTCCTCCCACTGGAACAAGGATCTCTCGGGCACCTTTATTTCTCACTTATATTTTTGGTTGTGAATCATCACATCCATCAAGAGATTTTTGGAGTCATCTACAGTTGTTTTTATGGGATGCTATGGGGGTGCCTTTTCTGAGTACCTAGGGTACATTTTACACCCAGGCTTGTAGTATTTATGATGCAAAGCCCTTTTTTCTTTCTCGCCTGACTCCTATGGCCTAATAGCTTTTGTCTAGTTGAACAATTTGAAAAGGTTGGGAGCCCTCGCCAGTTATTCGGCTCTTTTGTGGAAAATTGTTTTGAAATTTTGAGCTTTTTCTTTGATTTTTGGAATGATGATGGTCTGGCTATCTTCCACTGCCTTTACCAAGTTCGCACATGATGATACACATTTTTTATGGCTTTAACATGCATCGACACTAGGTTAAGTCAAGATTAGTACGTGAGCATTGTCCCCATACTAGCTTATATGCTAACACTCAGGTTTAATGAAGTGTTCCTCTATCAAGTGCCATCCTCGAGAATCAAATGCGAACTCAAACCTCTCATCCTAGTTCCCCGACTGAAATATTGTCTTATCACAAAGATTATGTCATCATGCAAGTATTGTGCTGGTCATGTTCCTTTAAGCTCTTGAGATTCTACATGCAATATAACACATATATCTTCTAAATAGGGATGTTCAGTATTTAAGTCTTAGGACCCTAATAGACAAGAGCGGTGTGATTCAGACTCAAGTGTCACTCTAAACCAAGTAGTATGCAATACACAAGTATTGTGTGGTGTGAAGGTGTAAGGGCTAAAACCTTAAGTTAATTTTTTTAAGAGTGAAATAATGGCCGGTAAACTCATACAACTAGTTGCATCTACTTCCAATCAGTATGAGTGTAAGTACGGATCGTAGAATGGCAACCCATGTTACTTCAGGACGGTATCTTATGCATTGTCCTTTAACCACCCAATCTGCTAAGGGAGACTACAATTCCCTCACTGAAAAGTATCTAGTCATTTTTAAATCCAGCAATCGAAATTGACACTTAAAAAGTTTTTTGTTTTTTTCAAAAATTTTAGGCAAATGGAATGCAAATTAAAGAAACAAATCTTTCTATAGGGGATTACTAGTCTTTATAATTTTTATTCAACACAAAAAAATAGAATTTTCACCCTTTTTCTCGTTTCTAAATTAAATAAAAATTAAATAAATGATTCTTTCTCATGTCCGTCAAAGATTTTATTCTTATCTTATTTTCTTGGTCTATTAAAACTTCTTTGTTTAGATAGTGTATACATAGTGAGCAAACAAAAAGGAGTGGGCGTTAGCAATTCATTAAGCAAATAAAACTTATTCAATTATTCTATTCAATTAACTTTAACTTCAAAAATAAAAAAAAAAGACTTTTATTTGAATGTTCTGAATGAAAAGAAAATTTTATTTTTACACATATTAAAATCTATGCCCTCTAATTTTGACAAAAAAAATCGATGTATTATATGCAAACATTTGTATAGTATACATGTTATAAATAAAATTTACTCATAGCTATTTTTTCTTGGTTTGAAAACATTTAAAGAACGAGTTATTGGTAAAGTATAGAGCATACATACACACCCCCATATACTTAACAAGTGTTATATCCCCATGGTATAAGGTAGAATTAAGACATAGCTCATACCAAACATAGTTGAGTGACAAGAACATGAATCGACTCACCTCAATATCTCCCCCCCTGTACTTAGTCTTTGAGAGCCTAAGTATAACAGAAGAGTAACAAATGAGATGGTTGATGGTGAGGTAAGAAGAAAGAATAAAAGCGTTACACACAATGATATCGCCCCCTATACTCAGGCTCAGTTCAACCAAAGTATGGAAGAGTACTCACGGGTGGAGGACCGAATATATCTAAGATGGATGTACAAGTGATTGAATGAATCTTCTAGCTGCATGGAAGAGAATGGATACTTGCATCAAGGCTTCATATGGGGCGGTCAGACTTTCATCAGAATTTGTGCTTTATGTGAATGAAATCTGCTCTAATTGGGCCAACTGGTCATTTGATTTTATGAAGTACTTCAAAACATGTCCATTGACCAGGGAAGTATGTGTATTGTCGGTTGATTCGGAAATTTCAACACTGCCATTGATGTGCACTTCCCTAACGACAAATGGTCCCGTCCACCTTGATTAGAATTTTCCTCGAAAAATTTTCAACCTTACATTAAACAACCATGCTTTTTACCCTCAGACAAAGTTCTTAATTTTGACATGTCTGTCATGCCACTTCTTTAATCTGTCCTTGTAGATGGTGTTATTTTCGTATGCATGATTTCTGATCTTTATAAGCTCATGCAGATCCAAATCTCTGCTCTTCTTGCCCTGATGATAGTTTCGATTGAACTTTCGGATTTGCCCATTTTGAGTTATGGATAAGTTGTCAGCAAATGGCATGACTTTCCAAAAATCATTCTCAACGGGGAGGTTCCCAATGGGATCTTTAAGTTTTCCTGTAAGTCCATTGAACTTGGCCCAATAGTTGGGACCGCTTCTTCCTGCCATAATGGACCAGCTTCTGTAAAATTCCTTTAACCCCCCAGCCATAACATTAGATTGTGGGTGGTAAGGACTAGAAACACAGTAGTCAATATCACAGTCCTTAGTCAACTTCTTCACCTTCCTACTGACAAAATGTTTATCCCATCATATGTTAATACTTTGGGGATCTTGAACCTCAAAATGATATGATCTTTTGATAATTTACGGACGCCCATGTTGTCTGCGGATCGAGTAGAGTTAGACTCTACCCATCTTAATAAATAGTCTACCACAAGAAAAATGTATTCAAATCCCCGGTTATTAAGGAATGTGCCCATAAAGTAAATACCCCATGCATCGAATACATGACAAATAATCACCGACTACATAGGCATGGCATTTTTGGGAATAATAGCCCCTCTTATTCTCTGACAGATTGGGCACGACCTGATAAAATTATAGGCATCTTTAAATAAGCTCAGCCAATAAAATCCACATTGAAGTATCTTCTCAGCGGTCTTCCCGAAGTGGTGTCCTCCTGCCTCTGAATTATGGAGTGGAGTGAGTACACTTCGGTATTCCTCTTGAGGAATCCACCTTCTCCAAATACAATATGAGCCCTCGAAAAAGAGGAAGGGTCTTTTGAATGGTAATGTCTGGATTTTGACTTAAGTCAGTCAATTCTGCCTCGTAGGCCAACCCTAGGGAACTTTCTTAGAGACAAGATAATTTACCATGTCAACATACCATGGAAAAGGTCAATAACAGAAATTGACTCATCTGGTAAGGATTCTTGAATTTGTTCCGATTCATGAGATGTGTTATGTTCGATCCGAGAGAGGTGATCAGCCACCACCTTATTTACTCCAGATTTATCCTTAATTTTCAAATCAAATTCCTGAAGTAAGAGAATCCATCTAAGAAGACGTGCCTTTGCATCTTTCTTTACCATTATGTATCGGATGGGTGAATGATTTGTGAAAATTGTCACCTTTGGTATGAGAAGTAAAGATCTGAATTTCAGCAAGGCAAAGACTACAACAAGCATTTCATTTTCAGTCACATCATAATTCTTTTGAGTTTGATCAAGAACTTTGCTTACGTGGATGTAGTAAGGGATTCTACCTCTCCATTTTCCTAGCACAACCCCATGGTAAAATCAGAAGCATCGGTCATGATCTTGAAAAGAAGAGATCAGTCAGGGGCTTGTAGGACATGAGTCTCAATTATCTTCCTTTTTAATAGCTTAAAGGCCTCTAGACACTTATGATCTACAACAAACTCAGTGACTTTCCCTAAGAGCTCAGTAAACGGTTGGTCAATTTTGAGTATTCTTTGATAAATTTACGAAAAATCTGACATGCCTTAGAAATGACCGCACTTGTTTGACGGTGGTTGGTGGCTCGAGTTTCTTGATCACATCCACCTTGGCAGGGTCAGCCTCCATTTCTTTTTTGGAGATAAGTGTCCCAACACGATGCCCTCTGTCACCATAAAGTGACTTTTCTCCCAGGACAACACCAGATTCACTGCCCTATACCTATTGAGGACTCGGTCCAGGTGCGTGAGATAATCATCTAATGAATCGCCACGGACCGAGAAGTCATCCATAAAGAATTCAAGGAAATCCCCAACCATTTTGAAAAATGCGGCAATCACACGCCATTGAAAGTGTCAGGGGCATTGTAGAGCCCAAAAAGGCATGCGCCTAAATACATAAGTACCGAACAAACAAGTAAATGTTGTCTTTTCTTGGTCCTCTAGTGCAATGGTGTTGATTCACAGTTTTCAAGGGTTTTCAAAGTATTTAAAGAGAAAATGTGAATGCTATATCACAAGTATATCGTCGTAACCCAAAACTGTCTTAAACAATTATTATAATGCGAGAACAGAAGAACAATGTCATTTATTTAACATGTATAACAAATCAGCATCGAACTCAAGGAGGCTACAATACCCGAGGGTTGTTTAATTATTGCTAATTAAAATGAGTTTTCTTTCCTTTTTGTGATTTTATGTCTTTTTAATGCTTATGTATTTTTTATGGATTTTTTATATTTAATTTTTTTATGTTATCTGATTTCTAATTTCTAGTTAATTTTTAAATTTTATAGGTTCTAATAATTTTATCTTTTTCAAAGAAAATAATTTATGAAGATATATATACAAAATAGAAAATCAATATTTTTGGATTTTCAAATATAGCAAAAATAATCAAAATGCAAATAGATATATTTTCTGTTTTATATAATTTTTTATTATTTTTATGATTTTTGTGTAATTTTTATAATTTTGAAGGAATTTTAATGAATAAAAATTGAAAATAATGAGTAAAGTAAAACAAAGCTACTATTTTAGATTTCTAAAATACAAAATAAAATAAAATACACTAGAAATCAATTTCAAACATAATAGAATTATTAGGTTTTAAAACAGGCCAAATTTTATAGTTTTTTGAATTTTCTATGAATTTGTACGGATTTTTTAAAATTTTCTGTATTTTTTTAGTTTTATGGTTTTTTTGATGGAATTTTAAAATGAAATTTATAAGGGTGGTAAATTATAACAAAAGACAACTAAAATACTTTTTATAATTTTTCAAAAAATTTCAGATTTTCATGGATTTTTAAAGTCAAATAAAAAAATAAAGAGTATTTTTAAATTTTTAAAATAACAAATAAAGAATTTTTGAAAACAAAAAATATTAGTGATAAAACAAATTAAGAGAAACTTAATCTACTTTAGGGATTTTTAGAGTTATTTAGCTAATTATTAATTGCAATTTAATAAATAATAATAATACAGAAACAAGACCTACTTGTAATTATTTGAAGTTATTAGCCTGAATAATAACAAATTATAGAACTACAGGACTAAAAATGTAATTTATCCACTAATTCACATGTTTGCGCATGTGAATCAACATTTTAGGTTCTTGTTTGCAATTATAGAAAACTAATAGCTCAAATACTAACAATAAATAACTAGGACTTTTGTTGATTTTTTTTATAAAAATACGTGTGATGACGCATACGAGTTGAGATCTAAAGGATAAAATGTAAATCGTAAAACCAACAAGGGTGCGATTGTAATTATTCAATTACTAAAAACATGTTACATGGACTAATTGTACTTATTTACTGGTAGAGAAAGCTGTATGGGAAATAGTGAAATTTCACCACTAAGCATGCGGATCACGTGACGTATCGGGCAGCTGGGATGAGTTTTCCAGATCTCATCGGACGGACAACAATTGGGCATAGACAAATGGATGAGATAGGATATGGAGATCCATGTTCCTGATTTGACGATATATGAAGGTATTGGAAGAATTACACTGAAAGGTGCCTCCCTCAAAATTGGATCTCTTTGATCTTACGTGAAAGAACTCAGATCGGAGCTCTTAGAAGCTCGACCAACTCCTACATGGGATCCTATTTGATATGAAGTACTCCCAACATCCATGTCTCGCTTATCAGAGACCTGGAACCAGGTGTTTTCCAAAGACCCGCAGGGTTATTAAGCTTGCTCAAGGCTTTCCCAGCTCTGATCGCACGTTATTTATCCAAAACAACACAGAATAGTGGCCTAGATGACTGATCTCCGGAGGATGAGGGAATTGGAGATCGGATGACTCAGACCCCATCTGATCTGAGGATGAACAAATCATGGAAGGATAGATCAGAAATGGAAGGGAACGGGATGGATTTGGATTTGATGAAAGGGAATCAAACAAAGAGGAGAAGAATAAGAACCCCTAATCTACATTACAATGAACGAATAACGGAACTGAATCAGAAATAAATGCAATAAAAAGGAGTTAAACTAGATCTACAACTACAATAACATGGAAATTAAGATAAATGCAAGGGATTGTTGATACAATTATTGCTACATAAGCTTGAACACAATCATAGATGACATCTGCCAATGATCGAATCTTGTCGATCTCCTCCTTCCACACACTCTTGATCTAAGAGAGTGCCTTCTGTCACCGGACGTTCCTCTCGTGACTCGATCTCGGGGGTGGGTTTGGGGGTGTGTGGATAAAAGACTGATCAAAATGGAAGAGGACACGGAAGATCAATTTATAGGGATGTGGTTTGGGTGAAATTCAAAATTCTACGGTACGCTAACCGAGGCCTTATTGGGTAAAAATCAACCGTGCGAGAATCTCTGGTATGAGAGGAATAATCGGGTAAAGGAATTGCACTAATTGGGCTATTGAATCAGGAGGAATAATTCGGTGAAGGAGGGGATTTAGGATATTATTTAGGTAACTGGGAAGATGAGGACCAGTTGACCTGTGTCAACGGATCCGGGTCCACTTATTAGGAGGGGGTCCGAATGAGTCCAACAACTACAAATCAAAAGAAATAAAATAAATAACAAATAAATAGAAAAATAACTAGAAAAGCGAATTTAAATTTAAAAGTTTTCAAAATAAAAGATGTTTATAAAAAAAGTTATTTTTTAGGGATTTAAAAAAATTAAATATATTAATTAGTAAGGTCAAAATAAATAAAAACCTATATTTACAGGTAAAAAATACCTATATGTAAACTATACATATTTTTTATAATTGTTTCTATAGATAAATACATAATTTTATATTTTATTTATTTACATAATAATTAAAGGGATTTAAACATATTGTTATGACTTAATTTAATGAGTTAAATAAATATGGTTATGTACAATATAGGTACAATATACCTGTAATATAAATACAATGATTTTATTTTTAATTATTTTAATTTAATTATTTTTATTTGTATTTTATAAAAATAAAATAAAATATAAATAAAAATATTAAAAATACAATATATGAAAAAAAATGAAGAACGGAAGAAATAAATAATATTTGTACAATATAGACAACTATATGCAATAGCACTCCAAAAAGCTGACTTTCAAATCTAAACTCCAAATTTTATGAACTACCTTCATTTTAAATCTTATTTAATTTCGAACACAATGGAAGTGAGTTTGGTTTATTTTGAGACCGTATGGAGCATATATTGATCTTTCAATTCTGATTTTACGACTTTTCAGAGTGTTGTCTCTCTTATTCTTTACAAGATTTATTTTTGTAATTATTTTTATTATTTATAACTTATTTTTATGTACAAGTTCCAATAAAAACATTATTATTTGAGTTTTTTTGGTGATAAATAAAATAGTTGAAGATATATACATTACGGACAATGATGAATATATACATGTAAAATTTATTTTCTGGAATTTTTTATAGATTGTTGACCCTATCTCCCCCTACTTTATCCCTTGTCGATAGGTCAAGTGAAGACCTACTCTCGGGGTTAGGATCATCATGTATTTATTACATATATACAATCCTCTTCTCTATTTCTTTTTCCTTTATTTATTTAGTTATTTATTTTGGGTTAAAATAATGATAATAATACACTATTTACATATGAATATGTATTATTAAAAAGTGAGAATTAATGCTATTTACAGGTGGTTTGTAAAGGCTTTCAAGCCAAAATAGATGAATAAAGAAGATGAATTAATGATTCATTACCCTCTATACATAACCTTTTCTAGTCCCTTAGCAAGCACTTATTTTAAGAATAAGTGACTAAAAAGAAAAAGGAAAAAGAAAGAACCTAGAACAATTCTGATCTTTAAACTAATCTTCATAAAATCAACGTATGAACCTCGATCAGACCTTTGGATCATTAGGTTGTCAGAACCTTATAGGGAATATGATTTAAGACTCAACGACCTTTAAGTTCCACAAGTCTCTATTAAGTTTGCCTTAACAGTCAGGTCAGAACAAGTCCGCATACGCAAATTCTGATGACTATGAATCTTACTTGTACTGTGAATGTAAAATATAACCCCCACATCTGAAATGACAAAGAACAACCTTCTCTAGCAAGGTGACCCTAATTCCCTAGTCTAGCTACTCTTTCCTTGAGGAGCGAGGTATTTCCTTCTAAGTTCGTGTACATGTTGTATCCACAATCGAAAGGGAAGATAGAAAAATAAGAAAAGAAGTGGAGTGTGACTAATGTAGCCACATCTCCTTGTGAAGCTTGACCAATGTAGCCAAGTTTCCACTAAGATATGCAGATTCTCTAAAGCTCGGACCATTGTGGTCATGTATATGTATTTGGCGCAAGGCTTCTTTTTGGTAAAAATTGCACTGCACCAATTTTTGTGCCCCGATGGATATAGAATCTTTTTTCTGCCCATGTTTTGGGGTCTTAGAAAAAAGTGTGCCATCATACCATTCCTCATTCGAAGCTTCATTTAAACCCACAACATCATGTCTTACATCCATACCACTAGACTAGGTTAGGGTGCACTGGCCACTTGAAGTGGTTGTGTATGTTTCCATCCACGTGCATCTCAAGCTAGTGGATTATGCCCCTCACCACCTCATCTGTGTTGAGCTACATGCAAGGTGCTTGTTCAAGTTAGGTCACTATCTAAAAGAATCAAGCGCGTATATAGAGATATTCTACGTAGACCAATCAAGATGACATGTGAACATAGTCTTATGATCCCAAAGAATTAAGTCGCTTGACTTGAAAAGTCTCAACTCCATTTCCTATAAGGTTCCTCTAAAATCAAGTGGATTAAGGTGACTTTATTCGAAACTAGTTTAATCATCAATACCATTCTAAAAAAAGTGAATGCAAATGCAACCATTTTTTACTGAAAGGATTTTTTGATTTAAATTTTTTTAGAGAGATTTTGTAAATTTTTATGAATTTCATACTTCTCCAATTTTATGTATTTTTAATAGAGATAAAGTATGAGGTATATTTACAAGAATTAAAAAATATTTTATACTCATTCACAAAGGATGTTATACAAAAGATATATACATGGATTATGCAAGTTTTATACAAGATTATAAAAAGAATGCTATTTATAGATTTTATATACAAATTTTACAAAAGAATTTTAAATACAACTTTTATAAAGAATTTCATATATTAAATACAACTTTTATACAAGAGTTTTATTTATAAAAGAATTCTATACACATATTTTACAAGTTATTACAAGTTTTGTTTACCAGGATTTTACAATAACTTTATACACATATTTTACACAACTTTATTTATATACATGATTGAAAAATAATGTACAAAACTAATTTACACAAGAGTTTACAAACAATTTTACAAACCTTTACAATATATTTTACAAAATATTTGACAAAACATTTACAATGAATTATACAAAAGTTTTACAAATATTTTAGAAACCAATTTTCAAACATTTTATTTTCACATAATTTTACAAATAATTGACAAACTAATAATTTTGTAAAATAAACAATTTTACGAAACAATTTACAAACAAATTGTTTTTACAAAAATTTTACAACAATTTGCACAAAAATAAATTTACAAAGATTTTTACAAGACATTAAAAAATTTTACAAAAATAATTACATTTTTTTAAAAATGATTTTTTACAAACTTTTTACAAAACATTTTTATTCCAATAATTAGCCATATTATTAAACACACACAAGTACGAGTTATGGCTAAAGTATGTATACAATATATACGACACCCCCTATCCTTAGTTCAAACTATGTCCTCATAGTGACCAAGAAGCGACAAAGGAAGACATAACTCATGCTAAGTATAGAAAAGTGAAAAGAACCCTATAACGCAATGACTCAAAGAATAATGAATAAAATGAATAGAAGTCAGTGATACCCCCTATACTTGGGATAAAATAATCTTAAATATAGAAGACTATACAAATGGAGAAAACCAAGGAAAAGAATGCACAGACCCAACGACTCGACTTGTCCCCCCTATACTTAGGGTAAAAGATCCCTAAGTATAGAAATGAATGTCAACAAGTTGAGGGACAAGCGAGAGAATAGAAGAAAATAAAATGAAAATAAAGAATATGAATGACACCATTCCCCCATATACTTAGGGTGAAGGATCCCTAAGTATAAGTAACATCAAGAGTAATGAAATAGAACAAAAATAGAATAACTCAAGTCGTTCATCTCCCTTATACTTAGGATCTAACCATCCTAAGTATAACACATAAACACACAAACAAAAAAAAGTTGAATGATAAAAATGAAAGAAAGAATAACACAAAAGGAGTATATACAAGATAAAAATCATCTCATATATCAGACACAGAAAAATTCAAAGAATCGTCATTTGATACCCACGTGGATGGAATCCACAACATACATGAATGTGTCGTACTCTAGATATGGCTTCAGCAACTGTCTGTTAATCACATGCGACTGTGCACCAGATGACAACCCTGAAATGACAATGCTACCGTTGTCACGTACAAACCTCACTATAAAAGGTCCTGACCATTTTCTCACAAGTTTTCCTAAAAATAGCTTTAACTTTACATCAAACAACCACACCTTCTGATTAGGCTCGAAAGTCATTCTCCTAATTTGCTTGTCATGCCATCTTTTGACTTTCTCCTTATACATCAGGCTATTGTCATAGGCATAGTCTCGAAATTCCATCAATCTATTCAGATCAACTTTTCTGTTCTGGCCCGCTCTCTTGGAATTCAAATTGCATACATTGATCACCCACAAAGATTTGTGAATTAACTCTACTGGCAAGTAGCAAGGCTTTTCATAAACCAACGATATGGAGACATACCTAAAGGATGTTAGTAATGTGAGCCCGAGGCGAACCATTCCTGTAATAAATGTTATTGTAATAAATGATTTATCAATAAAAGTTATTGCTTATGTTTCACTCCCTTTCTGAAATTGATTGAATGAATGCACTATAAGGTCCCTCTGTACAATATGGGTTATGTACCATGGCCAACTTGATAATCATACAGCTGTTGATTCGATGATTGAATCATAGAGGCTGATGCTTGGATGAATATCTAAGGAGTTAGATAGAGTACTCATCAAGCATCATCAATGATTGACAAGTAGTGATCTCCAGCCTGAGAAGGAGATGGCAATCTTTTCTCATTAGGCTGATATCTGATCGACCTCTTGATGCAAGTCCTTTGCATGGTAATAGTGATTTGAAGGTATCGGATTAGTTGAGTCAATGGGTTGACTTAACGAGATCGAGATAACCAAAGACCTATGTTAAATACTGTCACAACATAGGCACACATCCTCTGACCAGAGACATATGTATTGATATTGTCTAAGCATGTACATTTGGCAGACCAATAGGTTGATGACCTAACCAAGGTCTATACACCGGCGAGCTGGTGTGCATGTAAGGGCATATGAGTAATACGATCTCTCAAAGGGATCATACAGGTTCACTTATGAACCGGGAGACATGAGCTCACTCATGAGGTATTGGGACTGATCAAATTCCATGCATGGTCGTCATCCTTTAGAAGCATGACATGAATTTGAAGGTAAGATATATGTTTTGTGAAAGTATATGATTTGTACCAAATCCCAAGAACCAAAATTGAGAAACTTAGTGATCAAACCCTGAAGATGACAGTGTAAAAGTGATCTATATCTTCAGGATGATCATAAGTCTTCCAGTATGCAGGATGTACAGGTATTTGGAATACCTGAGGGTGATTTTATCATAAACGATTGCATAACCATGACGCTTCCATTCCGAGGGAGTGATGACACATGTCTGGATTTTAGTGACTCCTCTCATTAGAGAAGTGACCTAATCTTAGTCCATGTACTGGACATTGATCTGAATGAGATTCAGATGCAATGAGAAGATTAGGTTTACGGTCGTGATTTAATCAAGCATCTATGAGAGGTCCATGGGATCTGGATTTGAGATGTGATCTCAATATCCAAGTCACTATACGTGGAACAATACAATCGCCATGTCCTTATCTCCAAGTATATGAGGAGAAATAGCATTGTTCTTGAATGGTTCAAGAATAATTCCATAAGATCTAAGCATTGAGAAATTGATAATTAAATGTGATTTAATTATCATGATGTATGAGGAATTATCCAATATAATTAAATGTGATTTAATTATCATGGATAAGAATAATGCGGATATAAATATCTAATTTTTCATAATATATTATAAATGTGATTTATAATGTATTAGAGAGAGCTAATTATAATTTATATTTGTTAATTAATTATTAATGTGTATTGGATACACATTGTCTAATTAATTGAAAATGTAAATTATATTTTGTTTTGGGTTGTGAATGTGATTCACAATTTTCCAATGTCAAGATTGCAATATTCTCAAAATTAATTGTGAATTATTTTGGTGAATAAATCCCAACAAAAGTTGTTGGAAATAAATAATGGAGAAATTCAAGTAGACGTGCAATCTCATGGAAATCCATGAGATTGCCCCACTTGGAAGGTGGTAGGCGGACCCAATTCCTATATGGAATGGGTGGCCATCCCCCTTGAATGTACATGGAGATGTGATCTCCATGTATATTCTCTCCTTATTTGTTGGTGTAATTTAGGATTGATTTATATTTGATTTTGTCAAATATATTTTAATCTAAATTAAATCACAAGTTGTTGGCTTTTACCAACAACAATCTTGACCATTGGATTGACATGAATCAATCTCATCCATTGATTTTATATGTCCCATGGATTGAGATCCATGGATCCCAAAACCCTATAAATAGAGAGGCATACCTTGCTCTCTTGTACATGTTATTGGTAGCACATCTCTCTCTCTTTTCTCCTCACACGCCAACCCTCTCCCTCTCTCTCTTGGTGGCCGACTACCAAAACCCTAGGGGAGGATTTCGTCGTCGCCTACGCCACCGCGCTGCCGCTTCGACACTCTACGGTTCTCCATCTTCTTGGAGTACTACGCTCACGAAGGAGACGTTCGATCTCGTACGACGAGATCAGGAGATCACCGCGCTTGGATCAACTTGTTGGATTTCGAGGACAACGCGATTCATCTCCGTGCTCGCAAGCCGCTTCTCCAACGATCGGACTTGAGACAGGAGGTCTCTTTTCGTAGAGACTCGATCAACCACGCTTCAAGAGGTATTGCATTATACTTGTTGTGGTTATAGATGAAACGATCCGAGAATCGTTCTTGGATCATGTGGTTTCATCACATGAAAAATTTTAAATTCCGCTGCACCAAACAACTAGTATGACTCGTCGTTCTCCGTCGTATCTGATACGACGCTCACGCTTCCATGATGCGCTTGAGGATTTTTCAATATCCTTCAAATGAGACTTGTAAGACGTACGATAAGCCCATAGAACTGAGTCAAGCATCTGTGACCAATTCTTCTTATCTGGACGAATAAGTTTCTGAAGAATATTCTTTATCTCTTTAATTTAAATCTCAACCAAACCATTAGTCCATGGATGGTAAGGAGACACGACACGATGCCCAATGCCATACGTAACTAACTTTCTGACCTCTCTATTGATAAAGGGGCTTCCCCCATCTGAAATACGAATCTTGGGAATCCCCAACCACGAGATATTGTTGTCCTTGAGGAAATGACAAACAATATGACTATTGTTGGCTCGAGTGGGTATAGTCTCCACTCAATGACTAACATAATCCATGACAAACATGATATACTCAAATCTCTAACTGTTAGGGGATGGGCCCATGAAGTCAATGCCCCAAATGTCAAAAACATCTGAAATATTGATATACTTGAGGGGAATTGTATCTTTGGAACCAATGATTCCTCCCATTCGCTGACAATTAGTACAACCCTTGACATAAGTTGTAGCATCCTTAATAGAATTGGCCACCAGAGGCCACATTGTAGAACGTTAGTTGTCGGTGCTTCACCGAATGGTGTCCACTTACTCTAATATGTAACAATGGTCTAAGGCACTGATGTATTCCCCATGAGGAATGCACTTCTTCCAAATACAATCCGCACCCTCACGAAATAGGTACGGATACTCCCACTGGTAAAAAATGAATCCAAACTAGAACTTGTCGAATCTTACTTTAAAGCAATCTTCCGGATCACGAATGTACGAAATAGGTACGGATCACTAGAACTAGGTGGTGGAATCTTCCGCTGAAGCAATCAAGCTTCAGGGAGAAGGTTTTAGAAGACTTATCTTGGGATTGTAGCGGTAGTGCAAACGAGATGTGGGAGGCAGTAGCATCTTGTATCCGAAAGGTAGCCAAAGAGATGCTAGGCGAGCCAAAAGGAGGAGCTCCGGGTCAAAAGGAGGCTTGGTGGTGGAGTGAAGGGGTGCAAGAGAAGCTAAAAATTAAAAGAGCTTGCTTTAAAGCTATGTCTAAGGATAGAACAGAGAAAACTGTCACAGACTATAAAATAGCGAAGAAGGAAGCAAAGAAGGCTGTAAGAGAAGCTAAGTTAAGAGCTTATGAGGTTTTGTATAAAAATCTCAACTCTAAGGAGGGCCAAAAGGATATATTCAGGTTGGCCAAAGCAAGAGAAAGAAAGACCAAAGACCTTTCTCAAGTGAGATGCATTAAGGACGAGGAAGGTCACGTGCTTGTTACTCAGAAGGATATAGAGACTAGATGGGAGCAGTACTTCCATAAACTTTTCATTGGAGAAGGAAATAGAGAGATCACTTTGGGTGATCTAGCTAGTAGTGAAAGTTACTTGAATCGTGCATGCTATAGACGAATACAAAGAAAAGAAGTAGAGGAGGCTTTGAAGGTTATGAGACCTGGGAAAGGTGTTGGACCAGATGACATCCCTGTAGAAGTATGGAAAGTTTTAGGTGAGCGTGGTTTGACTTGGCTTACGAATCTATTCAATGTTATTTGGCGAAGTAAGAAAATGCCTGAAAATTGGAGGAGGAGTATCGTGGTGCCTCTGTATAAGAACAAAGGAGACATTCAAAATTGTTCAAATTACAGAGGTATCAAGCTGATGAGTCACACTATGAAAATTTGGGAACGTGTGATCGAAAGAAGGTTGAGGCAAGTTTCCCAAGTAAAAGAAAACCAATTCGGATTCATGCCAGGTCGCTCAACTATTGAAGCCATCCATTTGCTGAGGAGAACAATGGAGATTTATAGAGCTAAAAGGAAGAATCTCCATATGATCTTTATTGATTTGGAGAAGGCTTATGATTCCGTCCCACGAGAGATACTGTGGAGAGTTTTGGAGAAGAGTCAAGTACATGTCCTATACATTAATCTCATAAAGGATATGTATGATAGGGCTTTATCTTGTGTAAGAACCCCGACAGGGAAGACTGACTATTTTGATATCAACATTGGTTTACATCAAGGTTCAGCTTTGAGTCCATTTCTTTTTACTTTGATTATGGACGAGTTGACAAGTCACATTCAGGATGAGTTATCTCGGTGTATGTTATTTGCTGATGATATTGTGTTGATTGACGAGACTAGAGATGGAGTAAATGAGAAGCTTGAGGTTTGGAGACATGCATTGGAGACTAAAGGTTTTCGTATAAGTAGGGCTAAGACGGAATATATGGAATGCACTTTTGATGGAAGCAATGGTGAAGGAATCGAGGTGAAGATTGGTGACGATAACATTCAAAAGAGAGATTCTTTTAGATATCTGGGATCTATTTTGCAACATGATGGGGAAATTGATGGAGATGTTACTAATAGAATAAATGCAGGCTGGCTAAAGTGGAGAGGAGCCTCCGCTGTTCTCTGTGATAAGAAAATTCCTTTAAAAATTAAAGGAAAGTTTTACAAAGCAGCCGTGAGACCTGCTATGCTTTATGGTTCTGAATGTTGGCCTGTGAACCATAGACATGTGCAGAGAATGGCTGTAGCAGAAATGAAAATGCTAAGATGGATGTGTGGACATACACGTAAAGATCGGATTCGAAATGATGCAATCAGAAATAAATTTGGTGTAGCTCCGATCGAGGATAAGATGCGAGAAAACCGCTTAAGATGGTTTGGTCATTTGCAAAGAAGGTCAACTGATGCACCGGTTAGGAGACGCGAGTGTTGGGATGTTGAGCCGGCTAAGAGAGGGCGAGGACGGCCCAAAAAGTGTTGGAAAGAGACTATACGAAGGGATCTTAGTTTTTTGGATATAAGTCCGAGATTGACCCAAGATAGATCTGAATGGAGGCGAAGAATCCATGTAGCCGACCCTACTTAATTGTGGGAAAAGGCTTTGTTGTTGTTGTTGTTGTGAAACTAGAACTTGACGACCTTAAGCTTGGGCCAATCTTGTGGAACTTTTTTGGAGACAAGATAGTTCATGATATCACGTACCATGGGAATGAGGCAACATACAAGATCGCCTCATCTGGAAAAGTCTCTGTGATAGGAAGTAGTAACTTCTCAAGAGTCTCTGCATCTGTAATATGAGAAAGGTGATCTGCCAATATATTCTTGACTCCAGGTTTAATATGAATCTCCAAATCAAACTCCTAGAGTAGAAGGATCCATCTGAGTAGATGTGGCTTGACATCCTTCTTACCGTGTAAATTCCTAATGGAAGAATGATCAGTAAATACAACTACCTTTGAACCAAGAAAGTGTGATCTAAATTTTTTAGTGCAAACAAAACTACTAGCATCTCCTTCTCTGAAACGGTGTAATTCTTTCGTGCATCATTGAGAGTCTTGCTAGCATAATGTATATCAAACTGTACTCCATCCCTTCTCTACCCTAATATATCTCCAATTGCATAATCTGAGGTGTAAGAGATCAATTAGGTAGCTGTAGGACAGGGGCTCGTGTAACCAAAACTTTTATCTGATGGAATGACTGGAGAACCTTATCATCAATAATAAACTCAGTCTCCTTGCATAGAAGCTCAATTAAAGGCCGGGCAATCTTGCTGAAGTCCTTTATGAATCACCTTTCTAAAATCCCACATGTCCTAGAAATTACCTTAATTACTTCAATATTGTCGGTGGCTCTAGCTTTGCAATCACATCCACTTTAGCCGGGTCAACCTCCATACTATGTTTGAAGATGACATGGCCCAATACAATCCCATTAGTCACCATAAAGTGACTCTTCTCTCACGAAACCACCAAATTAATCTCATAACAATATTAAAGTACTCGCTCTAAATAAGCTAAACATGAGTTAAAGCTATCTCCATAGATTGAGAAATCATCCATGAAGACCTCAAGGAAACTACCTACCATGTCGGCAAAACGACCAACATACACCTCTTGAATGCAGCGGGAGCGTTATACAATCCACAAGGCATTCGTCTAAAGGCAATAGTGCCAAACGAATAAGTAAACATAGTTTCCTGTTGATCCTCAAGAGCGATTACTACCTGATTATACCCTAAATACCCATCCAAGAAACAAAAAAACTCCTTCCTTGTCAGTCTTTCGACGACCAGGTCAATAAAGGGTAGTGGAAAGTGATTTTTCTTAGTCGCTAAGTTCAGACATCGGTAATCTACGCAGATAACCATGAAGTGGGTACTCGGGTCAGAATCTCCTCACCTCGATCATTCGTCACAATAGTAATCCCAGATTTCTTCAGGACCACATGCAACAGATCGACCAATTTGGAATCATAAATGAGATAAATAAAGTCACCTTCGTACCACTTCCTGATCTCTTTCATGACAACATCTCAAAGATTAGGATTCATACGATGATGAAACTCATGGGACAACTTGTTGTTATATACTAAGCACATATGATGCGAGCACAATGCTAGATATATCCCACAGAGATCCGAAATCTTCCAGTATATGGCCTTGCAGTTTCTCTTGAGAATCTCTAGCAAGCAAGATTCTTGGTCGTCGTTCAACTGCAAATTGATGATGATCGGAAATATTTGAGGCTCACCCGTAAGGAAGGAATACTTCAATGTTGAAGGTAATAACTTAAGATCAGAATCAAAATCAACTTTCTTTTTATTCACATCAAAATCATCATATACATATGGACAACCAAACTCAGACTAGACAATGTCATCTGTAACATGTAAAGGACAAGAAAAACCATCTCGGGCTACTTTTTCTGCTAAAGAAGAAGAATTCACGACGCGTGAGCTTGTTGGACATGCGAGCCCACGGCGAGCCATTATGCAATAAATGTTATTGCAAATATCATTCCCTGGTCTGAAATGAAGAATAACTAATTTGCATAATAGGTCCCTTAGTACAATTAGGTTATGTACCATGGCCATCTTGATAATCATACAGCTGTTGATTCAATTATCGAATCATAGAGGCTGGTGCTACGATGAATATCTAAAGAGTTAGATTGAGGGCTCATCAAGCACCATCAAATGATTATTAAGAGATGATCTCTAGCCTGAGAAGGAGATGACAATCCTTTCTCTGAAGGCTGATATCTAACCAACCTCTTGATGCAGGTCCTCTGCATAGGAATAGAGATTTGGAGGTGTTAGATAAGTTTGGTCAACAGAGTTGACTTAACGAGATCGAGATAATCAAAGTCCTTTATCATATGCTGTCATGATATAGGCACACATCCTCTAACCGGAGACAAATGTGTTACTATATATCTGAGTATGTACATTTGGCAGACCAATAGGTTGATGACCTAATAAAGGTCTATACACTGGCGTGCTGGTGTGCATACAAGGGCATATGAGTAATACGATCTCTCAAAGGGATCATACAGGTTCATTTACTAAACCGAAAGACATGAGCTCACTCATGAGATATTGGGAACAATCAAATTCCGCACGCGGTCGTCTCGCTTTGGAAGCCTAACTGAATTTGTAAGGTCTGATATATACTTTTGGAAAGTATATGATCAACACCTAGGTATGATATATGCTTTTGGAAAGTATATGATCGATACCAACTCCCAATGATCGAATGAGAAACTTAATAATAAATCCTTGAAGTAGATAATGTAAAATTGATCTTATACTTCGAGATTATTTTGGGTCTTTCAGTATGCAGGATGTACATGTATTAAGAATACCTGAGGGTGATGTGATCATAAACGATTGTATAACCATGACGCTTCCATTCCTAGGGAGTGATGAAACGGGTCTGGATTTTAGTGACTCCTCCCAGTAGAGAAGTAATCTGATCTTGGTCCAAATGTTGGACATTGATCTAAATGTGATTCATATGCAATGAGAAGATTAGATTTGCATTCTTGATTTAATCAAGCATCTATGGGAGGCTCGAGATCTAAATTTAAGATGTGATCTTAATATCCAAGTCATTATACGTGGAACAATACAATCTCCCTATCCTTATCTCCAAGTATTCACGGAGAAAGCACATTATCCTTGAAAGAGTTCAAGATAATTTCATTGTTGATATAAGTATCCGAGCATTGAGAAAATGGATAATTAGATGTAATTTAATTATCATGAATAATATACATTTGATTCATATTGTAAGGAGAGTTATCTTGGATAATTAAATATGATTTAATTATCATAAATAATACGAATTTGATTCATATTATAAAGAGAGTTATCTTAGATAACTAAATGTGATTTAATTATCGAAGATGTAAATAATGTGAATGTGATTCACATTATTTGGGCACATGAGAATAAAGATCCAAGATGATTAAATGTGATTTAGTTATCATGGATATGAATAATGTGGATAACACTATCCATATTAATCATATATATTATAAATGTGTTTTATAATATATAAGAGAGAGAGAGAGAGCAATTTGAAATTTACATTTGTTAATTAAATGTTGAAGTGAATTGGATACACATTGGACAATTAATTGAAAATGTAATTCACATTTTATTTTGGGTAGTGAATGCGATTCATAATTTTTCAATGGTAAGATTGCAATATTCACAAAATAATTATGAATTATTTTTGTTGAATAATTTACAACAAGTATTATTGTAAATCTTGGAGATTTCCATGGAATAATGTAATCACATGAGATATCATGAGATTACATGAGACTGCCACCAAATCCTATATTATGGAAGGAGACAATCTTCATTCTATTATCTCCATGCTTGATTGATTTAATTTGGGATTAAATAATATTGATTTATCAATATATATTTAATCTAAATTAAATTAATTGTTGTTGGTTTTTACTAACAAAATCTTAGCCATTGAAAGAAACACAAATCAATGTGAGCCATTGGATTTGTGTTGCCCATGGATTGAGATCCATGGATCCCAAAATATTATAAATAGAAGGGCACCGCTTGCTCTTCATATGCTAATGAGAAATACAAGGCTCTCTCTCTCTCTCTCTCTCTCTCTCTCTCTCTCTACACGCCATCCCTCTCTCTCTCTCTCACATGGCCGTCCGCCATGGATGCCCTAGAGAGAGTCTCCATCGTCGCAGCATCGTCATCATGCTGCCGGATCATTTTCTCGTGGATCTCTGTCTCCTTCGGTGCACCTCGCTCGTGAAGAAGATGTCGGATCTCGTATGTTGAGATAAGGAGATTCGTCGCTTGTATCATCAACATGGATTTGCGAGAAGCACGTGTTTCATCAACACGCTCGCAAGCGTCTCCTCTGTCGGACCAGACTTGAGACAGGAGGTCTCTTCATTTAGAGACTCGATCGCAACCACGCTTCAAGAGGTAATCCTACTACTTGTTTGTGGTTTAGATGAAACGATCCGAGAAGTGTTCTTGGATCATGTTGTTTCGTCACATCAATTTTTTTTAATTCTCGCTGCCTCGAGCGACTAGTGCGACTAGTCGCTCCCGATCGCATATGATGCGATCCTCACGCTTCCGTGATGCGCTTAAGGATCTCCCCAATATCCTTCAGAGCTCTCCTCCATGGCTAACTCGGCTCTGCATCTCCCATTATTGTATTTTCGGGCCTTTAGATTTTCGTATTTTTTGGTATTTTGGTGAAGTGGATGCTCCTCCATCGACTGCAATGCTCTATCTCTTCTCACTAGATGAAAAAGGCAAATAAGAAGATGAGGCTTGATCAACGGATTTATTGCCCAATCCCAATGGTGCTGGCTGTGGTAATGTCCTACCACTCCTGAGAGTGACAACATTAGATAAACATGAAAATCAGAAATCATACCTGTCTCGGGAGTGGTTGGATGATGTGCTATCTGCTCCTTATTACAGCAAAAACGGTTGGGATTGGCTTCGACCTGGGCTGGTATGATAGTCTTCGTAGTTGTTAGGTCATTAAGCCTTTGGTTAATATCACCCATGTTCTTCATCAGCTAGACAAGATAGTCAAGCGCTGGGTTCACCGAGGGTGTGCCTCTGGCTGCTCAAAAATTAGGGGTCGCTGAGATTGGAAGTGTGGAAGCTGTTAATACCCAGAATAGGTAGAATGTGCTAAATATTGATACCGAGGAGAAGGATGTGAATACTGCACATGATGCTGGTGGTATGGCCGATATGAATATGAGGGTTGCGTTTGCTGAAATCTATGTCTCCATGTCTGGAAGTGAGGTGGATACTGAAAGTGAGGCTGAGGTTGGTGCTGGTATTGTCTACCTCTTTGAAATTGATGAACTGGCCTAGGGATGGCCTGTGAACTCAACTGCGACGGTCCTGGCAGACGTGTCTGGCTGCACTGTGCACCTCTCCAAATTCCATTCACCTCTTGTATCCGAGGTAGAGGTGGAAACCGTGGCTCTGAAAAATATGGAGTCTCCTGATAATACAACATCATATATGTTGGAGTATGCTGCTGAACCAGATCTGGAGACTGCATGTAGTAAACATGTTGAACTGCAGGAGTGATAACCGCCTCCGCACCCTATGTTAATTCGGTCAAGTTAATGTCCAAATTAATTAGATGTCGTTCGTTGCAGTCGGATACGAGAGGGCTAATCAAAAACCACTTAAATTAGATTTGAGTTAATTTTAAGCGACAATATTTTTTTTATTTGGTGAAGTCCAAGGTCGAACTCAGGGAGGCAGCTGTCTCCTTAGGTGAATTCTAAGCAAAGTTCTAAGGTTCGATTTTCAGAAGGGAATTTTTTTAAGTCTTTTTCGGTTTTTTATGCAAGACACATGCAAAATCGGCCACTTTACAAGTTAAATCAGAAATATGATCAAATTAATTCCAAAAATTATGAAACTTGGCCAGATTATGAAATGTGATGAAATTAAGCTACCCTAACTTTTTTAGAATTTTCTGATGCAAGGATAATAAAAAATGCAGACTTTAGTTAAAATGACTAAACCAATTTTAATAATTACCAAACGATTATATTTCTCAGAAATAAAATTAATCCAAGTAGGTCTAAGCAAGAGCTATCCAAATCAACTTGAATCTCGTTAAAATACTTCACGGTTGATTAACTAAAAATCGATTAAGGTTTTCACTAAATGATTTTTCTATGACAAACTACATGTGCAAATGATGTGAATTTTGGATATGTTGTAGCATAAACGTAGATCTACCAACTTCGATTTTTTGGAGATTTTTAGATACGAAGACAATGCGCAATAAATTAAACAATCGAAATGAGCAAAATATTGCAATTTTCCACTAAATTAATTTCAATAAATACTCTGCAAATCAGAAAAATACAAATAAGTGATAAAAAGGTAGAACAAGAGTTATACTACACAATGCAACTTTCAGAATTAAAAATGGATGACAGAATGGCAACAAAATAAACGTGTAAATGCAAGGGTGTGAATGCACTACAGAGAAAAGAAATATGAGCTGAAATGAAGCACAGGGCTTTACATGCAATACTCGGAAATCTGAAATTTTTTTAAAAACTTGCAAAGGGGTGCGAAGTGTCCCCTTTGCAAATTCCCAATTGTTTATTCTCCGATAGACCTTCAATGTTTTTGGCTTGAAACAGAGGAGGTTCTTCTTCAAGGTGAGCTCTTTCTTGAGCGGCCACTACGTGGGCACGCGCCTGGACGGAGGCCGGCGTCGGCTGGTGGCCAGAGGACGGAGGGCTCGAGCACGCCGCACAGCTGAGGGGCGTGAGGTGGGTCGCGTTAACAATGGGGCACGCGTCAGTCCTGTGCACGGTGGCACGGGCGGCTTGGGGTGGCAGCGGGCTGCGCGGCCTAGAGCTGCTGACGTTTGCGCGCGGCCGCGCCGCACCTGGTTGG
The DNA here is from genome assembly GCA_037367405.1 of Ottelia alismoides. Classification (NCBI taxonomy): domain Eukaryota; kingdom Viridiplantae; phylum Streptophyta; class Magnoliopsida; order Alismatales; family Hydrocharitaceae; genus Ottelia; species Ottelia alismoides. The sequence goes on from JAZKJV010000793.1 coordinate 885,194, forward strand.
AGAGGCACGCGCGAGGGCGAGCGGACGGAGCTCGATGGCGCGGTGGTTGGAGCAGCTGGGGACGCCGTGCTGACGAACGACTCGAATGGCTGGGGCCTCTCTGTTGGTGGCACGTGCTTGGCTGTAGCAGGAGGTGGCGTGGCCGATGCTTGGCCGCGCGAAGTTGCTCAGACGTTGGCGGAGCGGGGGTTGCAGCAGTGGGGGCGTTTTGGTGATGGAGGAGTGGCCGGAACTGCTGGACAGTGCGGCGGCTTGAGGCGGAGAGGATGACCGGCGCCGTTGACGACGAGGGGGACGGCCGACACACGACCAAGGGACGTCGGGGTAGAGGAGGAGTCGAAGGTGCGATTGGTCGCTGATGGTGTGTGTGTGGGCTTGTGAGGGGAGGAAGAAGAAGCACGGGGGCTTTCACCACCTCCCCTGTTTCTCATGCATTTGTTTAACGGAGTTTAAATTTTGGATTAACTGATTGATGAAATTTCCTCCGAAAAATAAATAAAAATCACCGTTGCGTTCACAACGTGTGATTTGTCCGTAGAAACACAATTTGTTTGGCGATTTGATGAGTGGATGTGGGTGAATCGAGGAGAGAGAGAATGAAGAGAAATGAATTTGAAGAAGAATAAGGAAGAAGAAGTTACCTGTAGATCGTGGATGGGTGCCTGGGGAAGAGCTCGATGATGAGCTCCTGTCTTCGCTCGATGCAGCGGCGATGCAGAGCTCGAGCAACTCGAAAAGGAGCTGCGGCAAGGGAAGATCCCTTGGATCTCGCCTAAAGCGCAAAGGTCGTCGTCGACTCAAGCTCCACACCCGGAGCTCTCACCAAGGGAGAGGAGCGAGATGGGCCTATACTTCTCTAGATTGGTGGATGGGTGCGACGATGGCCGATGGTGGAGTACTTAAAGGGTGAAGTAGAGGAGCGGCCTGGTGATGGAGCGAAGTTCATGGAGGTAGTGGGGCGTAGCTGGCGATCGACGTGGGAAATGAAGTGACTGGCGAGGATGACGGATGAGTGGGGAAGGACGTGGAGTGATTGGTGGTCGGAGATGGTGGTAGGCGTGGTGGAGAAAATAGAAAGGGGGCGGCTTGTTTCGCAAGGGCGAGATCGTGGGAGAGAGGCGATCGGAGGTAGGAGACGAGGCCCTGGCCGTTGGATCTTGGGATCCAACGGCCTAGATCAAAGCGCGAAGGGACGTATAGGATTAGATCAAGGCAAGGTGATAAGAGGCCGTGATGGCGCCACGTGGAGTGAGCTGGGCGAAGCGCGAGCGAGCGGTTGAGATCAAGTCAAGGCGATGCGATCTGAGGGTGCTGAAGCTGCCACGTGTCGTGGAGGGGCAGCGGCGTGAACGAACGGATGGGATGAGGAGTTGAGGTTAATCGAGCGGTTAGGATCCGAGAGCGGATTGAGCGGCTTGGATGAGAAGATCGCGGGCGTGATCAAGCGGTGTACACGCCGCCACGTGGCGAGCTCTGGTGAGGGCGCTAACGTGCGGCGTAGATTAAGGGCAAGAGATGATCGTACGGCAGGGAATTGAGGTGCACGTGGAAGCAGCTAAGCCGTTGGATCTAGAGGGAAATCCAACGGCTGTGGCTGCGGGCGGATGAGGCAAGGGCAGCGGGCCACGTGGCTCAACCAGAGGGCGCCACGTGGCCTGCTGTGAATGGCTGGAAGAAAATATATGTGTAGAGAGAAGAGGGGGTCGAATTTGGAAAAACTCAAAACATGAAAGTTGTAGATCTCGATGAGATCTATAAGTTTCATGTTGACCAAAGACGGAGATGAGGACAAATATGATACATAAATATAAAGATACAAATATACATATATGTAGTATACAAAGTGGCCCAAAAACCCAACTTTCTCATACGAGCTTCAAATTGGATGAAATTAGTCTCATTTTAAAGGTCTTTTAATGTGGAGTATTCTACGAGTAAGTAGACCTATTTCGGAGTTTGTATGAGGAATTTATGTGCATTTTAGTGTACAGGGGTTCTAGGGCTTTATTGACTAATTTACAAGGGGGATTTTTGGCCTTCTTCCCTATATTATTAATTAAGGAGTACATACTAGAGGGAAGAGGTTATTTTAGTAAGTGGATATTTTACAAGGGATTTTTGGCTTCTTATTTAAATGCAAATGCACTGCTAAAATGTATGTATAATGTATGTATGCATGAATGCTATTTATGCATCATAAAAGAAAATATGCCTCTATTTACTCGGGAACAAGGCTCTATTTTTGACTTTTGAAGTGGTGAATCACAGATTCATCAACCCCCTATACTTAAACCTTGCTCGTCCCCGAGCAACTAAATGAAATGCAAGAGTGAAATGATTTTGAATTCCATACCAAGGTCATGAACAAAAGTTAAAAATGGAGCTTGACTCGACCTTTGGATTAGTTGTGTGGCGGAACCTTATTTGGACCTGAACTTAAGACCTAACAGACTTCAAGTTCCACAAGTCTTCTATTCAAGACTCCTCGATAGTCAGGTCAGAACAAATCCTCAAACGCAAATTTCTGATGACTATGATTCTTACTTGTACTGTGTAAGTGATATGTAACTCTCCACATCAGAAATGGCTCGGAACCAGCCTCCTCTAACAAGGTAACTCAATAACCCGATCCAGTAACTCTTTCCTCAAGGAGCGGGGTATTCCCTTCTAAGTTCAAGTGCGACCAACTCAAGAAGAGGGGGTAGAGAAAAGAATGGACGGTAGCCAGTATAGCGACCTATCCCGGGATGCCTGACCAGTGTAGCCAAGTCATCCAGCTGCATTTCTTTACTAGTATACAGTCTCCGACAGGTATTTTATTTTCTCTTGGACCTATCTGATTTTTTTGGAGTTTTTGCAATTTTTGTCAACAATGTGCAGCATGTACATCAGGAGTTTTTCCTCTTGAGCCAGTAGACTATCCCTCTTTTGAAGCATTATTGCAACCCACAACATCCTGTCCTTAGATGTCAACACCACCAGACTAGGTTGAGATGCACTACCCTCCCTAGAGGAGGACGGATGTTTCCACCCGTGTGCTACTCCAAGCTAAAGGATTCTACCTCCTCACCACCTCATCAATGAAGAGCTACGTGTATAGTGCTTGTCCAAGTTAGGTCACTGTCTAAAAGAATCATGTGTATGCACGAGATATTCTACTTAGACTAATCAAGATGACATGTGAACATAGACTTGCGGACTCAAAGATTTAAGTCACTAGACCTGAGAAATCTTAACTCCAGTTCCTATAAGGTTCCTCTGAAATTAGGTGGATTAAGGTCAAATCGAGTCCATCCTCAATATCTACTCATAACTTGGTTCAGAACCCACTAGCTTTTCACTTTGCATATGCAAGATATGCTGATGAGATGTGGATGACATGCTATGAAAATGCAAGACTATTTTTTTATGCAGAGATGATATGCAAGATTAAATAAGAAGCCTATTTTCAATTTTCAATTTTTTTTATTTTTTATTTTTTTCAACTGTTACCCACCCGTAATTATTGCAAAATATATACAAAATACGCGAAAGTACGAGCTATGGGTATAATACATATGTAATATATACACGCCCCCCTATACTTAGCGTGTGCTATGTCCTCGGAGCACGAAAGCGACTAAAAAGATATAGCTCGGGCTAAGCGTAGGAGAGCTAAAATAACAAAAAGTATAGAAGTCGTCCCGCCCCCCTATACTTAGGCTCTGGCAGCCTAAGTGTAGAAGAAGATCAGAAATGGGGCGGACGAGGAAAAGAGGAGAAATGAATGGGTATATACATGGCGGGCATCGGTCCCCCCTATACTTAGGCTCTGCTCAGCCTAAGTATAGGACAGGAGTGAGTATGAGGACCAATGTGATCTGGAGAATGTACAAAGAACCGACTCAAGTGACTCCTCCCCCCTATACTTAGGATCTGGTCATCCTAAGTATAGTCCAAGATAGTTATGTAACGAGACGGGGATGAGTTATTAGAGTCGCAGGAGAAAGGATAGGATGTACAAGAATGATGATATATACAGATGAGTCGGTCTGAATCTTTCGAGATGCTGCGGATGGCTGGAGTTCACTGCTGCAAGGTCTCATACACGGCTCGAGGTGTATCTGCTGTATCTGTCTCGCGCATGAATACAATCTCCTCAACATGGACTAACTGCTCATTGGATTCGACGAAGTGCTTCAACAGCTGTCCATTCACTAGGAATGTCGGTGCGTCATCTGCGAGATCTGAGATCTCGACACATCCACTATCATGCACCGTACGGACGATAAATGGGCCTGTCCACTTAGACTTCAGCTTGCCTTGGAAAATCTTCAGCCTAGCATTGAACAACCATACCTTCTATCCAGGAACAAAGGTCTTTCGTCTGATATATCTATCATGCCAACGCTTCACCTTATCCTTGTATACCAAACTGTTGTCATATGCGCGGTTTCTGACTTCCACAAGCTCATTCAGATCCATGTCTCTCTGTTTCTGACCCAGGTGTGTGTTCCAATTGACCTTCTTGATTGTCCATTCTGATTTGTGCACTAACTCTGCGGGCAAGTGGCACGGCTTTCCGAATACCATTCGGAATGGGGAGGTGCCTAACGGTGTCTTGTAAGCCGTCCTATACGCCCAGAGGACTTGATCCAAGATCTGAGACCAGTCCTTCCTGTCCGGGCGGACAAGCTTTTGCAATATGGTTTTCACCTCCCTATTTGACACCTCAGCCATACCATTGGTTTGTGGGTGGTAAGGACTCGCGACACGGTGTTCGATGCCGTAGTCCTTCAGGAGTTTCTTCACCTCCCGATTCACAAAGTGGTTACCTCCGTCTGATATCATCATTTTGGGGATCCCGAACCTAGAGATTATGTGCTCTCTGATGAATTTGCTGACAGTCCTGCTGTCTGCGGCTCGGGTCGGGATGGCCTCCACCCATCTTGACAGATAGTCTACCGCAAGAAGGATATATTCGAACCCGTGGCTGACAGGGAATGGGCCCATGAAATCGATGCCCCAGGCATCAAAGACATCACAAATGATGACCGGCTGCATTGGCATCTCATCCTTGGAACCAACGGTTCCTCCCATTCTCTGGCAAACTGGGCACGACTTCGCGAAGGCGGTGGCATCGCGAAACAGAGTCGGCCAGTAGAAGCCACACTGAAGTACCTTCCATGCGGTCCTCTTCCTGGAGTGGTGTCCTCCTGCCTCCAAGATGTGGCATAAAGAAAGGACACTCTGGTATTCCTCCTGAGGAATACACAGTCTCCAGATACAATCCGATCCTTCAAAGAAAAGGATTGGATCCTCCCAATGGTAGTGTCTAGTGTCCGACTTTAGTCGGTCGATTTGGCTCTTGGGCCAATCTTCGGGAACTTTCTTGGAGACAAGATAATTCACGATATTGGCGTACCATGGGAGTGAGTCGATAACAAAAATTGACTCGTCAGGGAAGGAGTCTCGAATTAGTGAAACCTCGGAAGTATTAAGATCTTCGAGACGAGAAAGATGATCGGCCACTAATTCTTCTTTCCAGGTTTATCACGGATGTCCAAATCAAACTCCTGGATAAGTAAAATCCATCGAAGAAGACGCGCCTTCGCGTCCTTCTTCGCCATCAAATACCGTAGTGCCGTGTGGTCAGTGAACACAGTTACCTTGGATCCAATTAGGTGAAATCTGAATTTGTCCAAGGCAAACACTACTGCAAGCATTTCCTTTTCCGTAACTGTATAGTTACGCTGAGCAGTATCAAGCACTTTGCTTGCGTAGTGAATTGCAAAAGGGACGCCATCTCTTCTTTGTCCCAACACAGCCCCAACAGCATAATCAGAGGCGTCCGTCATGATCTCAAAAGGTAGAGACCAATCTGGGGCTTGTAGGATGGGTGCGTCCATAATCATTCCTTGTAAAAGCTTAAAGGCCTCAAGACATTTGTGATCTATAACAAACTCCATGTCTTTGCCTAAAAGCTCAGTTAGCGGTCGGGTAATCTTAGAAAAATCCTTAATAAATCTCCGATAAAATCCAACATGCCCGAGGAACGACTGCAACTGCCTTACGTTGGTTGGTGGCTGGAGTCGTCTGATCACGTCCACCTTGGCAGGGTCAACCTCCATTCCTCTCTTGGAGATGACATGCCCCAACACTATGCCCTCCGTCACCATGAAGTGACTTTTCTCCCAGGATAGCACCAGATTAACCTCACAACTTCTTTTGAGGACTCGGTCCAGATTCCTAAGACAGGAATCGAAAGAATCGCCGTGGACCGAGAAGTCATCCATGAAGACTTCCAGGAATTCGCCGACCATTTCGGCGAATACAGCAATCATGCACCTTTGGAAAGTACCTGGAGCATTGCATAGCCCAAAAGGCATGCGCCTGAAAGCATAGGTACCAAAGGGGCATGTAAACGTGGTTTTTTCCTGGTCCTCTGGAGCTATGGCTACTTGATTGTAGCCCGAGAACCCGTCTAGGAAGCAGAAGAACTTTTTTCCCGCTAATCTTTCTAAAATCTGATCAATGAACGGTAGGGGGAAATGATCCTTCTTCGTTGCGGCATTTAGGCATCTGTAATCCACACAGACGCGCCACGACGTGGGTACTCTCGTCACGATCTCCTCTCCGTCCTCGTTGGTGGTCGTCTGAATTCCCGACTTCTTCGGGACAACATGGATTGGGGCCACCCACTTAGAGTCGGAGATTGGGTAAATGAAACCCGCATCGCACCATTTTTCTATCTCCTTCTTCACAACCTCTCGTAAATTTGGATTCAATCGGCGTTGGAATTCATGAGAGGGTTTGGCTTCATTCTCCAAGTAAATATGGTGCGATCACAGAGCGGGATTTATCCCGTGGAGATCGGAAATGCTCCAGCCTATCGCCTTGCGGTTCTTCTCCAGGATCTCTAGCAAGCGAGATTCCTGCTCCTCGGTCAATTGCGAACTGATGATGACCGGGAATTTCTTGTCTTGGCCCGCAAGGAAGGCATACTTTAGAGTTGTGGGTAAGGGTTTGAGCTCAGGAATAGTGTGATCGTCTAAGAAATCTGGCTCAATCTGCTTTGGCTCAGTGTTGGAAGTGGCTGGATCGTTCTCTGTGATAGCTGCCACCAAGTTCGGCTCTAGAGTCGGATCGTCAAAGGTCTCCATACAATCGGCAAACGCCTCGTCCGACTCGTCATCCTCATCTTCCGATTGTCCTAGAGATGTAAGGACTGACAGGCCCAACTGGGCCTCTACGTCATCGAAGATGTAGGGCGATGCAGGCTCAGAGTTGTACTCGTTCCTGAGGATCTCGCAGACTGACTCATGCACTGGATCATCTTCGGAGGAGATGGACATATCGGTGCTGGATGGGTTCTGTCTCCATGGCCCAACTAAGTCTACATGCTCGCAGTCTGTTCCGGTAGAAGAGTACTCGGTGCTGGATTCGGAATCCGGTCTCTGCCATCTTGTCTGCTTCATTTCAAGTTCCTCATCTCCGCCTGGAGTTTGGAACTGAATCTTCCCATTCTTATAGTCAAATAAGGCCCCTGCTGTTCTGAGGAAGGGCCTACCTAGAATGATCTGGGAATCTCTCCAATTACGAGGGGTTTCCATATCCAGAACAGTGAAGTCCACCATGTATTCTTGCCCCTCGACTTTGATCACAATGTTCCTTAATTCTCCTTGGGACCTCTTGGTTGATTTGTCAGCAAACTGTAGAAGAGCTCTAGATTTCCTAAGAGGTCCGAGATTAAGCCGCTCATAGAGGGCTGTAGGCATCAGATTGATTGAGGAACCATTGTCTAGGAGAGTGCATGCAAACGCGATGTCATCAACATGACTCATTACATAATGTGCACCCATGTCTCTTCGTTTCCTAGAAAACGAGTTCTTTATTGCACAAGTCGTGGCTAATGATAACACGTGTTTCTCAACACGGCTTTTGGTCTTCCTGCTAACCCTAGTAGGTGTGCATCTTACCTTAAGGTATTTTTGGAATGCAGGGGTCATTTCCACGAACTTGTCAAAAGGGATTGTGACCTTGATGTGTTTATTACAGAATTCAGCCATCTCAGGGTCATCTTTTTGGATTTTTTTGGTTTTCTTCTTTCCACCCTTGAGAGCTCGGGGGAAAGGGATTATTGACTCCAACTCAGGTTCTGAAACTGAAATATTCTCATTAACTTCTGGAACTGAGTTCTTAACAGGACTCTGACTCTGATACAGACTAGGACTCTGACTATGACTGAAAAGAAAATACTAAGGCGAAATCGGTGACGCTTCTTCCATGACTGCTGGACGATCCTCCTCAGATGGAGGTGCGGGCTCTCCATCGGTTTCGTCTGACTCCATGCGAATGCGAGAATATTGCTTCGAGGACTCAGATGTCCTCTTCTTCTGCCGGCGATGATGGTGGTGATGTTCCTCCTCTTCTTCCTCCGAGTTCTCCTCAGGTAGAGTGTCGGAGGCTCCTTCCTTCTGCGCCCGTACCCGATCAGGTATGGTCACGGTCCTTCCGCTCCTGAGGGACATATGATTTACATTATCGTACGAAAGGATCTCATGTTCAGATAAATAATTATCTGAATAGTATACCTGATCTGGAGGTCGGTTCTGACCCTGGTGTAAGCTGTTCGGGTTGGCCTGAACCTATGTGGGAATTGGGGTCTTTGGCGCCATCTGTTGGTCCTGGGCATGAGAGACCCGATTGATGTCGGTTCTCATGTCCAGGTAGTCATTCTGTATCTGCTGGACCCTATCAGACAGGGTCTGGATCGCCAAGGTGAGAGACTCCAATTCGGTGGGCGGGGCTTGCTGCTGTGTAGATGCGGTTCTGTATTGGCCCTGCTGGCCATGCCGATATTGCTGCTGCTGATGGGACGGTGCTGGCCCCTGCTGATAGGTGCGCTGCTGCTGCTGGTACCCCTGTTCTGGCCTGGACTGAAAGCGCGGTATGGGAACGGGCCTGGTTTCTTGGTAGACTGGGGATGGACGGTGTGGCTGATCCTTCCCCATTTCGATCTGCCTGACCATCGGGTCACGGCTATACCAAAGCCCGTTGATCTCGTACACTGGCGGAGGCTCCTCGTATCCCGTCTCCACTTGTGGGGGTGCATGCTGGTTCTGCTGGGTGTAAGTTTGGTCCCAGCTACTCTGAGACCCCGGTGCCTGTTCCTGTACAAGATGGACTCGATGTACAGGTACATGTGGTGCAGAAGGGGTAGGCAGCTTGATCTTAGCTACCTTCTCAAAGAGTTCCTCCACTTGCTTCGGTAGGCTCGAAAGAGACTCCATCTCCGCGACTCTCTTATGGATCTGCTCGACCATAGTAAGCTTGTCGGCAATCATCCCCATGCTGGGGATGAGGTCATCAGTCAGATCTGCTACAGTCCTTCGAGTTGTCTCATGGGATAGGATTGAGGGAGACAACTGATAGGCCCTTGTGGCCTGCGACCTGTCGGTTTTTGCCATCTGCTCCAGGATCTTCCATATGGCGTGCTCGTTCTTGTTCAGATAGCTTCCTCCACAGGCGGCGCTAACTAACCCCTGCAGCTCCGGGGTTAGACCACAGAACAAGGTCTGGACTAAGATCGCCTTCGAAATGCCGTGGCATGGGCATTTCTGCACTAAATCATTGAACCTGTCCCAAGCTTCATGGAAAGGTTCACTGGGTCCTTGAGCGAAGCTGGCGATCTTCGTTCTCATCTGGTTAGTCCTACTGAGAGGGTAGAACTTTTCAAGAATAGATCCTTGAACTGCATCCAGGTAGTACATACCACCCCTAAGTTCTTCAGCCAATGAGCAGCCTTATCACCTAAGGCAAAAGGGGTGGCCTTTAGTCAGATATAATCTTGGCCAACATTGGGATGGCTAAGATTGTTGCACACCAGTTCGAAGTCACGGAGGAAAGTGTATGGTTCTTCAGTGAGGTTTCCGTTAAACTTCGGAAGCAGACTAAGGAAGTGGGGCTTCAGCTCAAATGCCTGGGCGGGAACTGCGGGTGCTAACCAGTTCTGAATCTCGTTCTCCGTCGGGTTGTAGGTATCGACCATTGGTCGGTCGATTCCTCCAGCTACAATAATCTGTCCCATCCGCGCCGTAAGATCTGCATTCTTCTGTTCGGCTTCGGCAAGGCGAGCAAGAATCTGTCGTATCTGGTCCTCATCCGGTGGCATCCTTGGCAGCATCTTGTCCTCTAATTCTGGGGATTGGGAAATAAGATCTGTGTTAGAGGTAAAATTAAGGAAGGGATTACCGAGGCAATGGTCTTCCTCGGTAATCTCGGAGGAGATGAAAGGGTTGGTTTGAGAGTAACCACCCTGAGCATGAGGGAACCAGGACTCAAGAGGGTCATGAGTCCTGGGTGGTCCAAGGTGCGCTTGGACCGATGAAGATGAGTTACTTGGGGGACTCATAGAGAGATTGGTGAATAATGCGTCGAGATCTCCCCAGTCACTCATCTTGATGAAGCGAGAAGAAGATAGGATTTTACTCCTACCTGAAGTAAGAAAAAATCAATCCAAGACCCTGGGTTCACACTCAACACAGTGAAGGACTCGAAATCGAGTCCAATTAATCTTGTAGTTTTTAAGTGTGATTTTTAAGCAAAATAAGCAAGGATTACGCAGCCTATATGGAAGTCGGCTCAGAGCCGGATGCGTCTTCCCTGTTTAACCTGTCGCCTAAGATACCACCGCTCCTTCCTTTCTTCGCTCCTATCCCAAGCCGATGGATTCAATGACCACGTCCCTATCTACCTGCAAGCAGGCGGAGGCTGACAAGGCCGGAACTTCACCCCGGGGGGTTACTGGCAGCTTGTCGCAAAGTACCGCAATTTCGCCCCTATCTACCTGCGACAGGCAGAGGCTACTTGGTACTAGTCAAAGAATCTGAAATTATTCGACTTGTGATATTTGCTAGGATCAGTTATAACGTGATATGGAAGGCGGGGATTTGGGATCTGCCTTAAGGTGTTCACACACACTCAAGTACCCTCACTCAGCCTGAAAACAAGGTCGGGGATTAATCTCCCGCAAACAATTTTCAAATTTTATTCTTTTTTTTGGTCAATACTGTTTAGCAGTCCTGGTTTTAAGATAGGTTATCACTGATTAAGTCCACCACACAGCACGCCTATCGGACAGTCCCAATTTCCTTTTAGTTTAAATGTGAAAATCAGAGGGGGAAATCGAGAAAAGCCAATGCAAGTAAAAATCAATGATGCGTATGCTGAGTGAAGAATACTTACAGTGATCCCTTCGCTTTTTATGCAGGATGCAAAACAAAATTGAAAACTTTTTAATCTAGATGCAAATGCAAGCGATGAAAGCCGCTCCTAGACAGGCAGTTCTATTAGCGTGAAGAACAGTTTAATTTGACTAAGTACCGCGGTCTAGGTGCGTCTTTTAAGTGTATTGTGTGGTCCTATTAATTTACGAGCACAAGCAAATCCTAGAGTGGCTCGAGGAGCCGCTAGTGCAATCTAAATTACATTCACCCACACAACATACAGGACACAGTTCCACTATCTTTACAGACGCGAGAACCCAAACGGGAACCGCTGGAAATGATGCGAAAAATAAAATAAAAAAGAATTACAATGCCTCTCTAATCACTCAATTCAAATGCTCGATTGTTGAAGCGTCCAAGACTCCTCGCGTTCCTCGCACAGAAAAAGAGAGAGGTCAGAGAGTGACTCAAAAAATAAAATGATGCAAAGAAATAAAAGAGAGAATAATTACAAGAAAACCGGGGGTCAGACTACCCGGGGAAAAAAAATCACACTCAAAATGTCACTAAAAATTAGCCTAAGCCGTGCCACCCCGGCAACAGCACCATTTGATAACCGCCTCCGTACCCTATGTTAATTCGGTCAAGTTAATGTCCAAATTAATTAGATGTCGTTCGTTGCAGTCGGATACGAGAGGGCTAATCAAAAACCACTTAAATTAGATTTGAGTTAATTTCAAGCGGCAATATTTTTTTTACTTGGTGAAGTCCATGGTCGAACTCAGGGAGGCAGCTGTCTCCTTAGGTGAATTCTAAGCAAAGTTCTAAGGTTCGATTTTCAGAAGGGAATTTTTTTAAGTCTTTTTCGATTTTTTTATGCAAGACACATGCAAAATCGACCACTTTACAAGTTAAATCAGAAATATGATCAAATTAATTCCAAAAATTATGAAACTTGGCCAGATTATGAAATGTGATGAAATTAAGCTACCCTAATTTTTTTAGAATTTTCTGATGTAAGGATAATAAAAAATGTAGACTTTAGTGAAAATGACTAAACCAATTTTAATAATTACCAAACGATTATATTTCTCAGAAATAAAATTAATCCAAATAGGTCTAAGCAAGAGCTATCCAAATCAACTTGAATCTCGTTAAAATACTTCACGGTTGATTAACTAAAAATCGATTAAGGTTTTCACTAAATGATTTTTCTATGACAAACTACACGTGCAAATGATGTGAATTTTGAATATGTTGTAGCATATTAGATCTACCAACTTCGATTTTTTGGAGATTTTTCGATAAGAAGACAATGCGCAATAAATTAAACAATCGAAATGAGCAAAATATTGCAATTTTCCACTAAATTAATTTCAATAAATACTCTGCAAATCAGAAAAATACAAATAAGTGATAAAAAGGTAGAACAAGAGTTATGCTACACAATGCAACTTTCAGAATTAAAAATGGATAACAGAATGACAACAAAATAAACGTGCAAATGCAAGGGTGTGAATGCAATATAGAGAAAAGAAATATGAGCTGAAATGAAGCACAGGGACTTACATGCAATACTCGAAAATCTGAAATTTTTTTAAAAACTTGCAAAGGGGTGAAGTGTCACCTTTGCAAATTCCGTTTATTCTCGGATAGACCTTCTCTGTTTTTGGCTTGAAACAGAGGAGGTTCTTCTTCGAGGTGAGCTTTTTCTTGAGCGGCCACTGCGTGGACACGCGCCTGGACGGAGGCCGGCGTCGGCTGGTGGCCAGAGGACGGAGGGCTCGAGCACGCCGCACAGCTGAGGGGCGTGAGGTGGGTCGCGTTAACAGTGGGGCACGCGTCAGTCCTGTGCGCGGTGGCACGGGCGGCCTGGGGTGGCAGCGGGCTGCGCGACCTAGAGTTGCTGACGTTGCGCGCGGCCGCGCCGCACCTGGTTGGAGAGGCACGCGCGAGGGCGAGCGGACGGAGCTCGATGGCGCGGTGGTTGGAGCAGCTGGGGTCATCGTGCTGACGAACGGCGCGAATGGCTGGGGCCTCTCTGTTGGTGGCGCGTGCTTGGCTGTAGCAGGAGGTGGCGTGGCCGATGCTTGGCCGTGCGAAGTTGCTCAGACGTTGGCGGAGCGGGGGTTGCAGCAGTGGGGGCGTTTTGGTGATGGAGTGGCCGGAACTGCTGGACAGTGCGGCGGCTTGAGGCGGAGAGGATGACCGACGTCGTTGACGACGAGGGGGGCGGCCGACACACGGCCAAGGGACGTCGGGGTAGAGGAGGAGTCGAAGGCGCGATTGGTCGTTGATGGTGTGTGTGTGGGGTTGTGAGGGGAGGAAGAAGAAGCACGGGGGGCTTTCACCACCTCCCCTATTTCTCATGCATTTGTTTAACGGAGCTTAAATTTTGGATTAATTGATTGATGAAATCTCCTCCGAAAAATAAATAAAAATCACCGTTGCGTTCGCAACGTGTGATTTGTCCGTAGAAACACAATTTGTTTGGCGATTTGATGAGTGGATGTGGGTGAATCGAGGAGAGAGAGAATGAAGAGAAATGAAGATAAAGAAGAATAAGGAAGAAGAAGTTACCTGTAAATCGTGGATGGGTGCCTGGGGAAGAGCTCGATGATGAGCTCCTGTCTTCGCTCGATGCAGCGGCGATGTAGAGCTCGAGCAACTCGAAAAGGAGCTGCGGCAAGGGAAGATCCCTTGGATCTCGCTTAAAGCGCAAAGGTCGTCGTCGACTCAAGCTCCACACCCGGAGCTCTCACCAAGGGAGAGGAGCGAGATGGGCCTATACTTCTCTAGAATGGTGGATGGGTGCGACGATGGCCGATGGTGGAGTACTTAAAGGGTGAAGTAGAGGAGCGGCCTGGTGATGGAGCGAAGTTCATGGAGGTAGTGGGGCGTAGCTGGCGATCGACGTGGGAAATGAAGTGACTGGCGAGGATGACGGATGAGTGGGGAAGGATGTGGAGTGATTGGTGGTCGGAGATGGTGGTAGGCGTGGTGGCGAAAATAGAAAGGGGGCGGCTTGTTTCGCAAGGGCGAGATCGTGGGAGAGAGGCGATCGGAGGTAGGAGACGAGGCCCTGGTCGTTGGATCTTGTGATCCAACGGCCTAGATCAAAGCGCGAAGGGACGTATAGGATTAGATCAAGGCGAGGTGATAAGAGGCCGTGATGGCGCCACGTGGAGTGAGCTGTGCGAAGCGCGAGCGAGCGGCTGAGATCAAGTCAAGGCGATGCGATCTGAGGGTGCTGAAGCTGCCACGTGTTGTGGATGGGCAGCGGCGTGAACGAACGGATGGGATGAGGAGTTGAGGTTAATCGAGCGGTTAGGATCCGAGAGCGGATTGAGCGGCTTGGATGAGAAGATCGCGGGCGTGATCAAGCGGTGTACACGCCGCCACGTGGCGAGCTCTGGTGAGGGCGCTAACGTGCGGCGTAGATTAAGGGCAAGAGATGATCGGACGGCAGGGAATTGAGGTGCACGTGGAAGCAGCTAAGCCGTTGGATCTAGAGGGCAATCCAACGGCTGTGGCTGCGGGCGGATGAGGCAAGGGCATCGGGCCACGTGGCTCAACCAGAGGGCGCCACGTGGCCTGCTATGAATGGCTGGAAGAAAATATATGTGTAGAGAGAAGAGGGGGCCGAATTTGGAAAAACTCAAAACATGAAAGTTGTAGATCTCGATGAGATCTATAAGTTTCATGTTGACCAAAGATGGAGATGAGGACAAATATGATACATAAATACAAAGATACGAATATACATATATGTAGTATACAAAGTGGCCCAAAAACCCAACTTTCTCATACGAGCTCCAAATTGGATGAAATTAGTCTCATTTTAAAGGTCTTTTAATGTGGAGTATTCTAAGAGTAAGTAGACCTATTTCGGAGTTTGTATGAGGAATTTATGTGCATTTTAGTGTACAGGGGTTCTAGGGCTTTATTGACTAATTTACAAGGGGGATTTTTGGCCTTCTTCCCTATATTATTAATTAAGGAGTACATACTAGAGGGAAGAGGTTATTTTAGTAAGTGGATATTTTACAAGGGATTTTTGGCTTCTTATTTAAATGCAAATGCACTGCTAAAATGTATGTATTATGTATGTATGCATGAATGCTATTTATGCATCATAAAGGGAAATATGCCTCTATTTACTCGGGAATAAGGCTCTATTTTTGACTTTTGAAGTAGTGAATCACAGATTCATCAAGGAGGTGCTCCGGAATATTGTTGAAGTGGAGTGGAAGAAGAAGAGTCAGGTGTGGAAGTCTCAGCTGTGTCACTAGAACTCTAGTAAGAATGGATAACACTCACAAGTAACTCCATTTACTTTGTTATCTCATCCAACTTGTCCAACGACTTCGTCCTCTGTACGATCACATTAAGTTTCCCAAGTTCTTGTGATCGCTTTTCTATTATATCAACTTTGGATAGGTGCTTTTCAATGATGCTCAAATCTGAATTATCCACCCTATCCGCATCACGAGAAGCCATCGTATTGACGGTCTTGTGGGGAATAGAAAGTGAAGGATGCTTTTGGAAAGCAAAGGAAGAAGACAGAGCTGCCGAGCTCTCTGCCATTTCCTCAAAGATCTGCCGAAGTATGTCCTCATCCTTATTGAAATGTGACCCCCCACAAGTGGCATCTACGAACTTCTGATTTTCCAAGCTCAAGTCCCTAAATTGTTCTGCACAGGGATCGTCTTTGGAATGTTGTGTTGGGGGCACTTATTCATCAAGTCTTTGAAGCGTTCCCACGCCTCGTGAATAGGCTCATGGGACATCTGAGAGAATTTGGCTATTAATGACCGCATCAGATTCAATCGTCCCATGGGAAAATATTTACTCAAGAAAGTTGATCTCAATTCTTCCCAATACGTCACCATCCATCCTAAATGATTGATCCAATACAATGCCTTATCCATAAGGTTGAAGGGCTTTCATCTTCATTACCTCTAACGATATGTTAAGGTAGTGCATCGTACTACATATGCGGTCAAACTAATGGAGGTGTATGTAAGGTTCCTTATTGATATGTCCATGGAATATGGGGAGAAGTGGAAGTAATTGGGGATTCAACTCGGAATGCCCACGAACAACAAGAATCTGAATCCAAGTGATTGTCTGTCCTGCTCCTGGGTTATAGGAATCTCTAAGGGTGAGCTTGGCCTCAACTTGGTTCTGCTCTACAACTGGTCCTGCTATTTGCTCATTTTCTTCCCCATTGCCACCTCTCTACTCATCCTCCTCTCTCCTCTCTCTGTTGTTCCTCATCTCCAAGATCATATCCCTCAGTCTTGCCTGTATGTTGGCTTGCTCTGTCAACTGTTCTTGAATGGCCTGAATGGATGCCAACATAGTAATATTGATCTTAGATTGGTCTATCAAGGATGCATTCCCTTTTTATGCCATAGAGTCCTCAAAACCAGTCTTTGAAAATGTGCAAGGCACTCGACCGATCCTCAGTAATGTTGGAGTCTCAAATGAATGCTCGAGTTGGGAATCCATCTCGAACAAGGGATTTATTGGCAAAAGAAATGGTGTAAAAGAAAAAGAATACAATTTAGGAAGAGAGTCATCTCGAATAAGTGAAGACGAATGAACCGATGTTTATATAGATAGGTTCGCGAAGTCCGAACAAAATGTACTCCAATCCGACATCTTTGATGCAAGCGGACGATGCGAGAACACGAATGTCAAAATAAGAAGAAGAAAGTGAAGAAAATGCATGAAGTGTTTGGAAGGATCATTATTCTAACAAGCAAACCCAAATCAAACCTCAAATTCACCAATTTAACACAAATGGAGAACACAAGAGTTCGATCTTTTATCTTCTCAATTTTAGAGTTTAGTGAGTCACACTTTTGCTTAGCTCAAACACACAAGTGGTGTCGCACTATCGCCCAGTGTACGTCCTCACACCTCTACAAACAGTGGAATCATATGCCCAACCTGCCAAGTTATATCAGGCTCAAAGGGAAATGCTAGACGGAGCACACAAAAATGATTTTCTAAGGTCAGGGGCAAGTGCTTGCAGCTGCGATCGTGTATTGAAGAGTGATACACAAGTGCTTAGGGCACAAGTCTAGGGATTTTTGGCTCTATCCTTAAGGATACTTCCTCGCTTGCTCTATCTGGAGGTAAGTTTCTACAATCAATGAGATGGTTACTCTCGCCAATACAAAATGAGTCATTACATTTCTTTTAGGGGGGAGTGATATTAGCAGTTCAAAATTTTAGCATGTTATCACTTTTTTGGATATTTTTCAAATAAATCAGCCTAACTATTTTTCCAATTCCTTTTTATCCCAAGTCCAGAAAAACGGGGAAGGAAGTTAGAAAAGATGATGAGCGTGAAAATCAATGATGCATGCAAGAGATAGAATGCGTACCTTTCATTGGCAATCTACATGCAAAATAATCCACGCATGCAAAGATAAATTAGCAATCTACATGCAAAACGATCCACGCATGTAAAGACAAATCTAACCTATATGGAATGCAAAGATGAAACCGTGCTAGCAAGAATTTTTATTATCGGGAAAAACCAAGTTTATTTGCCTAAGTTCAAATCGGGATGACTATAGGAACATGAAGATATTAAGTATGTGAACCAATTATTTATCCAACTCAACCAAGATATAGAATCCTAAATCTAGTGGCTCAAACACAAAAAAACAAATAAAAATAGAGTCAAAAAACTCAAATCACTTGAAATAAAAAGAAAAATTGAGAAAAATAGTGAGGAACAAAAAGATTAATGCAAGAAAAATAAAAACACGATGGAATCCCCCAAGTGCTTTAACACTTGGTGAAATAGATCCCAAACAATCACACAGGTCTAAAGGCTTTGTAGAAAATAAAAAAGGGGCAAATGTCAAAAATATATAAAAATTGTTACAAGAATAATGCGACTAAAACAAAATGACTGAAATAAAAACTAAAAATATAATGCGGGTCTTCAACAACTTCTTCTCCTTAGTCGCTCTCTCTTTCCAGTAATTGAAGAATCTCCCGACCTCTGCCTCGCTTGGGTGCGTCAACTTTCCTATGATCACCGTCATCCCTTGTCGGGCCCTCGCAACAAAGGTGAAGCCCAAAGATGTGTAAGAGCAGATTACGAAAAATATAGAAGAAATAAAAGAGATAGAAAATGAATGAAAATAACCAAACAAGCAAGTAGATAAGCAAACAAGCAAGCAAGAAGAAGAAATAATTAAACCTATCTACCTTAGTCGTGCGGCTCGTGCCTCCCCAATAACGACGCCATTTGTTGAATCACGGTTTTCAAGGGTTTTCAAAATATTTAAATAGAAAATGTGAATGATATATCACAAGTATGTCGTCGTAACCCAAAATCATCTGAAATATTATTAATTATTCTAATGCAAGAACAAAAGAACAACACTATTTATTTAACCCATATAACAAATTAGGATCAAACTCAGGGAGGCTACAATACCCAAGGGTTATTTAATTATTGCTAGTTAAAAGGAGTTTTTCTTTTCCTTTTCTTTTTGTGATTTTTACGTCTTTTTAATGCTTATGTATTTTTATGTTTTTTTAATATTTTTTTATGTTTTCTGATTTCTAATTAATTTTTATTTTTTTTGCATTTTTTTTAGATTTTTTATTTTTCAAAGAAAAGAATTTATGAAGATATACAAAATAGAAAATCAAGCTTTTTGGATTTTTCAAATATATAAAAAATAATAAAAATACGAAATAAAATGTTTTTGTGTTTTATATAATTTTTAATATTTTATGTAATTTTTAGATTTTTAGGATTTTTAATAAATAAAATCTAAAACAATGAGAAAAAATAAAAATAAAGCTATTGTTTTAGATTTTTAAAATATAAAATAAAAGAAATTACACTAGAATAATTTCAAAAAGAAGAGAATTCATTAAGATTAAAACAAGGTAAATTTTATTGCTTTCTGAATTTTATATGAATTTATATGATTTTTAAAAGTTTTCTATATTTTCAATTTTTATGGATTTTTAGTAGCATTTTAAAATGGAATTTATAGAGGTGGTAAACTATAACAAAAAGACAACTACAATAATTTTTTTTATATTTTTTCGAAAGATTTTAGATTTTTACGAATTTTTAAAGTCAAACAGAGAAAACAAAGAGAGTTTTTTGAATTTTAAAAATAACAAATGAAAGAAATTTTGAAAATAAAAATATTAATGATAAACAAATAAACAGAAACTTAACCTATTTTTTTTATGGATTTTTAGAGTTATTTAGCTATTTATTAATAACAATTAAGAATTAATAATATTACTACTGAAAAATGACCTACTTGCAATTATTTAAAGTTATTAGCATGAATAGTAACAAACTATAGAGCTATAGGATTAAAGACACAGTTTATGCACTAGTTCACGTGTCTGCACACATGAATCGACACTTGAGGGACCTATTTGCAATTATAAAAAACCAATAGCTCAAATAACAACAATAAACAATAGGGACTTTTATTGAAAATTTCTCAAAATACACGTGCTGACGCACATGAGTTCAGATTTGAAGGACTGAAATGTAAATCACAAAACCAACAAGGGTGCAATTGTAATTATTCAATTACTAAAAACATGATGCGTGGACTAATTATACTTATTTACACACAAAGAAAGTTGCAGAGGAGAGAGTGTAATTTCACGACTAAGCGTGCGGATCACGTTACACATCAGGCGTCGGGGATGAGTCCTCCAAATCTGATCGGATGAACAACAATTGAGAAAAAATGAATGGATGAGATTGGATCTGGAGATCCTTATTCCTGATCTGACGGCAACTGAAGGTATTGGAGAACTGCACTGAGGGGTGCATCAACTGAAATTGGTTCTCTTCGATCTTGAGTGAAAGAACTAGGATCGGAGCCCTTAGAAGCTCGATCGACTCCTGCAAGGGATCTGCTCTGATCTGAAGTACACCCGATGTCCAGGTCTCGCTGATCAGAGACCTGGAAGGTGCAACTCCCTCTTGCTCAACACTTATGATTCTGCTACTCGATCCAGGTGTTTTTCCAAATACTTATAGGGTTATTAAGCTTGCTCGAGGCTTTTCCAGCTCCCACCGCACATTATTTAGCCAAACAACACATAATAGTGGTGTGGGTGAATGATCTACAACGAATATGTGAGAGTCAAATTCCTAAGTAGTACCTGGGATTTACTTAAATACCCAGGTACTGCAAAATGTTTTTTTACTTAGAAACTACAGAGGTGTCGCATGTTCAAGGCACCCCTGAAGTTTTTTTTACATAGAAACTATAGTAGTGTCGCATATTGAAGATGCGATATATGAGTGTCGCATCTTCAATATGCGTTATGTCTGGGCTGGCCCACTTGACCCCTCCATTTGACTCTTCAGGAGCGACATCGTTCTCGTCGTGTCTGGGCTGGCGATGTAAGTATTTTAATTTTTAGTTTTCTTCATCTCGTTTTCCTTATCTAAATTATCTTGTAGGAATCTTCATGGTTGCGTTGCCGACGACGTGAGACACATGTACGCCGGATTCCTTTGGATGATCGACTACAGCCTTATGTAGTTCAAGCGGGCTTTGGATGCATTTCTGAACTGGAGTTCATTACGCTAGATTGGCACTTGGTAACAGCGTTGGTTAAACGCTGGAGGCCCGAGACACACACTTTCCACATGGCTAGTGGGGAGATGGCAATCACCTTGCAGGATGTCGCAATTATCATGGGCTGCGATTTGATGGACCTGTGGTTAATGGGGAGACGACACCTGCAGCCACATGGGCGGATACTTGCGAGGAACTGTTGGGTATAAGGCCACTTCCATCAGACATCGTTGGCAGCAGGGTGTTAGCAAGTTGGCTATTCACCCATTTGCAGACTTGCCAAAAGATGCAGACGAGGTGGACGTACAGAGACATGCTCGAGCCTACATCTTGCAGGTACTTGTTTAGTACTGTTCACGGACAAATCAGGATCGTTGGTTTCACTTATTGCACTACCACATCTGCATGATTTCGCCTATTCCAGGACATAAGCTGGGGATCCGCCGTACTTGCATATCTATATAGACACCTTTGTTTTAGCAACGGATATGGCGACTGAAGATATTGGAGGCACGGTCATATTCCTTCAGCTATGGGATGGGAGCATTTTCCCTACATTGCTCCAGTTGTGCGGGAAAGCAAATAATGGAACGGGCGCCCGTTAGGAGTCCGCTGGGCGATGACGTTTGCCCATCGTCGACAACCAACACACGTAGTGAGACCATACCGAGATGCTTTTGACATGCAATCACCGGAGCAGGTAACTATACATCCAAAAATTGTTTCAAGTTCAACCAAAAAATTTTCTGATCTAAATACAATTTTGCCATTCAGGTATTGTGGACGCCATATACCGAGGACATCCGGCGCAGGTCTCCCTGCCAACTATCTTGAAGGCGAACGCATTTGGAGAGCATCTGTACCGTTGATATACTTCCACATTGTGGAGTATTACCTCCCCGACCGATTCCTGAGATAATTTGGCGGCCTTCAAGACATTCCACAACCTTGCTTCACCTTTCAGGACCTACATGTAATCGACTTGAGAGGGAAGACGCATGTGGATTGGAGGGCGAAACACATGTTGTATATACTCCAATGGGATGAGCGGGAAGATATAGTAGTTGATATCGATACGTCCAATGGGATTGTCGCGATGCCCGCCTACGAGCAATGGTATAGGACGATTACTAGAAGATTTGTTGGACGACTAGGTGCAACTATGGCAAGCAACGTAAGTGCTCGGTTATACTTTGTTGTAATTAATTTAAGAAGTCTCCAAGAAATTTATCTCTATGTTTTTTTATTTGGATGCAGCTCGCCAAGTGGAGCCGCATATATGATATTGGACACGAGGAATGCATGCCGCGAGATTGCAACACAAGCAAATGCGGAAATGGAGCAGTGGTTGTCTTTCAATTTGCAGATGCCGTCACAATACATGACGACCATGATGATGTGGCTCAGGCGGAGGCAAGGTGAGGAAGAGCAAGAGGAAGAGGAAGAGGTCGGGGAAGGGCGCATGAACCAGTGGCGGAACCCATGGACTATGAAGCAACCGCTGCGGTAGATGAGAAGTTTGCGCCAATGGAATTGGGGACAGAATTCGTCACACCTGTTGTCGAGCGACCACGTGACGACATGCCAACACCGCAAGCACCGTTGAGGCAAGGATTGGACGGCAGAGAAACATAACCCACTTACTGCACGCTCACGCCGCCGCCGATGCCAACCTTCGACGAAGACGTTGCTGGGCCCTCGCAAATCAACATGATAGACGAGGCAAACTGTCTGTTACCCTTCCATCATCGTGATTCAACGATAACATATCAGCGAGGAGAAAGCGTTGAGTTGTAAAGCTTGTAGTTGCTAATGTGATACAAAAATGTAGTGTATATCCGTGGACAATTCTATATATATAATGTTTGGATTGTCTTTCTGCATCACAATATTTTCCTTTTTGTGAATGTCTGTGCATCCATAGCACACATTGTGATTGTGGATACAACTTTGAATCTGTGTTCATCGACATGAAAAAGGCATATAAATTGATGGCCGAGGTTCATCTTTGCTCTTATTTGGTCTCTTGTCATAGAAGACTAAGGCCAAAACAAGAGATTCAAAACCTCATATATCCAGACCTGGCCTGTCAATTTCCAGGGAGTAACTTATATATCACATGTTCAACATGTGACATATAAGAAACTCCCTGGATTCGTTCCAGGGGAGAAACTCATAACGCATGTCGAACATGCTCTATATGAGAAGAAAACCCTGGATTTGTTCCAGGAACTTTCTCAAACATGCGCTATACGAGGAAGTTCCTGGAACAAATCCTGGAACAAATCCAGGGTGATCGTTATATATCGCATATTAAGATGCGACACACCTGTAGTTTTCAAGTAAAAAAAACTTCAAGGGTGTCGCATGTTGAACATGCGACACCTCTGTAGTTTTCAAGTAAAAAAAAAGATTTCGTAGAACCTGGGTATTTAAGTAAATCCGGGTACTACTTAGGAATTTGACTCAATATGTGAATTGGAGATTGGATGCCTCAGATCCGATTTGATATAGAGGATGAACAGATTGTGGAAGGATAGACCAGAAATGGAAGGGAACGAGATGGATTTGGATTTGAGAAAGGGAATCAAATGAAAATAAGAAGAACAAGAACCTCAAAATTGTGATCGAAAGCTCGATCTACACTACAACGAAAGAATAGTAGGATGCTGAATTAGGAAAAAGTCGAAACATGAAAGTTGTAGATATTGATGAGATCTACAAGTTTCATGGTGGTCAAAAATCCAAAATAAGTCAATTGTACAAAGTGAAATTTTTGAAGTATTTTTAATAGGTAAAAACAAGTGTTTTAAATGTTTTGATATTTTTTTGTATTTTTAATTTCTTTTAAGCCAAGATAAATTATAGACAATATTAAACCTAATTTTAGAGATTGTTAATAAATAAAGAATGAAGAAAAAGAGCTAGTAATTAAATACAATAAAATTAGGGTTAGAAAATAGTGTTAATTATACACATTTTATTCATAAATATAATATAAGTTAATATTAGTGATTTAATAGAGGTTTTTATTGAATTATTTAAGTTAGGAGAATAATAAATGGATTTTATAATGATGTATCTGAGATTCATCATACCCCTATACTTAAACATGTTCGTCCTCGAGCATTTAAAGAATGAAGAGTCGGATTAATTCCTGACAGTGCATATGAATTTTCAAGGCTCAAATTCGTCGAAGACCCTCCATTTGAGTGATCCTAAAATTCTGAGCTCAACCTTGCTCTAATAAAAAGGAATCCAACTTCTCTAATTATGAGACTCTCTGTTTATACATAAAATATAAGGATATAACAATTAGTGTACTACATTCATGAGAGTCGAGTCAAATGTTACAAGAGGTTCCAGTCCAGGAGACTCTTCTCTAAACCTAATCCTCAACACTAGGGAATAAGTCGGTTCTTGCTTCAATCAACCGTCTCATTAGTTTGTCAGACTTGAAAGTGTAGATGGATGACGAGATGATGGAGGACATATGACTGTGTCTATTTTTCTCTCCCTCACATGGAACAAGGGGCCTCTCGAGTGCCTTATTACTCAACACATATATTTTTAGTTTGTTGATCAATGTGTCCGTCAAGAGAATTCGGAGTCGTGTGCAGTTGTTTTCCTGGGAGTACACCGGGACGTGTCTCTTTTGAGTATCTAAGATACCTTCGATACCCAGACTTGTATCACTATATGATGCAGAGCCCTTTTTTTGGTGCTAGCCCGACTCGCTTGGTCCTAATAACGTTAGGTCCAAGTGGACACTTTGAAATGGTTGGGAGAGCTTACCTTTGGTGGAAGCTCTTTTGAATTTGTATTTGTAATGACAGAGCTTTTTTTCTTGTATGAGAGAACTTCTCCTCGAATTTTCATTTCATTTGTTTGGCTAGCTCCACTGCTTTTATCAAAAGTTGGCGCACACTGATCAATAATTTAATTAGGTTTCATCACACTCTGGCACATAGGTAGATATCAAACGATAGCATGCGAACTTATTCACTTACTAGATAGGGTTTGCTGACGCTCAGGTTTCTTGAAGCCTTCATTAACTTTATTCCATCCTCGAGCATCAGTAAATCATGTCTAGACTCAAATCACCAGTCCTAGTTCCTCAAGTGATAACTCAACTCATCTCATCATCCATCAGTTGTGAAAGTGATGTGCTGATCATATTCTTTAGAAGGTAGAGATGAAGAATGCAATATAGCGCTCAAATCCTCAACTAGGAAAGTGTGGATTATTAAGTTCGAAAACTAAAATGACTAAGGATGGTTAGCTCATTCTCTCAAGATCTCAGAAATCAAGTGTCTTTAATTCCTCAAGCCTTGAATGATAGTGATTGTGTCAGGAATACACCAACTCAAGAGTTAGTGAATTTTTGGTGAATTTTAATTTTTCATCTTTTTTTAATTAATTCCTTAGAGAGATAATGACAGGCTCAATCTCATGCAAATAGTTGCATCTACTTCTAGCCACTATGGGTGTAAGTAAGGACCGTTAGACAGCTATCGTGTTACTTGAGGACGGAGCCATAGACATTGTCCTCTAAACCACCCACTCAGCTAAGGGAGATCAAAGTTCCCTCATTGAAAAGTAGCACTCATTTTTAAGCCTAGTAGTCAGAGTCTCTACCACATTTTTTTTTCAGATTTTTATGGAGTTTTTGAATAAAGTTAATCTTTACAAAAAGTTAATCCCTCAATTTTTTTAAAATATTTTACAGAAATTTTTCAAAAATCAGTCACAGGCAAACTTAAACCCTAGCTCAAAAAGTTTTCAAAAATTTAACATACGAGCTATGGCTAAAGTATATATACAATAATATACGGTATACCTCCCCTATACTTAACTTTTGCTATAGTTCCTCATAGCACAAGTGATATGAAGCCATAACTCTGGTTAAATACAAGGTGATATAGCGAAACTGAGTCGGAGGGTCCCTTGTAATTAGGTCGAAAATGACCTAAGTATAAGAAGACAAATAGAGGGGAAGATGGAATGGTCGGATCCCCTATACTTAGGCTGAAAATAACCTAAGGTATCGAATACGAAATTTTGGGGCCGGAGGGGCCGTGGCTGTTAGGGTTAGAAAGGACAGGAGTGTGAATTTTTATAGACGAATAGAAGGAGATGGGGGGGTGTATATGCACTGTGATGGATCTTGTGGGGAGAGGGGTGTGTATATGAATATACAGAGATGTGTGTGTGTGGGGGGGGGGGGCTAGATCATCGAGTGACCTACTTCTTCTTTTTTTCTTTTCTTTTACACATGAGAACCCTCAAATGAAGGCTGCTAAAATGCACATTGATACATTTTTTTACAATAAAAATGCATAAAAATCTTCCTTGAATCCTTCTTGATTTTCTTTTGGCACTCTCACAGCCAGGATCTCACAACTCCATACCTCCATGTAGATCGAGCATCCTCAGTCTCCATGGGCCCTGCCATAAAATAATGTCAGAAAAATATCAAGAAAAATAATCATGAAATGATGCAAAAACAACAAGAAGAAAAGACCTGAAAAATTGAAAATATTCCATAAAAAATAGTACAATAAAATTCAACAAATAAATAAAAGATGAGTCGTGTCTCCGGCAATGACGCCATTTGATGAATCACATTTTCACCATATTAAGAATCGTCTTTTATTGTAGTATAGGTGGTGAAAATGGTCAGAAAAAACCTGACTTTCAAATATGTGGAAGTTAATTTACTTGGCAAGTATACCAAGGTCGAACACAGGACACAAGCCTCTTTGTCTAGTTATCTAAGATTATTGTTTCATTAATGCATGATTATTTTCTAGTCTTAGGTCTGCATGAATACGTGATATGCAATGTGGATAAAATAATGCAAAGATAAGTGATGCAGATAAAATGATACAAGAACAAAGTAGAATGGTGCATGTCAATTTTTATATGATTTGTAAAATGCAAAAATTGTATGAGATGAACATAATGCATGCTGAAATGCACAGGGATAAGCATGCAAAAGAAGATATACAAATATTCCCTACAGAATGTCAAATCAATGAGCAACAAATTAAGGTTCAATTTCAGAGTCGAATTGAGCATTAAAGATAATGAATGACATTTAATCAAAGAACAGGAGACACTCGAGCACATAAAATATAGCATATTTAATACAGTGTCAAAATATGAACTTAAGAATGTCATTCGATAGAGGGTAAAACAAGCATCAAAATGAAACCGAAATCATTCAATTTGGACTTAAAATGATCAAGATATACTAAAAATAATGCAGGGGCATACATGTAATAAAAATGCATGAAAATAAAATGATAAATATTGCAAATGGTCCTTGGAGGGACCCATTTGCAATATCCAAAACCCAAAGGGGCCCCTTTTGTAAAATATCCTTTGCGCAGGGACCTTTCTGCATGAAAAACTAGCAGAGCCTTCTTGCAAAATGTCTAGGAGCGCACGTGAGGCAGCGCATGTTTGGACCTCCTAGTAATTCTGGAAAAGGTCGGGGGTTCATCTGCAAATAACCCAGTCTCTCACGTGCCTAGCATGCGAGGGGGCTAGGCTTGGGAGGCAGCAGCTTCAGGTGGACACATAGCGGTGGATGGTGGCTCGGGAATGGCTTGGCTGTCCTAGCCTCCTTGCCTCGAAGGGGGCAACGTGGCCGTCTCTGGGCGTGAAGCACGCGTGCATGGACCTCCTTGTAATTCTGGAAAAGGTCGGGGGTTCATATGCAAATAACCCAACCTCTCACGTGCCTGGCACGCGAGGGGGCTAGGCTAGGGAGGCAGCAGCTTCATGTGGACATGTAGCGGCAGATGGTGGCTCGGGGAATGGCTTGGCTGTCCGATCCCTCCTTGCCTCGGAGGGGCGACGTGGCCGTCTCTAGGCCTGTTGGATAGCCACCGTAAGGATGCCATCCAACGACGCCTGCACTTCGTTCCCTGCCGGAGGATCAGCGGCGTAGATGGAGCTCCGACAAGACTGCTAGAGCTCCTCCGTGCTCACTACGGATCACCCGAGCTTAGTTGTCACCTGGCGAAGATGGCAGCCGTGAGAGGAAGTGGCGAGGATAGCTGCCAAAAGCTGCCAATGTCACATCACCTGAGGTTGAGCTGGAGACCGGAGAGGAAATGCTGGCTCTAACCATTGAAGGTGCCTGTGTAGGTGTTAGTCGTATAGTCGAAGCATGTAGATGCGAAATGGGGTTTGTGAGGTGAATGGAGGCCATCGAGCAACGAGAGGCGGAGCTCTGATCGTTCTTCTTCGACGAGCCTGAGAAGAAAGGGGCAGAGCGGAGGGATGTTCTAGAGAAGGGAGAGGGTGGTCAAGTGTTGGTGAAAATGAGGGATGGATGGCAGAGCTCATAAGGTGGTCAGGAGACGGTGATGATGGATGCAGGCGGCGGGAGAATTATGAGAAACAAGAAGAAAAATGAGAAGATGAACTTGGAGGATTCAAGGAGAAGAACGACGGTGGGGGAGCTTGTGCTGAGGTTCGTGGGACCCTCAGGATCGTCGCTCAAACCCGGTCAGCTACACCGGAGAGCTCAGTGGCACCTAGGGCACCGCGACATGGCCAGACGACCACAGGTCAACACCGAGGTGATGGGCCATCATGGCCAATCCATCCGCCTCCGGCTGTCACAGGGAGGCGGAGGATGTCTAGGCCTTAACCCTACGAATGGTGGACGGGGAGTATCAGTGGCAGAGCAGAGGTTTTTATAAGTGAAAGAGTTCGGTGGTTTCGTGGTGTAATGGCGGCTCTTGTAACGACTGATGGAGTGATGGGAGTAGCCGCTGGGGGTTACGCAAGGGAGTGGGTTGCGCAGGTTATCCGGAGGTGGCGTTAGAACGAGGAGAGAGGGTCAGGGGTGATTTCGAAAAATGGAAGGGGGCGAGGGTGTCATGAGGCGTAACAGACGGGGAGGGGACGTTTGGAGGAGGACGATGAGGTAGAGCTGTTGTATCTTGCGATCCAACGGCCCTGATTAAGATCCAATGGCCCTGATTAGGGTGCGAACAAAAGGGCGTGGATCAGATCATAAGATATGATCCAAAGGTGGTCATTGGAGCGGAAACGTGTGGTCCATATGCACCATAGGGGGCTGATTAGACAGCGGGTAGGCGAGAGGATACGTGGAGGCTCTAGAGTCATTGGATGAGAGATTATCCAATGGCTTTGATGAAGGTGGAAATGCAAGGCTAAGATCTGATCTAGGATCAAATCTGATGGTTGAGAAGAAAATGCGAGTGGATGTCTAGGATGAAGGCGAGGAGGATCTGAGGGTTGAGATTGAATGGATGACGTGGAAAGGTTAGAGCTGTAGGATGGGAGGACAATCGGGTGGTCTAGAAAAGAGCGGGAGTGAGTGGTGAGGATCAGATTTGGGGAGAGATCAGACAACTGAAGAGCCGAGATGGAGGTGGGGTGGGGATGATCCAACGACCAAGAAGGAGGCTGGGTGGAGAGAAGAGGACGGGGCCACGTGGGCGGCCCAGAGGGCGCCATGTGGCCTAATCAGGAAAATAAAAAATATAAAAATAAAGAAAAATAAAAAAGAAATAGTAAAAGGCTGAATTAGGAGAAAGTCAAAACATGAAAGTTGTATCTTGATGAGATCTATAAGTTTCATGTTGGTAAAAAAATCCAAAAGAAGTCGTTTGTACAAAGATATAATTTTTGGAGTATTTTTTATCGGTAAAAACACTGCGTTTTAAAGGGTTTTGATATTTTTTTGTATCTTTGATTTATTTTAAAAAACCAAGATAAATATAGACAATATTTAACCTATTTTTAGGGATTTTTAATAAAACAGAAAATAAAGAAAAAGGGTTAGTAATTAAATACAATAAAATTAGGGTTAGAAAATAATGTTAATTATACACAGTTTATTCACAATATAATACAAGTTGATATTAGTGATTTAATAAAGATTTTTATTGAATGTTTAAGTTAGGAGAATAATAAATGGATTTTATAATGATGTATATGAGATTCATCATACCCTATACTTAAACTATGCTCATCCTCGAGCATCTAAAGAATGAAGGAGTCGGATTAATTCCTGACAGTACATGTGAAATTTTCAAGGCTCAATTCGTCGAAGACCCTCAATTTGAGTGATCCCAAAATTATAGGCTCAACCATGCTCCAGTTAAAAGAAATCCAACTTCTCTAATTATCATACACTCTGTTTATACATAAAATATAATGATATGACAATTAGCGTACTACATTCATGAGAGTCGAGTCAAGATGTCACCCAAGGCTCCAGTCCAGGAGACTCTCCTCTAGACCTAATCCTTAATACTGAGGAATAAGTCGGTTCTTACTTCAATTAACCGTCTTATTAGTTTGTCAGACTTGAAAGTGTGGATGGACGGTGAGATGATGGAGGGCATAGGATTGTGTCTATTTTTCTCTCCCTCATAATGGAACAAGGAGCCTCTTGAGTGCCTTATTACTCAATACATATATTTTTGGTTTGTTGATCAATATATCCGTCAAGAGAATTCGGAGTTGTGTGCACTTGTTTTCCTAGGAGTACACTGGGGTATGTCCCTTTTGAGTATCTAAGATACCTTCAATACCCAAACTTGTATTACTATACGATGCAGAGCTCTTTTTTTTGGTGCTAGCCTGACTCCTTGGTCCTAATAGCATTTGGTCCAAGTGAAGACTTTGAAATGGTTGGGAGCGCTTGCCTATGGTGGAAGCTCTTTTGAATTTGTATTTGTAATGACAGAGCTTTTTCTTGTATGAGAGAACTTCTCTCAAATTTTCATTTCATTTGTTTGGCTAGCTCCACTGCTTTTATCAAAAGTTGGCGCACACTGATCAATAATTTAATTAGGTTTCATCACACTCTGGCACATAGGTAGATATCAAACGATAGCATGCGAACTTGTTCACATACTGGATAGGGTTTGCTGACGCTCAGGTTTCTTGAAGCCTTCATTAACTTTATTCCATCCTCGAGCATCATTAAATCAGGTCTAGACTCAAATCACCAGTCCTAGTTCCTCAAGTGATAACTCAACTCATCTCGTCAATCATGCAGTTGTGAAAGTGATGTGTTGATCATATTCTTTAGAAGGTAGTGAGGAAGAGTGCAATATCGCGTTCAAATCCTCAAACTAAGAAAGTGTGGATTATTAAGTTCAAAAATCCAAATGACTAAGGATGGTTAACTCAGTCTCTCAAGATCTCATAAATCAAGTGTCTTTAAATCCTCAAGCTTTGAGTGATAGTGAATGTGTCAGGAATACACTAACTCCAGAGTTAGTGAATTTTTATGAATTTTAATTTTTCATCATATTTTAATTAATTCCTTAGAGAGATAATGACTGGCCCAAGCTCATATGAATAGTTGCATCTACTTCTAGCCAGTATGAGTGTAAGTACGGACCGTTAGATGGCTACCCGTGTTACTTGAGAATGGAGCCATAAACAGTGTCCTCTAAACCACCCACTCTGCTAAGGGAGATCGAAGTTCCCTCACTGAAAAGTAGCTACTCATTTTTAAGACTAGTAGTCAGTGTCTCTAGTAATTTTTTTTAATTTTTTAGATTTTTGTGGAGTTTTTGAATAATGTTAATCTTTACAAAAAGTTAATCCCTTAATTTTTAAAAAGATTTTTACTAAAAATTTTCAAAAATCAGTTCACAGGAAAACTTAAACCCTGGCTCAAAAAGTTTTCAAAAATTTTAACATACGAGCAATGGCTAAAGTATATATACAATAATATACGGTATACCACCCTATACTTAACTTTTACTATGTTCTCATAGCACAAGTGATTCGAAGCCATAGCTCTGGTTAAATACAAGGTGATATAGCGAAACTGAGTCGGAGAGTCCCCCTGTACTTAGGTAAAAAATGACCTAAGTATAAGAAGACAGATAGAGGGAAGATGGAATGGTCGGATCCCCTTATACTTAGGCTGAAAATAGCATGAGTATCAGATGTGAAATTTTGGGCTGGGAGGCTCGTGGCTGTTAGGGTTAGAGAGGAGGGGAGTGTGAATTTTTACAAAAGAATAGAAGGAGATGGGGGGGGGGGGAGGGGGTATATGCACTGTAATGGATGTGCGGGGGAGAGAGGTGTGTATGTGAATATACAGAGATATGTGTGTGTGTGTGGGGGGGGGGTAGATCATCGAGTGACCTATTTCTTCTTCTTCTTTTCTTTTTTTACACATGTGAGCCCTCGAACGAAGACCGCTAAAAATGCACATGATACATTTTTACAACAAAAATGCATAAAAATCTTCCTTGAATCCTTCTTGATTTTCTTTTGCGGCTCATCGCAGCAGGAGCTCCCAACTCCACGTCTCCATGTAGAAGTTGTGTCATGTTCTCCCTCAGATTTCTACTCGTGCTACCTTGGAGTGTGAGGCATGCCAACTTGGGAAGCACCATCGTTCTTCTTTTCTGAGTCGTCAGAGTCATCGTAGTAGTCAGTCATTTGAGTTGTTTCATTTTGATATATGGGGTCCTAGTCGTGTTTCTGATCATCAGGGACATCGATTCTATATGGTTGCTGTGGATGACTTTCTAGATTATCTTGGGTGTTCTTGTTAAAACATAAGTTTGAAGCGGGTCCTATCATTAAATCATTTCTTATTGAAGTTAAGAATATTTTTTCGCTAATGTGAAGTTTATTCGTACTGACAATGCCTTAGAGTTTTCCACTTTACAACTATCCGATTTTCTCAGATCTCTTGGTATTGTTCATCATATTTCTTGTGCTTATACTTCACATCAGAATGGTGTTGCTGGACGCAAACACCATCATCTTATGGATGTTACGAGGACTCTTTTGATTCAGAGTCGTGCTCCTCATTTTTCTGGGGTGATGTTGTTCTCACTGGTTGCTACTTAGTGAACCGCATGCCTTCCACTATCCTTGGAGAAAATGTTCCTTTATTGATTGCATTTTGCAAGAAGGACCTATTCTCCCTTACTCCCAGGATTTTTGGGTCTGTGGCATTTATCCACAATTTTACTCCTGGTCATGACAAGCTCTCTCCTAGAGCTGTCAAATATGTGCTTGTTAGTTATTCTCGTACCCAGAAAAGGTACAAATGTTTTGATTATGTAGGGAGAAAGTATTATGTTAGTGCTGACAAGACATTTTTTTGAGTCTATTATGTATTTTTCTCCTACAGATGACAGGTTGTCTAACACTGATTCTAGCAAGGATGTTTTTGTTCTTCCATCTCCGTTATCTCCACCATATACACCCCATGTTGAGTCTCAGTCATCTCCACCTCCACCTCCGTCTACCTTGACATAATTCCTACCACGTTTTTATGTTCGCAAGTCTTATACTCGCTCCTCTGCTCATGCGCCTTCTCCATCATCCAGCACGCCTCAGGTATGTAAGGACTACTGAGTGTTCCACATGATACTGTACAGGAGGAGTTGATACCAGATAACAGAGAGACTGATAAGCAGGATGTTCCAATTGCCTTGAGGAAGCCGCGTCATAACTGTGCCACTTATCCTCTAGCTGCGCATGTTTCATTAGACTATCTTTCCGAGGAGTACATGAGGTTTTTTGTGGGACTCTCTATTGTTACTATCCCGCAATCATATCAAGAGGTCACACAGGATAGTCGTTTGCAACTTGCCGTGGAGGAGGAGATGGCAGCTTTGCAGTCTCGTGGTACCTGGATTGTTGTTTCTGCTCCTTCAGGTGCCTCTGTTGTGGGGTGCAAATGGATCTTTACAGTGAAGCAACGGGCAGATTACAATGTGGACCGCTACAAGGCGAGGCTTGCAGCACGTGGATTCACCCAAACTTATGGGTGAACTATCATGATACCTTCTCTCCAGTGGCCAGACATCTGGCTCTGCGTATTTTTCTATCAGTTGCTATTTCATGGGACTGGTCTCTTTACCAACTCAATGTAAAGAATGCTTTTCTATATGGTGATCTATAAGAGGAGGTATATATGTAGCAACCACCAGGGTTCACTGTTGAGGGGGAGTCTCAGAAGGTGTGTAGGCTCCACAAGGTGATTTACGGCCTGAAGCGGAGTCTGAGAGCTTGATACCGGAATCTCTTCGAGTTGATAGAGCAACAGAGGTTTGCATGGTTCACTGCAGATCACTTACTTTTTGTTTCAGAGGGCATATAGGTACTTTTGCTATTCTTGTCTATGTTGATGATATTATTGCCATGGGTGATGATGAGCAGGGCATTCCAAGCTGCCAAGGACTTCCTATGTCAGCATTTTATGAATAAGGACCTTGGCAATCTTTGATACTTCCTTGGATTAGAGTTCTCTAGGAACCAACGTGGTCTTGTGATGACCCAGAGGAAGTTTGTGTCTGATCTTCTTCTAGAGATAGGTATGACAGGTGCAAGCCTGCTACTATCCCTATGGATCCGAGTATGAGATTATATGATGATGACACTGAGCAGGTAGATAAGAGGAGATATATAGAGCTTGCTGGGAAGCTCCTATATGCTACTATTACCATGCCAGACATATCCTTTGCTGCGAGCAATGTTAGTCAGTTTATCGAGCAACCCGGGAAGATTCATATGGATGCAGTCTATTTGATTTTGAGATATTTGAATACTTCACCTAGTACTGGTCTTATATTCAGTAGAGGTACGTCTCTTGAGGTGACAGCTTGTGCAGATGCAAATTATGCAGGATGCCCTAGAGACAGGAAGTCTACTTCTGGTTTTGCTATTTTTGTTGAGAGCTATCTCGTATCATGGAAAAGCAAGAAGCAAACGGTGGTTGCTAGATCTAGTGCAGAATCTGAGTACATGGCCATGGCACAAGGGTGCAAAGAGATGATGTGGGTTAGATCGGTCTTGACTGATCTTGTTGTTGAGGTTCCTCTTCCCATGCAGCTTTTATGTGACAATCTAGCTGCTATATTTATTGCAAATAATCATGTTTTCATGAACGGACTAAGCATATAGAGGCGGATTGCCATTATACCGGAGACGTGATCCAGGAGGGTCTCATATCCACCACCCATGTTCCTACTAGAGATCAGACAACTGCTATTTTCACCAAGGCTCTTGCTAGAGGTCCGGTTCAGAGATGTTCCAAGTTAAGCGTGATAGACATATATGCTCCAGCTTGAGGGGGAGTGTTGAGATATTTGTATCTTTTATTATTTATTTCTCATTTCTATTTTCTTGATGTACCTCTCATGTAATCAACCCATGGCTTTTCTCCTATATAAAAGAGCCCTAGGGTCTCTTTTAATGCAAGCACTTCTTTTCCTCCTATAGAGAATGCTCCGGATAAAAACTTTGGAAATAGACTGTGGTTCACCTGTTGAAAAGAATGTTGTGAAGCTCGATGTTTCTACCACAGATCAAGTGGGCACCACTAGTACTACAGATGTGCTTGAACATACACAAGACAAGGAGGGGAAAGCCGCAGAAAAGTTAGTTGATGTCAGCAAGACATCGGGTGAATGCCTTGAACGACCCTCTTCGAAAGTTCAAAGATAATTGAAGCCAACAGATCTGTTGTGACAGAAGTCTACAAGGAAGATGATAAAGCATCCAAAAAGGGGGGATGGGGGAAAAGAAGAGGCATTTCTGATGCAAACAGTGTGAATTATCAAGCACCAGCGAGAATTCTTTGATCATTCGTCTTGAAGGGAAGAAGCAATAAAGACAACTGAGGTCACTTCTGCAAGTGTAATGGAAAAAGTCGTTGGTGATGGAGAGTGCTTGGTTAATACCATCGTGGACAAGATATGCTGATTACATCATGGGCAAGACAAGTGAAGTCTGGGAAACTAGATATGCTGATTACATACCAAGTCACATGGAAATGTCTAACAAAATAAATACCAACAGGCCAGCAAATCAAATTTTAGTAGGTGGGGATCGGAAAGCCAAAAATCAAGAAAGCTTCATGGACGTAGCATTTGGTGAACAAGCTGATAAAATCATGCAAGAGGACCAAGGAGGCAGCACAACAAAAAACAGGGCACGACTGTCAAGGTGGGTCAAATTACAATCATGAATTCAACTGCTAGGACCTTCTGTTAATTTTTTTATGCAATAGACCTTTTGTTAATGATGGGCGGATTAATGTACTGTCGAAAGAAAAATACAATAATTAATAAATTTGATATGAAGTCAACTTTCCATGATCATCCATATGTTACTCCCCAAGGACTCTGCTGAAGAGTTTGTGAATTATGTGATCAATATGTGTGATCCACCGGCTTAATTGGGTTGTAGTAACATGGACATGATAACGCTCTTTTTTTTTTAAATGTTAACACATCTATTATGCTTCGATCAAACTTTAACTGATTGTTTCCTGTTTCTGTTTTAGTTATTCTACATGTCAGCACGATGCATACTTTGAGCACATGATCATGGTCTTGTTACCGTGTCCTAACAGGGAGATCCTCAAATAATGATTTGGGACCAAGAGGAAAATGGTAGATACTAATAAAGTACTTTCATCACTGTCTCGGAAGGAACGGACTTGTTTAATTTGTGATGCGACTGCTTATGGCTAAGAGTGTTTTGATTTACACCTAAATGGAAAAGAGGCACAAATCTAAAATAACCTCAGGGCATGCTCAGGAAAAAACTTTGGAAATAGATCACGGTTCACTGGTTGAAGAGAATGTTGTGAAGCTCGATATGCCTTCCGCAGATCAATTGGGTGCCAATAGTACAACAGCTCTGCTGGAACATGTAAAAGCCAAGGAGGAGAAAGCCATGGCAAAGTTAGTTCATGTTAGCAAGACATCGGATGAATGCCTTGAAAGACCTCTTCAGAGATAATTGAAGTCAACAGATCTGTGGTGACATAAATAGACGTTGAAGATTGTAAAGCATCTAAAATGAAGAATGCAGGGAAGAAGAGGATTTTCTGGTGCAAACTGTGTGAATTAGAGAGCACTAACGAGAAATCTTTGGTCATTCATCTTGAAGGGAAGAAGCACAAGGCCCATTTCACGAGACATAATTTGGAAGCTCATTACAACATTTGGACTCATTTCTGTAAGTGTAACAAAGAAAATCGCTGGTGAGAAGTCCCCGATTAAAACCACCATGGACACAACATGTGAAGTCATGGAAAAGAGAAATGATGATAACATAACAAGTCACAGGGAAATGGCTAATGAAACGACCACCAATGTGTCAGCTAACCAACTATTAGAAAGTGGGGAATGAAAGAGCCAAAAATCAAGAAAGCTTAATGGTTGTTGTTAGCGTTGGGGGAGTGATGCTTCATGAACAAGCTGATCAAATCATGCAGGATGACCAAGAGAGCGCATGACGATGGAACATGACACGACTGTTATGGTATGTCCAATCACACCTTCTAATAACAATATAAAGGGCATGTTCGATGGAGCTGAAAGTATGTCAAGATTGACAAATGGAGATGAAGATGACATAGTAGATAAACTTGTTGCAGGGGAGAATGGAATGAACATGTCATTCTACAAAGAAGAATCTAACAGGGGTTACTATCAAATTGACTTGTAACATTGTCAACGGTGTTGGAGGAGCTGAAAATGGCGGAAGTAAAATGAATGAGATGGAGTTAGAATGAAATTTGGTGAAAAAACAGATGAAGTCATGGAAGAAGCGAATACAGCAAGCACAATAAATGAAGACAAGCTGAAGGATGGGATAGTATCAAACGGACTGACTGGTCACGGGTTAAATGGTCGATTTGAAGGAGCTGACAAGTGACAACTAGAGAGCTTGATGCATGGAAAAAAAGTTGACGAAGAACAAAAAATTGGGAAGGAGGGGAGTCAGAAGAACACATTCAGGATCACAGGAGCATCTGAGAATTTGATCACAACTGGATCTACAGATCTTCTGAACTGCAAAGGAGAAGAAGCCGGAGATATGGGAAGCTCAGTGAATCATGAATCAACCAACAGAAGCAAATATGGCTCGATGGTTTATGGGGTCTTGGAAGATGGGTGCGGAGAGAGCACTATACATGACAGGAATACAGTTTATATCGTGGTTGTTATTGGAGACACATGTGAAGCGCAGCGGAGCTTCATGACTACAGATAAATTTGACAGACCGGAATCCAGCAAAACAGAAGACATCACCATGGATGTGGAGAACCCGAAGAGCAGAGAGAATGATGGGAAAACAGCCGATGTAATTATCTCAATCAGATCAACCAACCCCAATATAACGAACAAAATAGAAGGAATTAAAAATTTAGAAAAACTTGTTGGACGATAAAGCAAGTGAAGTGAATTATTGTGAGAAGGCAGAAGTTTTGGAACAAGCGCATGTTGAGGATATTACAAAACACATGCAGGATGCTGACAATGCGATTTCCATTGGACCTACCGATGGCAGCATGATTGAAGAAGCCAAGATTCTGCATAATTGGCTAAGATAGATATGATGAAGTGAAATCAAAGGAAGAAGGGGATGAAATCATTGATGACAGGGATGAAACATTTGAATTAGGAAAAACTCATGAGGGGCTTGATAACTTGTGAGAAACTTGATATAGACGAATCAAGCAAGGAAGAAGGCTTGTACAAGGCAAGGTCTTTGTGTTAACTGGAGCTGATGGCACATATATACTCTGAAGCCCTGTATCACAGGATGATAATAATTTCTTTTTGAAGACCCTCCTATGGATTGAATTTTCTCCTGAAACTGGGATTTTTCTTTTCCTCGTTCACATGTCTATCCAAATTTCTTATGGGTTGTGAGCGGACATGTTATACCTATAATCTGTCAGGTTCTGTAGTTAATAAACATGAAATCTAGATGTGCTAATTTGTATTCACAACTTCGAAAATGTTCAGTTTTTTTTCCAGTAGACAGGGCTTTGCATGTTCGCTATTGGAAATTCTGTGGTGTATGAATTCAAACCACATACATGCATGCAGTATCGTTGGGGTCACATACAACACATTCTACATTTTTTTGCTGCAAGTCTTTCTAATCTGCCTCCAGTTTTTGCTATAATCACTCATCAACTCTTTAACTGCTTTCTGAAACAATCTTGCATTCATCACCACTGATTCCATGTGATCCTATCCCAGTTTATAAAACCGTTCCAACTTTGTTCATCTATAGCTGGTCAGTCGAGATTTGCTGGTCAGTAGGGACTTTGCCAGTTCAGTCTTCAAAATGTGCCGATAATCCGAAGCAAAAAAGAACCGACACTAGGCTGCCTAGGGTTTTATGCAAAAAGCATAAAGATATACTTGATTTTTTGTTCTCTAGGGTCAGTTGACATTTCAATGCTTACCAACTCCAAAAGATACTCGACAACAGCACTTCAATCCGTAAAATGCAGCATTTTCAGGCCATAAATTAGTAGGCAAGCAAGTTCATCGTAGCGTTTGTATTTTGGCACGAAAAATTGGCTAATGGCACAAGCAAGTAGAATAATACCAATCTTCTTTTATAGAGATACACGATAAGGTTGTGCCAATGGCATCACACGTACATACGAACTACAAGAATAGAACTCTTCCAAATATATATATTTACAGACTCTGATCAAAACCCCCTTACTCATCACCTCTAGTGGTTTCATAGAACCTTTAATTATAGTCCGGCAACAGGATCCAATTGATCAGTTGTCGGCATCTCGAAGCAGTTGAAAATCGGATCGGACACCTCAGCATTCTTTAGAGGATGCCATCATCTTCTGAGCCAACCAAAGCATGAGCATCCCTGCCCAGGAAAATTAGACACATTCAGATGTTAATTTAGAAGAAGTAAATGATATATTTAACCTCATGTTCTTCAAATTATCTCTCGAATAAATCGGTACCTTGGATTTGCGAGCTCCATAATCTGGGTAGAACTCTGGATCAGTCATAATCATAGGGGCTTTTTTTGCATTGTTCTTCTCTTCTCTCACTTTGTCGAAGATGCCCGTGTAGCCGTCTCCTGAGGAAGGATCGTTCTCATTCCAGCCGCCAAACTTGGGAACAGCCGAAGCTTGGTCAGTCTGCAAATGCAATAGTTTAGTTGCCACTTCTGTAATCTCACTCTCTTATGTATTTTAAAGATTGAATTTTAGATCAAGCAGAAAAGTTACAGTTTGATCATGCCGGTCTGTGGATTTCATCCGGGATCTTCCGGGGGTGCTCGAGTCATTACTGATCCTGCCCACCGCTCCAGCCTTTCTTTCCGACGATGGCGAGCCAGAACTGACCTTGTTCGCATTCTTACCGTGGGTGTGAGGATGCACGGGACAATGCTGAGCACCATTTTCAGCTCCACTGGCTCGTCTCGATTTTCTTTCAGCACTTTCTGACTTCAGTCTGTCCTTATAACGATCAGCCTCTCTGCGTCTATGGCTCTTCTCTTCGGTTTTCAGAGACTCCAGACTTGAACTGCTGTTCAAAGGAGATTTGACTGGATGAGTTTTCTTCAGCTGATGTGTCTGGACTGGCGGTTTCTGCACCGTCTACATGTTTATTGCCACCTGCTTTCTCAATTCCAGGCACATGAACACGAGTCTCCTGCTGAAAAACAGATAAAATAAGTCGCGATCAACTGTCTGAATCTCCCAGCTTTTAAAAATCAGGAATTCGCTAATCTCTCAGTTGTAAAAGACAGCTGAAAAGCTATTTGCTTCATTTTCTCTTACTTATATGCATTCTTTTGAGTCGTTCAGTATCTTTATGTTCGATTATCGTTGTTTATGAATCAGCACATATTTTGAATCCAATCGGCATTTTACGTTTTCATTAAAATTAGGGAGTTTAAAGAGGTCTCCATATCCTGCACTCTCTTCTGTCTCCATCTTTCCTGTTCTTCCTCGGAGTCAAACTGTAGGACCTGCTCGTCTGAGGTACCTATCCCTCGACATCGGGGCATAACCGGCGGTCTTGGTACCGGACTTTGACGGGGAATATCCGTGTTCACTCCCAGGTTATATAAAGAAAGCCTTTTCTGGTAAGAAATAGAAAGGGTTCATCCTTAAACCTATGGAGGATGGAAAGACCTAATCACACCAGAAAAAGAATCAAAACCTGTACTTACTGTTTACCAGGTTATTGGATTATCACAATTATAACATCTTAATGCGTACTTCTGATAGATTTTAATCGTTGGGGGAAAGATTCATGACACCAAGAACGATTTTTTCAAGAAGAATCTTTCCGTTACAGCAGTCCTTCGAGGTTGAGCTCCTCCTTAAGTATCGAGACTATCAAGTTCCGAAAGAAATCACCAAAGGCCAGTAAAAAAACTTTCCCTTTTTAAAATATAAGTCTACCATGATCTGGGAATTCTGCAATCACTAATCACTGTCCTGATCCTAGTTATCGCCAAGATTTAAACCGAGACCAAGAAATAGAAAAAGGGAAAGGTAACCCGTGTGAGAATTGGCGTAAAAAAACACCATGTTTAATCAAAATAAGCAGAGAAAGGGATACCAACCTCCATGCCGTGATTCTCCTGCAGAGACGGAAGTGGCTCGATGAGAGTGCTGGTGGTGGTTGTTGGGTGCTCTGCTTCGTCACCAGAGAGCTATTTGTGTGTGTTGGGGGGTGGAAGAGGGGAAAGGGGGAGAAGGAGCCGAGAATGGATAGACGCTGACCGCTGCCGCCATGTTTGACTTGACTTGGTCCCAAAACCGAGCTAATCCTTTCGCATATCTATGTGAGACCAAAGTTCAGGTCTTTGTTTAATCTTTATAATTATGAAAAAAAACACACTAGACATAGATCTGAACCTGTGATATTACGTAGACAATTCCTTGGTTCTTCGCGCTTGCATCCTTGCCGTTTTTAATGGAGCGATCACGGCTTCGCGTCAAAGATTCTGATTACAGTTCATGTGGAGCCCTTCGCCTAAACCTGAGGGCCTGTTTGGATACTGGGTTGGAGTGGGTTGGGTTATCCCCCACCTGCCTGGGATGGGGATGTGGATATCCTGATTGTAATAGTAGGTGTTTGGTTGCAGGGGTGGGTTGGGGTATTTTCCAATTACTGCCCTGTTCCAAATTTGTATTAGTTTTTTAGCCCTTAAACTTTCAGCAGTCATTGAAAAAGGCCTGACACTCACGCTTTAGCCCCTTTACAAACGTTTTTTAACATAATGACCCTTCCACGTGTCCCCTCGTGTGGATATCCACCTGATTAGAGTTCCAATTTGCGGAGGGAACCCTTGAGAGTTTTCATAATACGTTTTTTGTCCACCGAATAGTCAATATATTGTCACTTATGTCCCTGTGCTTTACAAGTGCGACATAAACTTGAGAGGACATGAATATAACAACCATCAATTTATGTTCTAAATGACGTGGAAAAATGTATAGAAGCCCATCACAGCTGGGATTGCCAGTTAAATCCGTTTTTTGCCATAAACAGGAACCATTCTTATGCCATCACCAATACAATACGATAAGTTCATCAAAACATAACAGACAGACTCCTCTCAGACGATGTGTTTGTCAACAAAACGATAATCCACAGTGTCAATGGCCACATGTCCCAGTTGGATGCGAAGTGTATCCACCTTGTCTTTCAGCGATGTCGTTGCGTCCTCAGCCTCGTCCAGCTCCGAGTAAACGAATGCAAGCTCGCAGTCCTTGTCCTCTATCGTTGTCTTAGCACTTTCAAGTTGTCGTTTTTAGTACAACATTCTCACGCTCGGCCGCCCACAAAAGTCGGGCAACAAAGGATAACTCATTTGCGTTACTGTCCGCTGTCCTAGGAGCATCTGCGTAAGGCAGGCGAAAGCCACAGCGACTTGTGGAGCATACATAGAAAAGGCGCCTCAAGGGGTTCTGTTCGCCCTGTTCGTAGCCCAATGTCATAGGGATTCCGCATCTACAAATTGCAGTACGGTCCATTACCTGATACGTAGAAAATACAGCAAATTTGAGGAACATAAAATCGTCAATTCCAAGAAGCATCAAAATAATAGTGCTAACAACAACAACATGTAACAACAACTTTCGCATACAACATTGCACGACTTGTGAAACACTCGTTCTGGCCTTTCGATCACTCGGTGTGTTTACTCATCTCTCCTCCTCCTGTTATTCCACATTGCGCGGGCTATCCTGTCACGTAGGACCTCGCCGCGTCTTATGTCTTCCCGAAGAATGCCAACCTCACGTAGCTGTTCTTCGTCCACCGCCTCGGGCAGCATGTCCTCCTCGCCCTCTTCGTCGGATACTGAATCTCCACCATTTAATCGAACGAAGTTGTGTATGATACACGTCGCTCTAACTACATCCCTCTGCACTTCAAATGGATATGAGGGCATATGTCGAAGGCACACCCCAAACGTGCGCTCCACCACGTTTCGCAATTTCGCGTGACGATGATTGAAGAGGTCCTTGTGGTTATCATATACACATCCACGTGCCCGCGCCTGTGCCTATGTCACCGGCGTCTGTGCCTATGTCGTTCGACATTTCTCTTCTTGATGGGGAAGAAATCATCGGAGTTTGTCGAATTTGTTAGTTCATAATATTGAAATCAGGATGTTAGGTAGTAAATGAATGTGATGTTAGGACGTGTGTGATAAAAGAATTCATCCCAATCTTGAAATGCATGGCCACCGAAGAGAGTCATCATCATCAAAGAATCATTGGATACCGGGGACAAATTAACAGATTCATCAACTTTGACTTGTGAAGAAAACACAGGTGAAAACATGACAGCTTCGTGATAAAGTAACTACGCATGATTCGTGCTTGCAGCATCAATTTAAAGATCATCGCAGACAGTGGAAAACATTACAGATCCGTGCTTGCAGCATCAAATTAAACATCATTGCAGACAATGGAGAACAGAACAGATTGCAACATCAAATTAAAGATCATCGCAGACAATGAAAAACATAACAGAATCGTGAATAACAACCTACGCACATCAAGTCTGATCGGTGATAAGAACAAGTAAATCAGACATGAAAAGCATGCCATACACGTTCATTTATTCAAAGACATGAAAAGCATGCCATAAAGCAAACATGAACATATATTTACTGAATCATCTAACCCCAGCAAGTAAAGCATATAATAAGCCAAATATTTTTATCTATTAAGCCCAATAAGGAACGATGCATACGTCCAGTGAAAAAATAGAGCACGACAGAAGGAGAACACAACTGTTGTAACCACAGCAGAAGGGAAGCTATTCAAATAGTGTGAAGCCAAGTATGTTCCATGCAGATGCTAATCGAATAATTTCTGCACATTCCCTTGTTCACAATTACCACACGGTATTCTGTAGAGTTTATACCCACTGTCGTTAATCATCTGCTACGTTCCAAATCGTGCAAGGAAATGTACATGGCATTAGTTATAGGAGTGGTGGCTGGAATGGGTACATTATGTCCTGAAGAAGGAGATAGGATAATTCTTTTCAAATGATTAGAATTTGTTTCTGAAAGATATACATCATATGGATCTGGACATTAACTCCCAAATGTTGACTTATGCGGAACTAAAGACAGCTAATGAAGATTTCAATGAGTCCAAA
The DNA here is from genome assembly GCA_037367405.1 of Ottelia alismoides. Lineage (NCBI taxonomy): Eukaryota > Viridiplantae > Streptophyta > Magnoliopsida > Alismatales > Hydrocharitaceae > Ottelia > Ottelia alismoides. The sequence goes on from JAZKJV010000793.1 coordinate 929,468, forward strand.
ATCTTGTTTTTTTTATAACATCTACTAGACGAGGGATCCCAGCACAATCCTAATGGAAATATCAGTCATCTCTTGTTATCCCAGCACAATCCCATATACACAACCCAGATCAGTAGTCCCATACATAAAAGAAAATGTCAGCCATCTCTTGTGTAGCATACAGTTATATGTAGTTAATCGTTATACCAACAAAATTATGGCATAGCAATAACATTCATGTAGAACAGAAGTACATATGTGTTTAAGCTCATGATGGGAGATGTGTTTAAGCTCGTTATAACATTCATGTAGAACAGAAGTACAAAATTATGGCATACAGTTTATCATCTAGAAGCTCATGATGGGAGATGTGTTTAAGCTCAGTTCTTAAGAACTACGGACCCCAAATTAACATGAATCAACCTTATGTTCAAAGTATGCACAGGCTATCGTCTCTGGCACATATTTGGTGGGGGCAAATTCCGGTAAGATTGGTGGGTCTTAACTAAACCTCATATATCGTCAATGACACAGGACATGAATGCCACCCCTAAAACAGATGTCGTGAACCATTTGTGCACTCTGTGATGGTCCTCTCGAAGCATAGAAACCATAGCAAGCATGAAGGGGACAATGGTGAAGTGAACAAACCTTCCAATGACGAGCTTCAGGCACCTTGTGATCACCTCCAAAAGCTTCGCTGGAACAGCAATCCCGGCAGCAAAGAGGCAGTGAAGGGCGACAATCACAGTGGCACACAATTTATAGGGATATATCTCTTCCTCGACTGCTGAGTGCCTTCTCCTCCATCTCAATGGTTTGCGGGATGAGGCAGGAGCTGTTGATTCGCAAGAGCTTGGCATCTTCCAAAGTAAATGCTGGTGAATCGTCTGGTCTCCCTCCCGCTACAGGCGATCTCCCGCCGTCTTCAAGCTCCATGCCGCATCGTCTGCGGTGCCCGTCGACTGGTCGACCTCCCGCTACAGGCTGCCTTGTGAGGGCTAATCACAGAGCCAATGACTACAGTTGAGGCTAGCGTGGAGAATAGGTCTGCAGGCCTGAGGATGGAGGCAGCGGCGACAATGTCTGGATGTAGGGGAGGAGGTCCTGTAGCGGGCAAAAGGCTGCAAACATCCCCAATCCCGCAAACCATCCCCCATCCCGCACATCGAATCCCCCTTTTCCCCACACCACCGCGTGCGAATTCACAACCCGCACACCCCGCATCCCAAACGCGGGGTGGGTCAGCCCAACCCACGCCACACCACTTGCCAAACAGGAAAAGGGAGGGGAAAATTCGTCCCAAGGGTAAGTTTCTAAACTTATTACTCCTATGCGGTCACGATTATTTTTTTTGTTATGTACCGTAGGTAAGCAGCCTTTTCAAAAGGCGGCTTTGATTTTAGCCAAAGCCGCCTCTTGAAGAGGCGGCTCTCACTGATACGTAACATAAAAACTCTAGGGAGAAAGCCGCCTCTTCAAGAGGCGGCTTTGATTTTAGCCAAAGCCGCCTTTTGAAGAGGCGGGCTCTCATTGGCATGTAACACATAAACACATTAAGAGCAAAGCCGTCTCTTGAAGAGGCGGCTTACCTACGGTACATAACAAAAAAAATAATCGTGACCGCCCTGGAGTAATAAGTTTAGAACTTACCTCTGGGACGAATTTTCCTCGGAAAAAAGGAATAAGAAACTATGCGAGATAAGTGATGTGAGTATCTTATTCTTCCTGTGCTGGTCTGAATGATAGGGAAGATATCACTGCCATTTTCGTTGATATTTGGAGTATAGGAGGGGGTTGTGGAGGCAGCGTCCCCGGAACGAATTTTCTGTCCATGACCTTGAGTAATTTCGCAATAACATTCATAACCCTGCATAATCACGAATTACGCTCAGGATCCTGAATAAGTGTGCCGTCTTACACCTATAACCTTCCGTTACTTTATTTCGTTAACTCAACCGGATGATTGAGTTAATCTAACCAATTAACGATCTAACGGTTGGAATTTAATCTAAATAAGAAAATAAGTAGCACATCTCTTTCTCTTGAACCATCCATCGTGACACCTGGTGGACAATAGTTGACGAGGTTGCATGTGGCCGGAAGGAAGATGGTGGAAGGCAGTGGCGGGCGGGTGCAGAGGAGCTTGGTGGTTGACGTGGGCGGTGCATGTCGGTTAACGCAGGGTGTGCGTGGGGGTAGAGGGGGGGATGCAGGTGGTTGACGTGGGGGCGGTGCAGGGACTGGAGCTTAGGGGAACAGTGGGGGGAGGTGGTGCAGGGGCTGGGGGCAGAGCTTGCTGGTAGGTCACAGGCGGGGGGGGGGGGGTGCTCTTGCAGGTCCATCGACGCATGCAGGTCCCCGCGTGTGTGCAGGTGGGTTAACGCGCGCGGGGGGTGGGGGTGGCGGGGCAGGGCGCTTGCAGATCCATCGACGAGGGGGAGGCTTGCTGGTCGGTCGGAGAGGGGTGGGGGGTTGCGGGACGCTTGCTGGTCAGTCGCAGGGGCCGGGGGTGGAGCTTGCTGGTAGGTCGCAGGGGCGGGGGGTGGTGCAGGTCGGTTGGAGCTTCCTGGTTGTCCGAGCAGTCAGAGGTCGACGGGGGGTTTGAAGGGGTTGAGCTCGGCAGCGAGGAGCTCGACGCATGGCCTACAGAGGAGGCGGAGGTGGTGCTCGGTAGGGAGTAGAGGGGAGTTCGAATGCGGAGGAGAGGGAAGTGTCATGGCATGTTTTGTAAATAACAATGAATATTAAGGGCATTTCTGTATTTTTTAACGGAAAACGTCAAACATAACGGACAACCCAAACGAAACATGACACAGGGTTATGTCACGTAAGAGTTAAGCATTACTCGGGGTTTCTCATGTAATTCACGATTATGCATGGTTATGAATGTTATTGCGAAATTACTCAGGGTTATGGGTATAAAAATCCCTATTCAGATCCATCTACATCCGAGATCTCCATTTGTACATGAGTACTATATAAACTCTATAGAGTTAGGGTTCTGTGTATTCCCTGCATTTTTCATCTTCACAAATAGTGAAAACCGATTATGGGTGATTGCAACGTCGTCGCCCGACTAATTATGGGTGATTTTTATAAATTCACGTGTTTGCATGCTTAGTAGATTGATCATGTTTGTACATGTTTGCTTCCGCTCCTTGACAATAAGATTTTTGTAGACAAAGATGTGCACTTTGTATACAGCACATCACTAAAGCACATCACTAAAAGTAGGTATCGATATTGGAATAGATACTTTGGAAATATACCTAAATATACGATTGCTGTATACAATTATAACGAAATAAAAACTGAAGTCAATTATTGCTTTATTGAAGATAAGTATGAAAGATCGAGTTGACTTAATAGTTTCGCTGTATTGGACTCCAATTACACGAATAAAAAGTAACTTAAAAATTTCTCCTACAGCAAGAGGAATTGAAGGAAATTTACTGAGTTCTGTAATTAAAATGAGTGGCAAACAAACAAAAATAAAATCACCATCAACTTTTGCTAAGCAGCATATCAAGTCGTGGATAATAACAATGATGGAGATCCGTGAAAGTGATTGGAGATGGGGAATTAAATGATCAAGCCCTATACAGTATCTTTGACTAACCCTGTTGGGAGTCCAATTTTGTAATCCTGACTCTAGGGTTAGAATAGTTTAGGGTAAATTACAAAAAAGGAACTCACCTTTACATGGATTCCCAATTTAGGGACTAATTTTTAATTTGTAACAAATAGGGGACTCATCTTTGATTTAACGGAGGAGGCCCCAACTACGTTAATGAGTGATTCGATTTGTGATGTATATGGACGAATATACCCTTATCCTCATCGGCTTCTTCTTCTCCTCCCCTGTCGCCGCATCTGTTGCCGCCGTCCTCCCTTCCTGCAGTGGAGAAGCCTGTTCTCCACCTCGAAATGGAGTTTCAGAGGCGTCGATATTGCTCGGGCATGCCGTGGTTCCCTTGCTCTGGGTTTTTGGCCTGGATTTGGATCTGGGCAGCTCGGGTGGCTTTGGATATCTTGGGTCGTGCACAACTAGATTCTCCTTGTTATCATGAAGTGGGGAAACGCATGGCGCCACCGCTGCCTTGCGGCGGCTGCGCCGAGGCACACCAACCATGGAGTTGGTGTCCCACGGCTGCAGAGGGCGGCGCGGTGTGGAAGCGTTGTCTTCAGGCAGCGCGTCGAGACCCATCAGTCGGGCGACGACGTTGCCCGTTCTTGAAGAGCAGCTTCGTCGACTCATCTCTTCTTCTTCTCGAGGGAAGACTTGGATTGCAAACTAGAAAATCATAGGGATAAAAATCAATTGCGAATCTAGTGAAAAGAATCCTTGGCTCATTTAGCGACTGTTGTTGTATGAGTCGCGGTGCTTGGTTGGGGAAACTTACAGGGATGTCAAGGCCGTAGTGGGCGAGGAAGGACGTAGATGAGTCGAACTCGAGGCTGTTCCTGCGGGGTCTCGATGCCTCAGAGGTCGACGGTGGTAGAGAGATCTCCGTCGGCGGCATCATTGTGGACGGGAATGTGGTTGAAGAGGGCACTTATGCAGCCCCAGCGAGGAGGAGGTGGCGGTGAAGGATTTGAGGTCGAGGTAAAGTATCCAGTTTGGGCAGAGGTATATCCGGCCCGAGTGGCGAGGGGATGGGCGGTCTGGGAGCGTCAGGCCACGGCCCAGGACCGGGAGTGCCAGCCACGACTCCTCAACTCCGGGTGTTGGGTCGAACTCCGGCGGGGCTTCCATCTCGGAGACGTCCGCAGGCGATGTCGGATTGGTTTCGGGAGAAACCAAAGTTAGGGGTAATTTTGTCATGGAAAACTAAGGGTTGAGCCGCCCATTCACGGCGTTGGGGACTTAAATGTTAAGTAATACTTTAGTCCCCTATTTGGTACAAACTAAAGATCGGTCCCTAATTTAGAAATCCATGTAAAGATGGGTACCTTTTTTGTAATTTGCCCAATAGTTTAATTGTGTAAACCTAATCCTAGGGCATTCTATATATACAACCCTAAGGTATCCTACTCAAGATAACAAAAAAATTCCTAATTTCTTGATATCAGAGCCAACCCCCCCCCCCCCCCCCCCCCCCCCCCGTGCTTGGTTCCATAAACTGAGGTACTAGAAAACTTGGGCCTCATCCGATCCTCGACAGGCCATTCTTTATTCATACAAAAGAATGGAAAAGGAACTGTGGCTATACTTATATATGTTGATGATAATTATCATCACGGGAGATGACTATGATGATATTCTTGAAGTAAAGACACAACTTGCAGAACAATTCGTAATCAAAGACTTAGGGCCACTCCGGCACTTCTTAGGAATTTAGATTGCAAGATCCAAGCAAGGATTAGTCATTTTTCAACGAAAGTATGCCACTGACCTACTTCAGGAAACAAGGATGTTGGGATCCAAGCCAACACATATACCCATAGATCCTAAGGGACACATCTATGAGTCAGGCGGCATTGAAGATCCGGTCGATACAGACGCCTAGTAGGTAAGCTATTATGCCTTACCATCACTCGACCAGACATCTCTCTTGCAATCGGAAAGTTGAGTCAGTTTATGGACTCCCCCACCTTAGCTCACTTCGATGCATGCATGATGGTTTTAAGATACATCAAGAACTCCCCATGGAAAGGTCTACTATTCACTAAAGGTAATACCTTCGATCTCATGGCCTATTCAGATGCTGACTATGGAGGATGCATGATAGATAGAAAGTTCACCACATGTTTCTGTGCCTATCTAGCAGGAAATCTAATAACTTGGAGATGTAAGAAACAACCACTTATTTCTCGTTCGAGTGCCGAGAGCGAATATAAAGCCTTGGCTCATGCTGCTATAGAACTGGTATGGATTCGATTCGTGCTCACAGCTCTTCATATTACTCTTACTAATGTTATGGAGCTCAGATCTGATAACCACGCAACAATGCACATAGCCAACAACCCCATGTTCCATGAACGCACCAAACATGTTGAAATTGACTGTCATTATACCAGAGACTTGATATAGAGAGGGCTACTTCAAACTCACAGCGTGTCATCGACGGATCAAACTGCAAACATGTTTACAAACCACTTGCTCTCACGTAGCTTGAAAAATGTTGTAACAAGCTGAGCATGATTGATATATATATATATATATATATATAGGGGGCCTTTCAAATAGGACGCAGTCCTTCCATTCCTAAGGAAGGCCGCCCCTTTTTTGTATAAAACAGGGCACTTTAGTAGAATACGTATATAGTTTGTATTATAGGTGCACGTTATAAATACAAAGCCGCATACAAAACTGCGCATTATAATACAAACATTAAAACTGCACATTATAATACAAAACTGTTTATAACGTGCGCCTATAATACAAACTATATACGTATTCTACTAAAGTGCCCTGTTTTATACAAAAAAGGGGCGGCCTTCCTTAGGAATGGAAGGACTGCGTCCTATTTGAAATAAATCCTATATATATATATATATATATATATATATATATATGCTCCGACTCGAAGGGGAGTGTTGAGAGTCCAATTGTGTAACCCTAACCTAAGGGTTAGAATAGTCTAATTGTGTAAACCTAACCCTATAGCATCCTATATATATAGCCCTAAGGTACCTTACTCAAGATAACACAAAAATTCCTAATTTCTTCTAACCCAATCAAATAGGGATTGAACTCCATTCACTCGATTCAATCCGTTTTGATCAGACCAAATTGATGGATTTAGCTGAAGTAGTATTCACTGAATCACAACTGATTCTAAACAATAGATACAATATATAAAAAATAAGTTAATGAAGGATGAGAATGATGCATCAATTTCCTATATTCAGATAAAAATAGAGGCTCTCGAAGGTTTTTAAGGTTTTTACCTGAATGTGCTATAATGAAACAGAAAATGATATGAGAGAGTAGACTTGTTTCCTATACCATCGAGGACTTTTGCCAATGGGTATTGATCTTGGGAATTTTTGCGATGGTTTACCGTGTGTTAATGATATAAAGAGTTATTTACACCTTTCGGAAGTATGACGCTGCGTGAGTTGATATATGCCTTGTAAATGCCCACTTTGAAGAGAGCGCGCGTTTATGCCTTGTAGAAGCTTGTTTAATGAGTTTTATGTGTACTAGATCTTGAGAGAGCTTGTACACTTCTTGTTACCATAATACTAGTGGTCAATGTTAGCTCCATTATTGGGCAATCACTTATAATACCTTTTGTGTGGACCAAATAGGAGTGTATGAGCTGTCACAGTCATAGAAACCGTGGTAGTTTGATTTTTATCGACCGACCTACTCTAAGAGTGCGTTGTTTTTTGTGTAGTTTCCTTTACTTCCATCTTTTACTTTATTATTATTATTATTATTATTGAGATATATCATTTTCAAAGCATGCTGTTACAATTTTTACATACTGATGCATGGTGTTTATATTGCGAACATATATTCCACATTAGATATAGTTAATGAGAATGAATGGAGTTTCTTCATTACATTTTAAACCTGTTCTCGTGTGTCTGTTTATTCCAATGTTGAGCTAATATGCATGAGATAGATTTACAAAGTATTATAAATCTTAGGAGTGTCAGACATTAGTGCTACTGCATCCCTAAAGGATGGGATGTCACAACTGTTTAGAACAAATCCCTTAAATTTTGCGGAAGCGTGGCAACAAAAACCTCGGGCGAGCTAATAAAGATGGACCTCAACAAGCAAATGAGCAAGCAAATCACAAACAACAAGCACAACCATAAGAACACATAGATTTTGACATGGAAATCCAAAAAAATGGTGGGGAAGAAAACCACGGGTCGACACGTCCCAATAACACTCCACTATAATGATGATATAGTCGTTCTTCACAAAGGCTACACAAGGCAATAACTTATTGTTGACCTATCAACCAAAATGAACATACACAAGAAGATAAAAGATAAAGATGGAGGGTTTCACCAAGAAGGAAAACCAAATCCATAGCTTTTCTCCAAAAGAGATCTCCTCGCTGCACCTTGCATGAACTGAGAACCAGCGAGGCAAGAGGAAAGGGACCAACGAGCTTCTTCATGACCTCACACAGATGTGGAGTTGGGTTAGGGCACAAGAGATGGAACCCTTGCTTTTTTCTCTACTATGTTATTCCTTCGTATAATAGATTCTATCCCTTGGAGAGCAGAGAAATAGGTTGGAGTAGCCCCCAAACCAATTGGGACCCACCATAAGTGGTGGAAACCAATTTTGCACTTGTAATATGCCACATGCTATAGTGTGAATGCAATAGCAGGTCACTTACTGTGCATCCAGAGACCCACATGCTATGGCCTGAATGACATAATAGGTCACCTGCTATGCTTTCAGAGATCTACCTGTTGTTGTTTCTGCTACTGCCATCCTGACCTGCCAAAACACCAACTTCTCTTCAGCCTGACCTGTTGCAGCACTAGATTCTATTCAACCTTACCTGTTATGACCAAAGCCACCTGCTGCAGCACCAACACCTCCTGTTGTGCGTTAATACACATGTGCTGGATTCCATAGTAGTTGCTCCTTATGGATGCCATCGTCTACCAATAAATCTCCCTCTCTAGCGCACAGGGGATCATCTATTGTCCTCTCAGTGTGAGGAGATCCACTACCCAATCCAACGAGAGAGTATCAAACTTCAAACTTTCCAAATGGCAATGACTTTATCATCATGTCAGCTCCATTGTCATCGGTGTGGATCTTTTCAAGAACTAATTGCTTCTCTTCGAGAGCATTATGTATTTAATGATACCTTACATCAACGTGCTTTGATCTTGCATGAAAAGTATAATTCTTTCAAAAGATGGATGGCACTTTGACTATCACAATAAAGCACACATTTTTCTTGATCAAAACTAAGTTCACACATGAACTTCTTCATCCACAAATAGCTCCTTACATGCTTCAGTAGTTGCAATAAATTCAGCCTCTTTAGTGGATAAAGCCAGACATTTTGAAGTCTAGATTTCCAAGAAACTGCACCACATACTAAAGACATGCATACACTAACATGGACATTCACCCATTGATGTCACCTATCATGTATGAATCTGTATAACCAAATGGAATGGGCATGTTTGCTCAAACGCAAAGAGAGTAGCTACTAGTACCTCGGAGTTATATCAAAATCCACTTTATTACTTCCCAATGTTCTTTTCATGTATTTGAGACAAATCTACTAACAACCTCAACTGAGCGAGCAATATCAAGCCTCGTGCAAACCATAACATACATCAAGCTACCCATGGTTGATGCATAGGGAATCTTCTCCATATCTTTCTTTGCCTCATTGCCTTTGGATATTCCGTGGAGCCCAATTTGAAATCTGCTCCAATAGATGGTAATGGACTTTGCTTGTCCATGTGAAACTTTTGAAATACTTTTTCAATGTACTTCTCTTGTGATAGCTAAAGTTTCATTGCTTCTCTATCACAAGTGATCTTCATGCCCAATATTTGGCTTACATGCCCCAAGTCCTTCATTGAAAATTACTTGTTCAACTCCTTCAAACTAGAAATTCTCCTTCTACTGTTGCCAACAATCAACATATCATCAACATAAAGCAACAAAATGATGAAATCATCACTTGAGAATTTCTTCATGAAGTTACA